>OZ035873.1:52081083-52681083 GCA_964034865.1 Eristalis intricaria | reverse complement strand
AGTGTAGTAAAAAAGACAGAACACACTCCTGTTTGCTCGTTGTCAGAGGTTTGGGCATGCTGCGGCGAACTGCAACATGCAGTCTCGCTGCGTCAAATGCGCGGGAACCCACAATCGTGGGGAATGTCCTTTAGGGACGGATAAAGTAGATGGCCATAGAAACGAGTATCGCACGCAACCCCCTTCGGGGTGGTAAGGTGCTATATGTGATCGCTATCTATGCGCCTGACAAGGCACGCATCAATCAATATTTCATTTCAGAGCTCGATACTCTTTTCACTATCCTTTGACTCAGCTCGGAAGATAACTACTATATCGCGTCCGGGGACTTGAACTCGAGGCATATAGAGTGTGGCAACGTGGTGCAAAACACCAGGGGGACTTCATTGTATAACTGGTTGGTAGACCACAATGTTGAGTTCAAGCTAGATTTGCTTGCAACCGATAGGCCATCGTATCCTAGAAGCAAGTCCTATTTGGATCATACTAGACGTAGAAAGACGCACACGGAACTGTCCAACTGCTGTTGAGTACGAGAGTGACCACTGTGGGCTCTTCGCAGCTATTCAGCTCCCAAACGAGGTGGAAGGACTGTTGGAGGTATATGGAGGAGTAGGTGCAAGGCACCCTTATAATTATAGTAAGTCCCGCCGGCCTCGCTTCCACAGGACCTTATGAACACAACTACGTTCGAGTGAGATCAATCCACCTACAAATATAAACCTGACGAACGAGGAGGTTGACAGGTACCTCATACAAATGGACGACGTAGTCAAACGTACAATGGACAAAACAAATCCGAAGGCAGTTCAAATCGACAACAGCGATGTTTATCGAAATGCTGCCATCGATGCACTTCACGTGCAAAAAAATAGGCTGCTTTCAAGACTCAAACTCTTGCATAGGCGGTTTACAAATCCGCAAAACGCGGAAGTCAGAGCATTGAAGCCGGAGATTAAGAACCTCCAACAGTAAATACGTATAAACTATAGCGTGGCTATAAGCTTGCAATGGGGTAACAAAATACGGGTTGTACGATCCAACAACCCACGTATGTTCCCGCAAGTAAATAAAATATTTCGGAGGAAAGATCAAAACGACATTCAAATCGTAAGACTTCCCAGGACGAGAGACAACGAACACTTACTGACTTCAGTTGGCATCGATCCAGATGCAGTGCTAGACAATGACTTCTTTGCGGTGAAAGATCCCCAGGAGAAGGTTACAGCTATTGGTGCAGTGTTCTAGAGAGTGTATACGGTCAACGAGGTTAGTAGGCCGAATCACGATCTGGAGAAAAGAGCCCTGCTAAACCACTTCTATCTCCGCAATGAGATAAGTCAATAGCGATCAGAGAATCCAGGTTCCACCAGGTTCAATGACGAGAACATGGCACATAGTGCCGTCGCCAATGATGGGAATCACATCTTGATTTTTTAAGAAGATCTCCAGGGTATCTTCCACTCGCTGAAGAAGAAAAAGTCAGTGGGAATCGATGGAATACCGAATATTGTTCTTCGCCATTTTCCTCCCGAAGCAATCCAAATTTACACACCCTTGTGCAACAATGCGCTGAGTAATGCACATTACCCCACGCACTGGAAAACAGCTGTTGTCCAACCGATCCCTAAACGGGACAAAGATAAGTCCATTCCGACAAATCTTCAGTCGATCAGTCTTCTTCCCTCCATAAGAAAGGTTTTTGAAAAGATAGTCATTCGAGTTCTGAAGCAATGGGTTGATGAAAAGAAAATCATACCATCATACCGTTATGATTGACTTGGACTTTGACTTGGACTAGCTGCGTACAGATCAGGTCCGAAGGTCGAGGTACTAAACATCTTGTTGCAGCGTAACTTCGTGAAAATTCAGCGATTTCGCGACGACTGGAAGTTGCTTATCAATTTTCAGAAGTGCGAAACTAGGAGTTTCTGGACCCCGTTGTAAAGGGTAACGCGGGATACGGGCCAAAACTGGCGTGAGTTCGGCATAGTTGACCCGCATGGTTGGCCGTTAGTTGCAAAAAGTGTAGTTAGATAACTTGGCATTTGGCTGGATCCATATCTGTATTTTGACAAACATATAGTTATGGCTCTGACAAAAGCCAACTTGATACCAGAGTGAAGGTAATCTGCTACATGGCCCTAGTACGGCCAATTATGGTGTATGGTTGTCCATTGTGGTTCAACGTGAGTCCTTCCCAGATGGAAAAGATGAGGGTGTTCGAGAGGCAGTGTCTTAGGAGCTGTCTCCGTCTGTATCGTACACCCGATTCGGAGTACAAGAAGTACAATCCTAACGAGGTCCTGTACAATGAGGATGAATGAGCAAAACGTTAACAGGGTAGATAATTTTATTATTGAGCTGATCAAAAGGCGCACTGCACGAGTTATGACCTCTTCCAACAATTTGGTCTTTGGGGCTTACTACCCCAATATTATGTACCATGAACGGGTCCGCCTTAACGGCTTTATTCCTCCCAAAGCATTCCTCTATCTAGATACAATTGGCCTTATACAGGATCCTCAAGAATGTCATATTATCTTCCATTTCGTAGGCCGAACAGTGGACAGGCGACTCCAGTACGAACCGGATCTCGTTCGCACCCACGAGGATCTCCTCCGGTTCAGTAGAGCGATTCCGGCTCGAGATAGGAAAGAGTCTGGCAAAGAGCGGCAATTTTACTGGTGGTTCCACCAAAACCAGCCTACGCCACCGCTATCTTTTCCAAATGATCCGTTAACTAACCATAGTGCCAGCTTACATAGTTTTTAAGAAAAAAAAATTACAAACAAAAATAAAATCCAAGCAAAAAAAAAGTATATAAAACAAAAAACCCAAATAAAAAATATAAAACATATATAAAACGAAAACAAAAAAGGTGCACCACGGCGTATAAATTATATATGTTAGGCATATACATAACATATAGGCATATACATACTGTTACGGACATATTTGAGATAGTCTTAAGTGTCATGTTAAGATAAGTTAGTATAAGGTAGATTAAGTAGTTAAGTTTAGCCAAGTTTTTTATAAGTTTTCTTGGGAGTAAAAAAGTAATACTATATGGTCATAAAGACTAAAAAAACGTAGATCAAAACGAAAGCCACGTTTATAAAGTAGATTAGATTAGCTTAGACTACCCGCATAGGGTCAGTAGGTTATTATTAAGAACATTTGTAATGCTTATGTTAGTTAAACTAGATTTAAGTAATTTTGTCTAGCAAGTAAGTAACATCTTTCAAAATAAATAAAATTACATAAAAAAATGTATAATATCATACGCACATATCCATATATAAATATATATGTACCAGTGACGTGGCGTCTACATAACCCGATTCCTACCAAGATATCTTTCAAAATTCCACTCTTAAACAATGTATCAATACAACAAGCAACATGAATTTTAAAGTGTGCAAATAATATAATATAATATTTGTCTGTTTCCTACATATGCACATGCAGGAGACTAATTCTACGAACACACAAACCCACAACCTGCTTGTCATTCGTTATCATATCATTATTGCATGCCTCTTCTCCAACATATCATTACACATTCATACCAAAATTTTGTGGTTCTCTCTTCTGTCCTTATTTTGCTTTCATCGTTCGCTGTGATTGACACCTCTCTGTTTAACACATGCACACACTCGATTTTCATCGACTCGTTGCCTGTGCTGGACTCCTTCTGTGCATACAAAATAATTCGACTTATTTGCTGACTTACTATATATTTACTTATATTATTGATATTATTTGTTTTCTCTTAAATTTTATCTTTCTCTTTTTATTTCTGTTTGAAAAATATAGCTTTTTCCTCTGTTAGTTATTGGACGAGTTCATCGCTATAGCAGTACGACCTCGAATCAGCTTCAACAGGAAATTGTTCACTCGTATCAGATTCGCCACGTTGTATAAGAGTTCATTGGAATAGAATATTCTGTCTGGAGTTCGATAAAGGCGAAAGCAAGCCTTAAGACAAGTCTTCTCAAACAATTGAATCTTTTCATGTAGCATGTAATCACTTAGCAGATTACATTCACCCTCGCATCTCTTTGTAAGAGCAAAAGCTCCTCGCACCATGGTCAGAGCAGCATCAACATGTTTGTTAAAATAAAGATGCTGATCTAGCCAGATCCCCAGGTATCTTACTACAGTGATTTGCGCCAGTGGTTGCACGTGTCATCCAACGATTAAGAACTATTGCCATTTCTTTGGTTAGAATGGTTTCCGACTTCTCAACTCAACTTCCAGTCATCGCAATTTCTCACGAATGAATCGAACTCACCCTTCTTGATACTAGTGATTTTCTCGATCTTTTTGCCTGATCAGTACATGATCAAGTCACGGGCATACTCAATTACTTGAGGAGGAAAACTTATCAGATAGCTCAGGCAAATGTTGAGCAGGGACGGCGAATTAACGGCACCCTGTTGGAGAATATTTTTTACATCAAAAATACCTGTGGAGGTCACGTTGCCATTCCTTATGACGAACAGTCTACCGGCAACCATGTTACACAGAAGGTTTCGCAGTGGTTTAGTAATGCCTAGCCGACTGAGCTTGTAAAAAATACCAATCATCACCCATTTGGCACCCATACATTGTTTCTGGCTCTTGTTCAATTGGATATCCGACACCTGTTTGACGCGGCAGGAATAGTGTCACGAAACGCTTTGAAACCGAATAGGTTATCCGGAATTATATTTTTCTCCTTACTTTAGTTGATCAGAGTTCTATTGATTACCTTCTCGAATACCTTTCTCATGTTCGGAAGGAGACTTATTGACGGGAGGTTGCATGGATTCGAAGAATCTTTTCGTCTCTTGGATATGGGTTGTACAATCTCACTTTTCCAATTCCCTGTATAATGTGCATTATTCATAGGATTGTCAAACAGAATTGTGTACATATTAACCACATCCAGCAGTAAATGACTTAACACAATGTTCGAGACCCCCCGAAAGCCAGTGTTCTCAGATCGCCATTGTTGCATATCTTCTCGAAGCGGAGAGTTGCTGGCCAATACGCGGTTAACCAGGTCGTGGTTCGGGCCAACACTCGTTCACCTTATGAGGACCCCCTCCCCCCATTCCCGATTTCAAATTCTGACGATTTTCAATCTGCTGGTAAATGAACATAAATTATTTTTTAGGTTTGTAACTTTGCATACATTAATTTGAAGACTTAAGAAAAAAGAAAAAAATTGTACAACATTTTTTTTTTGTTCTTCTCAGTCTCATGCGCCAGTCGTGAAAAAACGTTTCGAGGAAAACGCGTTTAAAGTTTTTAGAAGCAAGTATGCAATATTCATATAAAATGCCTTCCGTTTCTTCATAGGCTTGACTTTCTTCGGCTCGCTTGTCTCTCCGAACATTTCTGCCTTCTATTTTAGCCTCAGTGAGGTCCTTCTCAGCCTGATGCGCTGCTCATCGCGCGTCTCTTGGAGTTTGTTTACTGCCCGGCCAATTTTGACTCCCATTATCTCCATTATTTTCAAAATTGTGACAAAACCATTGTTAAATATACATGCCGTTGTTTGGGCAGCATTCCAGACACAATTGTTGTACGACTCGTTCTTGTTCTGCATATTATTCCCCTGACATCCGTGAAGAAGTTCATCTGTTGACAAATTTTCGAAGGTTTCCTTGATGGCTTCCTGACGTCATCGTGTAATTCCGGTGGATGTTTATAATCTTGCAATGTCCCAGCGGCTTCAGACTTGCGCCACTTGCACCAAGGTCAGTTGAAATTTCATGATAAAATTAAGCCCAAATTTAATTTTTCATATCTTCAATGGAATCGGAATTACGGCAAATCGCTAATCCATAAAAAATAGCCATTTCTTTCATTAGTTTTTCCGTTAGTTGCGCTTTTTTAGAAGTTTTCTTATCTGCGTTATAATTTTTTTGGATATTTCAATCGTCGGTACATTCTCTTCTTGAAGTGAATTTTTTTTAACGCCGTCGCGTTATTTTTATTTTGAGACCAAAATGACACGTACTCAACAGAGTTCTCTTTACCTTTCCATGGTCTGCATACAATACAAAAACTCGACTTTACCACGAGGTCTATAATTTTGTTCGTATATTTACCAGCTAACGATATGACACCTACAAGAGATGAAAAGCCTCTTCTTCAATGGTAGCGTTCGTAATAACTTTTCTAAATAAAGCACTAACTCCGAAACTGATGTGATTTATAATCTCATAATACGTTCGTTCGCTGATTCCCACAGAGAAGCCCACAGAAAGTGTTCGCTCCTGCTAATTAGACTCCCAGTAACACATATACAAAAGCGCCTGCTTACTTCTTATGCTTTCCCAATATTGGTACACGATTCAAAGACCTTTTCATGAGCACAATTACAAATTATATCAAACTCAAGCCCCTTTCATCTTTCTTGTTGAATTGAACCTTACCGTTACATTCTTTACATTTTACCATTTGCTCTAATTGCATGAATAGTAAGAACTGCAGAATACAATAACTAAAATTAGCATCGACACTTGGTTGAAAATTAGATGCTTCAGAAAGTTTTTCAGCGGATGTGCTCGCATAACTTTGGTCAAGCTCACCCGTATGCCTGCTTCCAGGGAACCTCTCCTTACACTGGGCCTAGTAGTACCATGCTTACCATGTTTCCTCCCCATTTTCTACACTGTATTTTTGAATATGCTACTCTTGTAAGACAGTGCGATTGAGCATGTCAAAGTATTCTATATCCCTGTCCTGCTTGCCTAAATCTTATATCTCACGTAGCTTTGTATTCTCTTTCCTACTCTTTATTTCGGTAAGTAGGGGAGACTAGAAGCAGATGTTTCAAACAGGTAGTCGCAAAATATGCCGGTGGGGAACCCATGAAGGGACAGGGGCACTAATGAGAGCTAGGTACCTGAGAGGTGGCCCATGCTGTACGCGCGCTCTCGCCATAGCCATAAATCGGCTATATGAAATTTTCACTTGAAATTTTAAAGAAACATTCTAGAATAGATATAGGTTTTAATGATTTTTTTTAAACCGAGAATGGGGGAGGTGTTGATGGGAATGGTGGGGGGTTCTTGGAAGATCGCGGCTAGTACCTCCATTTTTTCCTGCGGCTCTTCGACCACAATGAAATTGTCGTCGAGTACGGCGTTGTCTGGATCATAACCAGCTGTAGTCAATATACCCTCGTTGTCCATCGTCATCCTCCACCGTCGTAATCCTGTACTGCATTGCAATCCATCACTGTCTTGCTGTGGATTGTGTACTTTTCAGCGCCTTTATTTTTGCAAATAAAAAAATTACCTAAACCTACGGCCTCCTTACACATCCTGGCAGTTTGTTCAATATCCGCCTTGCAGATATCAACTGGCAGCACTTTTCCTTTACTCTGCGGCTGTTGCTGTTGAGTTGGTGGTTGCTGCTGTTTTCCCCTGTTATTTTTTTTGCTGAAAAGCTGGCAACCGTTGTGTTGCTTGCAGCTGTTGTTGTTGGTCTATTTCCAGTTTTTGTTGTTGTTCAGCTGGTGATGGTTGTGGTTGCTGCTTTTTTTTGGTTATAGCTTATTTGCCATTAGTTTCTGTTGATCCATCATTATCCTTGCTTGCCTTAGTGTTCAGCTCTCTGACTTCGTGCAGGAGTCTCTGAATTCTCCCCTAGATGTCGTCAGCTAGTCGTTCCTTCAAACGAAGTATTCTGTGTCGGAGGCGAGGAAATCAAACCATCCGACACGTATTGAACGGCATATGCTTCTCCTGACTTCGCTGCTTATGGATTCGCGGGCGCCTCACTCGGGTCTTCCCTCTGCAGCCCTTTGGGTGATGCGTTGGTGTTGCGGCGCTTAATGTTTTTGGGAGAAGTTTTTTTCCTCCTCCTTTTTGTGAGCTCTGGGGCAGCTGTTGACTGGCGGCTTAACTCTGCCACCGCTTGTTGGTGGTCAATTTTCTGCTCTCAATTACTTATATTTATATACAATTACAAATATGAGGGAAAAAATTGTCTTTTTATATTTACCCCACTGGGACTCGCACATGAGACCTTTATTCAATAATAAAATAGTACTTAAACTAGCTAAGCTAACTTAACAATTGACAATTGCTCTTAATACTAACTTACTGACCCTATATATTTTTTCTTGATTTTTGTTTTCTTCTTAAAAACTAACTTAAAACCTATGTAAGCTGGCCACTATGGTCAACTACCGGATCATTTGGAAAAGCTAGCGGTGGCGGGGGCTAGTTTTGGTGTAACCACCAGTAAAATTGCCGTTCTTTGCCAGACTCTTTCCTATCTCGATCGAGGAACGCTCTATGAAACCGTAGGAGATCCTCGTGGGTCGACATCCGGTTCGTATTAGCGTCACCTGTCCACTGTTCGGCGTACGACATGGAAGATTACAGGACATCCCTGTGGATCCTGTATAAAGCCAACTGTGTCTAGGTAAAGAAATGCTTCGGGAGTAAATAAGGCGCACCCTTTCATTCTACATAATATTGGGGTAGTAAGCCCCAAAGATGGTCATAGGTCATAGCTCTCAGTGTGCCTTCTGATCAGCTTAATAGTACAAATTATCTATCGGAGACGGAGACAGCTCCTAAGACACTGCCTCTCGAACAACCTTATTTTTCCATCTGGGACAGACTCAGGTTGAACTACAATGGACAACCGTTCACCATAATTGGCCGTACAAGGGCCATGTAGCAGATTACCTTCACACAGTTATCAAGTTGGCAATGGCTTTTCTGGCTTTCGTCAGGGAAATATCTATGTTTGACAAAATACAGATATTGATCAAGCCAAATGACAAAATATCTAAGTACACTTTTCACAGCTACCGGCCAACCATGCGGCTCAACTTCGCCGAACTCACGCCAGTTTTGGCGCGTATCTCGCGGTGCCCTGTACAGCGAAATCCGAAAAAGACTAATTTCGCACTTCAGGAAGTAGGAACCTAAAATATCTTCAGTGAATATTGAAAACAAGTTCGGGGAACCGATAGCCCCTTGTTGCAGACCGTTCTTAATGTTAATGTAAGACCCCTCCAACCAATCGGTGTCGAACGCCTTCTCCAAGTCAATCAGACAAGCACACGTGCACTGATTATATTTTTTATTCCATTGAATGTCGGAATCCGAGCTGGTTGTCCGGTATGATTTTCTGTTCATCAACCCATTGCTTCCAAACTGGAATGACAATCTTTTCAAAAACGTTGCTAATGCAGGGAAGTAGACTGATAGAGCGGAGATTAGTCTTTGTCCCGTTTAAGGATCCGTTGAACTATAGCTGTTTTCCAGCGCCAAGTAATGCGCATTAATCAGCTCTTTGTTGATCAAAGTTGTCTAAATTTGGACCGATTCGTGGGGAAGATGGCGAGGTACAATATTCGGTATTACACCGATTCCCACTGACTTTTTCCTCTACAGCAAGTGGAAGATACCCTGAATATGTTCTTGAGAAATCAAAATGTGATTTCCATTATTGGCGATGACACTATGAGCCTTGATTTCGTCATTGAACCTTATGAGACCTGGCATCTCTGATCGCCATTGACATATCTCATTGCGGGGATAGAAACGGCTCTGTTTTCTAGATCGTGATTCGGTCTACTAACCTCGTTTACCGTATACACTCTCTGGACCACTGCACCAATAGCTTTAATCTCCTCCTGAGGATCTACGACTGCGAAGAAGTCATTATCTAGTACTGCCCCATCTGGATCGATGCCAGAAATATTTTATTTACTTGCGGGAACATACCCGGGTTGTTGGATTATAACGCCTGGATTTGATTGCCCCAGTGCAAGCTTATGGCCAAGCTATAGTTTATACGAATTAACTGTTTTAAGTTCCTGATCTCCGACTTCAATGCTCTGACTTCCGCGTTTTGTGGATTTATAAACCGCTTGTGTAAGGGTTTGAGCCTTCACAGCAGTTTTCTTTTGTGTATCGATGGTAGCATTTCCATAAACATCGTTGTTATCGATGTGTACTATCTTCGGAATTTATTTGTCTATTATACGTTTGATTTCTTCCTCCATTTGTAAGAAGGAACTGTCAAACTCTTCGTTCGTCAGGTTTCTGTTTATCGGAGGATTGATAGCACTCGAACGGCGTTCTGTGGATAAAGCCCTGGAGAAGCGTTGTCAGCGAGCCTTACTCGAACTACAAGGGTACCTTTGGCTATACTCCTCAAGTCCATCCACCTCGTTCGGGAGCTCTGAATAGCTGCGAAGAGCCCGCAGTGGTCACTCGTACTCAACAGCAGTTAAACAGTTCCGAGTGCGTTTTTCCACGTTTAGTATAGTCAGTCGTCTGTCTATCAGCATCAGATACAGATAGGACCCGCTTCTAAGATACGTTGGTCTCATACGATCAGTTACAGGCAAATCTAGCTTGAACTCAACATTGTGCTCTACCAACCAGTTATACAATAAGGTCCCCCTGGCGTCATGCACCACATTACCCCACTCTATAGGCCTCGAGTTCAAGTCCCCAGCTACGATATAGTAGTTCTCCTCCGAGCTCAGTCGAAGGCTAGTGCAAAGAGTATCGAGCTCTGAAATGAAATATTGGTTGATGCGTGACTTGTCAGGCGCATAGATAGAGATCACATACAGCCGCTTACCACCCCGAAGGGGGTTGCGTCCGATACACGTTTCTATAGCCTGGAATCTCCGCACTTCACCGCTATACACGACTTAATGACAAAGGGGCTACCCCAGCCGCTAGGTAGCTTCGATCTCTGCGAATGATATGATAATTCTTGTACCTGGCTTAGCTTAGTTTCACAAGCAATCAACACGTCGGGATTATGGGTCTGGAACAAAAAGTTACCGAAATTTAATTGACATTCAGGGCGTATCAGTGAATTCATATTCACTGCTAGAATTTTAAGGTTGGAGGCTGCCTGAGCAGCCATTATACCGATCTTGCATTTGGCTCTCCGAACAGCGTCGAGTAGATGAGATCTATTCGCGCTGCTGCGGTTGCATCTCCTGGGTCTGCTTCTACTGTTGTTATTGATGCTACTTTGGCTGCTGCTATTGCTGTAGCTGCTGCGTTAGAGAATGGAAGGGGTTCTCACTACCGTTGTAAGAGAATCTCCCCTCCCCTTGTCTTGAATCTTATTCAACGTAGTCTACCATTTGTTGCTGCATTCTGCATGCTGCTGTTTTGGCTTTGCCCACAGTTGTTGTTGTTGCCGCAATTTTGATGTCGCCTGATCTAAGGCTGGAACGGAGCTTCACCATGTTTGGTTGTAGCTTAAGATACTTTCTCATTTTCTTCCTACCCTCTTCTTGTCTTAACTGGTGGTCTAATGCCCCAAACACCGGTACAATATCACCCGGTTTTCGGAGTTCGAGTCGTTCGGCTAGTTGCATTTCACTTGTTGAGTGTCTCTATCTATTTTAATTGAAAAAAGAAACTTACATTTCAAAAGTCATAAGAAGTCACCGCCGATCAATTTACCGCAAAGCTACCGATTTCTATTCGGCGATTATTATATTTCAGCTAAACTTTCATTATATTGGTATTTCCGCACTAAGTCAAAACACGTCTGCCCTGGGTGGGGTTCTGTGAATGACTGATATAGCACTGGCTCTACCTATTCGGCCAATAATTGCTTTTCGTATTTATATATAGACGCTCTCCCGAACTATCACCGCACTGCTCAGAGGTCTCTGATTTCCGCTTTTGGGAGTCGACGACTCTGGTTTTCTTTTGTGTTATGTGTTTTATGCTGTTTCTTCGATAAGGAACGAAGCATACAGTTTGGTCCATGTCTAGCCGGATACAAGTTATCCTAAGCACAACTTGTGACAGTGTTGAAAGATAGACAATTTGTAAAAAAAGAAAATCAAACAATTTAAATATCATGTATGATGAAACTACGCATAGAAACACAAAAACTCGGTTTTTTCATACTGTACATGCTTCGCATCGCATGGCTTCGAGAAAAACGCAATTGGTACTTTCCATGCTGTACATCCACGGCTGAGCAAAGTTTTTCTCGATTATAAAGAGAAAAAAATATCGATCATATTTAATGACAGGGTGGCGGTACTTGAGCTGACCCTATCTGTGAGTAGGCTGAATAATGTGTCTCCAAGGGTATGCAAATAAGGGACAAAAAGGGATTTTCAATGTGCGAGCACTGAGTGACTATGAGGTTGAGTATCTCCATGCTAAGTGCAAACCACATTCGTATACACTCGGCAATAAATGTGTGAGAAAAGAAAATTGTGAGAACTTGGAGAAAATAATTTATCGTGATGATAGAGAAAGTGAGAGATTTTAATAAAGAATAGCATTGCGAAATGGGCATATAACTATCATTCGTTCACATAGGTCTGATTATTGCAGTTCTTGAGTGTTTCGATTGTAAAAAATTAAAAAATAAAAAATATATATATATATATAGCATATATATAATAGCCGAATAGATGGACTCAGTGCTCTCTGCTCTACAGGTACTCGGTTCGATATCTACTGAGGACAAGCCAACAAAAAAAAAACTTTTTTTCACTCGCTGCACACCAAAAATCACTTAGATAAGTGAGTGCCGAAATATGGAAACCAACGAGCGATCCGTGCACTTAAAAGCGGACAATGAACCGGAGGCAGAATCAGGCTACCAGCCAACCGTGCCCACAAGGCACAGCCAAGGGGAGAAGGAATAAGACGACTCCCGAGAGCGGAAAACGCCGCAACACAAATGCGTCGCCGACAGGGCTGCAGGAGTTGAGCGACATCGTCTGGTGCAGCTACCGAGTCTAAGGAGTACGAGGAGTACATAAGCTTTGACTCGCTGGACATACAAAAGATGAATTGAAGCGGGTACTTATTGAAAGTGTGAACGAACGTTTATGTAGACGTTGGAAGATGTCAAGTATTGTATCTGTAGGTATACAACAATGTCAAAATAAGCTCTCTTCTTTGTTACCACTGGAACAGATCGGTTGTGTTTTCTAGCTTTGCAAATAAATCCTTTTTTATCAGGTTATGGGCGAACCACACACCAAAAAATTATAGCCAATTTTTGAATATAAATTAATTTGTAGGGGACATTTTTATAATAATAATAATATGGGTGGCGCTACAGCCGGTAGAGGGCCAGAGCCTAGCTTCTCAGCAACCACTCGTGTTGTGCGTGCTATTGTTCTTTCACGAGTGGAAGGGACCTACAGTTTAATGCCGACTCCGAACGGCGTAGTTGAGAAGCTTTTTCTAGACAAGAAATACTCTTTGAGCATTGTCAGTAACTCGAAAGAGGTGGAGCCGTGAAATATGAAAGGTGGTAAATTCGGGTATCGAATCTGGCACCCTCTGCGAAAGAGTCGACGCACTAACCCACTACGCCACGGCGACATTTTTAAAGAGGTAAAAAATATAGTTGATAGTTTTTTTTTCACTTTGACTTTCAACATGAAAACGTGTGAAGTCAGTCGTTGTTACGTACATCGTGTGAAGTGAATCGAATGAATAGTCAAATAAAAAGACTCAATCGTGTGAATAAAATCGTTTGAAAAAAAAATATATATAAAAATGTCGACACATGTCATGCCCTTGAAAAAGTCTAAGTGACACCGGTTTGAGCCGAAAAGTGGCATTGCTGAAACAATTGAGACATACAGTTTTACGTGATTTCGTTTCACTGGAGTAATTCGTTACTGAAATGCTATCTCTATCAGAAGAAGAGAAGAAGAACGCAGGTTTGAAATTAAACGATGAAGTTATTGCATCTATGTTGTTGGGGGCTTGCCAAATGAATTTAACACTTTCGTTATGACAATCGATAATACTCTAAATTGTCTGTCAGCTGAATATGTGAACTTTGAATTCGAAGAATTCAAAGTGGAATATTGACTCTAATGCTACATCTCACATGACAAAGAAATGACATAAGCAGCATACTTCGGAAAAAGTAGTAAGAATTAAAAGTGGAAGGTTAGGGTGATGTGAGCGTGATATTAAGAACCGATGAAATTGAAACAAAAGCAATATTGAAAAGTAGCATCAGATGCACGCCTGTATATAAATCCGCGTCACAGACTACTGCGACAGTATATCGATCGTCGTCGGTGTGACAACAGGGAAAATAAAGGTCATTGAACCAAACGAAGTGTTGTTTTATTCGTTTTCAAATCAGAAGTGGGATAAAGAGACCCAACGGTCGAAAGTGAACGTGTGTGCATCGCACTGCGAACAATACGGAGATTGTTTTCCTTTTTCCTTTTCTGCCTATTTTCGCGCAGGGAACTACTGCAGGTGAGTGGTCGATGAGCGACTATAGCGAGAAGTGCACTGCGGTTTTTTTTTGCCTGCCTTCACGTCGTGGGTGACTGTCGGTGTTTACCAGGCTACAGAGAGAAAAAAAAAATCACAAAAACCCAAGAACAGCGCTGGAGGGCAACGACCGCGAAGTCTGCACTGCTTCACCGCGCGAATATTCGTTGCGATGGACCAGCTGATTGTGTGATTAGCGCAGATCAGCGTCTGTTGTCACCGATCATATGTGGGTTATTGCTCTCGATCAGGTGCTGACCGAGATGAGCGAGATGGAAGCGGGGTACGATGCTTTGACCCGTGACGAGCTCAGGGATGTGCTGAAGGAGCGTGGGATGTCGACGTCTGCGTTGAAGGAAGAGTTGCTGGCTAGACTGCTAGGTCCGACGGCGAGTGCAAAGGCCTCGGAGGAAGCCGGAGAAGCACTTCTGCCATTCATGCAACCGCAGCCTATGACTGGAAACCCCCTCCCTGGTAAACCGTCCACATCTCAGAAGTCCGCGGGAATCCGGACGGGTGCCGCTGACATGAACGAACTCGCCCTACTGCGCGCCGAGTTGCAACGACTGACGGAGAAGGTCGTCTAGCTCACAACAGGAAAGGTGCTGCACTCGCAACACATACTTAGGCCGAGACGTGGCCGAAATGTTGCCGCTATTTGACCCCTATGCGTATGATGGACTTTCTTCCAACGCAACTACGACCTGGATGAACGGCTGGTTCTCATGGCCGCAAGCACCAGATTAGTGGGAGCAGCGCATTTGTGGAGCTCCAGCGTGACAGCAGAATCCTTGGGAGAGTTCTTCGCGGGGTTGTGATACAACTTCCCGACGGCGGACGACGATGCCGACGTCCACGACAGGCTAAGGGGAAAGAAGGCAAAGCGCCAGCGAGGACACAAGAATGTATCTTCAAGATGAGGATGATACCGTCTCGGGGACGTGTGCACGAGAGCACCCTCGTCAAATACATCATCCAGGGGATAGCGGATGCAGAATGCCTCGAAGCCTTCAGAGCACTAAGGCCAAAGTCAGGCAAGGACGTCCTCGACAGGGTTCGCGGGGTCATGGGACTGAGAGCCAGTGGACATCAAGATAGCAGGCCACGAAGAAGGGAGATAGAGCAGCGGGAGGCTGAACGCGGAGCAGTTGCTGGACCCGCGGCAACCGAGGCACAATGCTTCGGATGTCAGGGAATCGGGCATTACAAGGAACAGCCCTTGGAGGAATGAGGGACGGGACAAAAGCAGTGCCCGACCGGGAAGGCCAAGCCAACGGCTGTTAAAGGATACCCGGTCGGAATATGAGAAGGATGCCACGGTGAATGGATATCAGATCACCGCATTTATCGACCTAGGTAGGGACTGTGTCACCTTGCGCCGGGCGGAATCAAGTACGCAGACGATCGCAGGCAGTTGAGCGATTTCGGGGGAAGGACGTGCTAGACCGTAGGAAGGGTCTACGCCAAGGTAACGGTAGATCAGCTCAGGTGGTGGTGCGAGGTCCTGATAGTGCCGGACGAGAGTCAGACATACCCGACGCTGATCGGTCGGAAGCTGCTTGAGCAACAGCAGGTGCAGGTGGTGAAAACGCATAAGTGCGTGGCGATCACCGACTGCATGGCCCAGGTACCGAGGGCTCTAGTAGTGGAAGGAGGCTGTGTCGAACCCAAGAGACAGGACAAGCTATCGTTGGAGGACGTGGACGCAGGAGAACTCAACGAACCAGACAGACAAAAACTCGGGACTCTCTTCAACACGTTTCCGGACTGCTTCGCTAAGAACGCGTGGAAATTGAGGGTCTGCCGCTTTGGGGAATGTTCAATTGAACTGACGACAACACCAGTCTGCATTCATTTAAATACCCTTTGCGAAGAGAGACGCGGTGAAGGATATGGTGTCCACTATGTTGGAGCAAGGAGTTATCTGGCCATCACACTACGATTATTGCGCGCTAGTCACTCTCACGAAGAAGAAGGACGGCAAAGACCGATTCTGCATCGACTACCGGGCGCTGAACAAGGTGATGGTCAAAAGAAGTTCCCAATGCCGGTGGTGGATGAGGTGGTCGAATCGCTGGCTTGAAACAAGTTCTTCACGACGCTGAACCAGCATCGGGGTACCACCAAATTTGTATGGAGGAACGGAGCAAGAAGCTGACGGCATTTGCCACTGACGACGGCATGTATGAATTCAACCGAATGCCGATCGGTCTGGTAAACGCCCCTGCGGAGTTCCTGTCATGCATGAACATTATCAAGTCGCGAAGAGGTTCGGAGGTTCCTGGAAATCCTGAGAGAAACCGGGCGTAAGCAAATGCTCATTTTTGCAAACTTAAATTGAATTTCTAGGGTATCGAGTGAGTGAAGAAGGACTACACCCGAGCGAGAAGAAGACAGTGGCGATAATGGCATTCCCGAACCCCAAGAACGTTCACGGAGTCCGGCAGTTCCTGGGACTCACAGGGTTTTTTTCCGCAAATTCGTGGAAAATTATGCACAGTGGGCAGCACCGCTGACCGATCTGACCAGAGCGGATCAGTCGTTCGAGTGGACAGAAAAGCAAGAAGAGACGTTCCGCAAACTGAAGACAGCGCTCATGCACCCTCCGTTCTGACTTTGTTCGACCCGGAGTGCGCGCCCTAGGTGCGCACAGACGCGTCGTCGATTGGGCTGGCCGGAATCCTACTGCAGCAAAGAAGACAATTCGCTGCGTCCGGTGGTATTCTACAGTCGGAAGCTTTCCGTCGACGAAAAAAAGTACCACTCGTACGAAGGCGTTTCAAGGTCGTCACGGACCGTGCCATAGTGACAACCAGCATGAAGGCCAAGCTAATTCCTTGAGTTGGGCGGTGTTGGCTCAAGCTCTAAGAGTTCGACTACGAGACAATACAGCAGCCAGGAAAGAGAGCGGCCTACGTCGATGGCCTAAGTCGGCAAACAGTTGAAGAAGAACGTTAGGTGGAGGAAGCCTCCTCACAAATGTTGAATGTGCACATCTCCGACGAAGATTGGGTGGCGACCGTGCAATGGCACGACCCAAAACTGAGGGGCATCATCACCCGTCTAAAGGGGACCGAGATGACACAGGCGAAGATCCAACTACAAAGGGACTACGTCGTGCGAGGATGTTGCCTTTTCCAGAAGGTGAACTAGGCGGAGAGGTGGGTGATCCCGAAGGGCAACCGGTGGAGGATCATTAAGCTGTGCCATGATGACGCAGGGCTCTTTGCGGACGCGAAGACACTGGACCGGGTGAAGCAGACATTCTGGTTCGCGAAGATGAGGGGCTTGACGAGGAGTTACATCAGGTCATGTGTCGAGTGTGCGTATGCGAAGAAGAGAGGAGGGAGATCCGAGGGGGAACTCCAAAGTATAGACCTCGTTGCACTACCCTTCGATACGGTACAACTAGACCACCTTGGGCCGTTCACCTAGGGGAAGGGCGGTACGAGGTATGTTTCGACTTTGGTAGATAACTTTACCAAGTACAACGTACTACGGGCGATGAAGTCCGCGAACAGCAGAGTAGTTATCGCCGTGCTGAACGAAGTGGCCGGATATTTCGGTCTGCCACGAAGAATTGTTACAGACCAAGGAACGGCATTCACTTCGGGAAAATTCGAGCAATTCTGCGAGAGGCATGGTGTGGAACACGTCAAGACATCAGTCAGGATATCCAGGGCGAACGGCCAAGTCGAAAGATGCAACCGAACCAATCTCTCGTCACTCAAATGCATGCATTCGCTGGAAAGGGGGGAGGACTGGGCAACGCACATTCGGAGTGCGGAGAGTTCAATGGAGTTTGAACTCTTCGCGGAACTGTACAACGAAGGCGAGCCCACACGAGCTACTTTTCGCCTACACACCGAGGAGCATTTCGGGCGACAAGCTACTAATGGAGTTGGGTGAGCAGAGGGGAGTGGATGCCGACGAGATGGAACGGCGTCGAAGCGAGGCCCTAACCAACATCGAAAGGACTCAAGAGCAGCAGAAGGTAGGATTCGACGCCCGTCGTCAGCGCCCAACGCCGTATTAGCCAGGCGACCTTGTGCTGATCGAGAACGAGCCAGCCCCCACCGGCGAGTCGCGGAAGTTGGAGCCGAAGTAGCGGGGCCCATACGTCGTTGCGAAGGTGCTCCCCAACGACCGGTACGTGGTAGAAGACATCCCCCATATGCAGCGCACGCAATGAAAGCTGAACACAGTAATGGCGTCGGACAGGATGAAGCTCTGGTGCGAACTGCCGGACGAAGGGCTCCACAAAGACAGCAGCGAAGGAGAAGACTCCGATCTCGGGGGCGAGATCCAATGTAGGATGGCCGAGCTGTAGCATCAGATGCACGCCGGTATATAAATCCGCGTCACATACTACTGCGACAGTATATCGATCAGCGTCGGTGTGACAACATGGAAAATAAAGGTCATTGAACCAAACGAAGTGGTGTATTATTCGTTTCAAGTGTTACATTTGTGTGTGTGGCCCATTTGAAACAAGTTCTTAGTCTGGTTATTATATTATCTTCAGAGACGATTGCAGAAGAAAAGTTTTTTTTAATTCCTTTGAAAGCAAAGTCAGATGTCCTCGATGACTTTGTAAAATTTAAGACGTCAGGTGAGAATCAGTATTCGCGCAGAATCAAAGTACTACGTAGTTTTTCATTCAATTACCTTTTGACCAAAAATGGCATTAAACATGAATAAAACAGTAGTATACACACCGAAAAAAAATGCTGTTGCGGAGAGAATAAATCGTAGTATCTTCGAACGCATTCGTTGCATTTTAGTTGATTCGGGGTTAAACCAAAAATTTTGGGCTGAAGCACTGTCAACGGCAGGATATTTATTGAACCGAATTACAAACCAAAGCTACGATGAATCTCCAGAGGCAAGTTTTACGAACAAGAACCGAATTTATCTCATTAGAAAGTCTCGAAAGAAAAACGTCAGAAGTTGGAAGTTAAAACGTATGAGTGAAGAAAATAGTCATCAATCGAGATGTTACATTTTTGAAGAAGAAGTTAATCCATTTTATCGTCGATAGTTCTACCAATTGAACAAGAAGAGGCCAAAGTCGGTGATGTTGATGATAATGCTGATTCAGGGGAAGAAGTAATTCAAAAAATTTAACCAAACAGTAATAAATCATCAACAATCCACAACATAAATGGGTTATTGAATGAATATGAGTAATTGAGGCACCAGCCAACGAACAATTGAGTGAATCCATTATTTCCATCAACAGTGATAGTGATTCGTATGACTCGGTAACTGTACGACGTCGATGATCAACATGATTATACGTTTGCACCTGATGGAAGTACTGAAATCTTAGATACGGTACGATAATCGATTCGGACTGAATCGAGACCAAAACCAAGTAATTTTCCACCGCAATACAATTTCAATGTGATCGAAATGCATACGAGTGATCCATTAAAGTACGATGAAGCAACTATTATCCATAACGGTGAAACCCTTAGCAACCCCTCTTGCCTTGTGTTTTTTGACGATTCCATTTGCATCTCGTTTCACTTTCACTCGTCACTCGTTTCACCACCTGCAACTTATGGGTTTTTTGCCTTTTGAAAGATCAACCAATTCACAAGTTTGATCCGATTTTAGTGAAGATAACTCATTTTTCGGTGAATCGATTCACCGTTATGGAGAGAAGCAATGAAAAATGAGTTATCTTCACTAAAATCGAATCAAACTTGTGAATTGGTTGATCTTTCAAAAGGCAAAAAACCCATAAGGGTTTTTACTCAAATTGATGGTAAAGATTATAAAGACACATACGCACCCGTTATGCGTTATACTTCAGTTCGTTTTTTACTCACATTAGCTGCCAAATTGCAGCTACGAACTCGACAAATGGATGCTGTTACAGGATTCTTAAATATTGAATTCCTGGAAGAAATGTACATGACTCAACCAAAAGGTAGCCAGGTAAAGAAAATAATTACCGTCGCAATTTACGTAGACTTTTTTTTTGATTTTTAGCAATGATGAATCAGTTGAAAATCAACTGAAGAAAGTGTTATGCGAAAACTTCGAAATGAAAGACTTGGAGGAAGCTAACTCAGTATTTGGTGTTCGCATAACACGCAATAAGATGGATAACAATATTGTAATCCATCAGTCTCGATGAAATACTAAGCCGTTTCGTAATGACTGATTGCAATTCGATATCAACACCAGTGGATCCGAATCACAAGCTGTGAAAAAGTATGTGTCCAACCAATGCAACAGAAACCGAAGAAATTTCAAGGAAACCATACATGCGAGCGATTGGCAGTTTATTGTTTGCATCACAAATTACCCGACCCGATATTTCGTTTGCCGTCAACCTTTCTATCCGATTTGGAGCTAATCCTACAAGACAACGCTGGGCGGCTGTCAAACGCCTTATGGGATATTTGAAGTGGACAAGAAATCAAAAACTTGTATATCATCATGAAGCAACGGACATAGAAGGCTACTTTGTTGCCGACTATGTAGGCAATTTTGACACTAAACAAACTACATCTGGATATGTTTTTATATTGCAAAAGGCAACTAATAAGTGAAACTCGAAACTGCAAAAACGTATCACCTTGTCAAGCACTGAGTCTGAGTTTGTGGCCATGGTATATATATATGGCAACTAATAAGTGGAGCTCGAAATTGCAAAAATGTATCACCTTGTCAAGCACAGAGTCTGAGTTTGTGGCCATGGTCGCTGCTGCCAAGGACTCAATCCCTTTGAAACAGCTACAACACGAATTTTTTCCATCGTCATCCAAACTCACAGTAATGAATTGTGACAACAAACCCGCAATGTTCAATGCAAACAACAACTTGTACTCTGACACAACAAAACTTCTACACCAAATGATTTGTGAAACAGAATTCGAATAACGCCACGTGCCTACAACTGAAATTAAATTTGATAAACTGAAATTAAAATTTAACAACTGAAATTAAAATAAAAATTGAATATTATTTATATTTTCTAGAAGTATTACTAAGTGCCTGGCAAATTTGAAATCATCATCATGAGCAATTTTTATTTAAATTTATGTTCGCAAATTTGTATTTTAAGAAATGTCTTAAGAGAGTAAAAAACAAAATGAACATTTATATAAACGTTGACAGATGTTAAGTATTGTATTTGTAGGTATACAACAATGTCAAAATAAACTCTCTTCTTTGTTAGCGCTTGAACATATCGGTTGTGCTTTTGAGCTTTGCCACTGTGCAAATAAATCCTTTCTTATCAGTACTTTGACTCAAGGAGAACTTGGTAGGGAGGTGGTTGGACCAACAGGCAAAGTCCCAAGAACAACATAAACAGAAAAAAGTCTAAGAAGGTCGTAAATAAGCCTCAGTTAACTGGGGAGCAATAATACGGCAGCCACCGAAGCAACAACAGCGACCTGAAACTGAACATTTACAAAAGCCTGCAACACAACAGCAACAGCGATCAGATACGCAACAGCAACAACAACCAAAAAATCAGTAAATCCCAGCAGCAAAGTCGCAGCAGCTGACATTAACCCAGCGACAACAGCGACTATCAACACAACCGCGGTAGTCGACAGCAAACCAACAGCAGCAAAAGCAGAAAAAAGAAAAGGTGCCATAGATCAATGTGTACACGCCACACATTAATCGAACTGCGAATGTGTGTAAGGAGGCCATAGGTGCAGGTAATTACTATATTAGTCAAAAAAGGATGCTGATGAGAACTTAATCCACTGCAAGATAGTGAATGATTATAATATATTGAGGAAATACCTATTGATTTCGAAGTGGGAGAAATCGCTCATTAAGAGCATTCAGACAATAAATGTCCAGAATGACAGACTTTCTGTTATAGCCCATATATGTGATAAGGGCTGTAAGATCCGACATCCCGATAATACCGATCTTCCATGTCTTAAGCTCCCCAGAACAACGGACAACGAACAAATACTGACTACAGCAGGTATTGATCCAGATAACGCCGAACTCGACGATAAATTGATTATGGTCGAAGATCCGCAAGAAAAAATGGAGATACTGGGCGCGGACTTTCAACAAGCCCGAACCACGACTTATATACTCGGGTACTGGTTAGCAACTTTCAACTTGGAGAAAACACGCAACAATGGCGATCTGAGAACATCGACTTGTCGTGTTCAATGATGATAACATGGCAGATAATGCCATCACAGAACTCCAAGCGGTCTTCAAATCATAAAGGAGGTAAAAGTCAGTTGGAATAGACAGGTTCTCCAACACTGTGTTCCTCTGGATGGGGGTAATGTATGCACTAGCCTGTTTAATATTGCCCTGAATAATGCACATTATCCGGAGCATTGGAAAACTGAGAATGTGCAACGCATATCCAAGAGAGGAAAAGATTCTTCGAATGCATGCAATCTCCCGTCAATAAGTCTCCTTCCGAACATCAGAAAGGTATTCGAGAAGGCAATCAATAGAAGTCTGATCAACTGGACTAAGGCCAAAAATATAATTCCAGATGACCAATTCGGTTTCAATGCGGGGCATTACACTATTCATATAGTGTCATGACAATACAATAGAAGAAGTACATTATGAAATATAATATATGAATTAAAAAAAGAGAACCTGCAATCTATAGTTAAGAAGGAACTAGAGGCGAAAGCAGGGAATTATTTAATGTGTGGAGTGAGGTTGCAAAATATATTGTGAAATTTACAATTACGTTGACAACAAAAAAATTTAGAAGAAGATAAGTATGTGCGTATTAGGTATTAATCAAAGCAAGAAAAAATATTAATATAATATATGATAAGAAGAGAATTAATAAGATGAAAACACAAAGCAGGTTGGATATTTCATCATAGCTTTTATTCAAGAGCCATAGTTTTATCATCTTTAGAAATACGGATTTAATTCTAACGATTCCAATGATTCAAATTGTTGGTTCTTGGATTGTAGTAATCTGAGCTTCTATTCAGTTCATAGCCTGATCTATTCTATCTTTACGACCTTATAACGGTATAGATATTTTAAGGGAAGAATTTTAAGGCTTCTGAATAGTACCAGACTACTAAAACGACAATTTTTGTTACAAATAAGACAAAAAATGTGCTTTTGAGAAATAAGAAGTGGGTTCATTTTGTTGAATTTAGTTCCACTCCAGGAAACTAAACCATATTCATATATAGGTCCGAACACAGAGCCTTGAGGAACTCATATGGAGATGTTTCTAAAAGAACTCATTTGCCCATTTATTTTTACCCTCTGTTTCCTATAAGATGAACCGAACCAATTATGTATAATCCATAATTGTATAATTTTACTAAAAGGATATTATGAGCAACAATATCGAAAGCTTTCGTAATATCAATAAAAGAGCCGCAGTTAGATTTTTGCAGTTAAAACTGTCATAAATATTTGTGCAAAAATTTAACAGAGCTCGTTCAGTTGAAAACCATGACCGAAAACCTAATTGGTACTTGCTAAAGAAATTAATTTTATCCAAGAATTTGATCATTCTATTTTATCGCTTTCTCAAAAATCTTCAAAAACACTGGAAGTAAGGAAATAGACCTATAATTATTGATAGCAGATTTTTCACCTTTCTTATATAGACGTACAACTTCTGCTTTCTTAAGATCATCAGGAAAAATGACACAGGAGATGCTTTTGTTAAAAATATTACAAAGAATATAGCAATGTCTAGAGCTATTTTTTAACGAAATTATTTGAAAAACAGTTTGTTGTTGAAGAGTTTGAGTTTTTCAAAGAGTTAATAATTCTAAAAAGTTCAAAGGACGTAATCGGTTCGGCAAAGAAACTATGAGGGAATGATTTATAAACAACTGTGCAGTTGCAGTTAGAGAATTCAGAACAGATATCCGATACTACCTTAGTGCCAATCGAAGCGAAATACTCGTTGAAATGGTTTTTTCAACGTTTTTTTTTGTTGAAATGGTGACATCGTTGCATTTAGTACTATAAACAGGTGGGCTAACCGAAGATTTATTCTAAATTTCCTTAACAAGTTGCCATTCTCTTCTAGAATCACCACTGTTAGTATGATAATTGTTTTCACACAGAATAACATCTTTTGAAATATCTTTACATAGTTGTTTACAAGCACATAAAATATTGATATTACTCGGATATTTCGTTTTTTTCTTTCATAGTTTATTCATTGCTTTTATTTTGATAACTAAGTCAGTGTTGATCCAAGGCTTAAAGCTTTTCAATTTAATTCCGCTATTCCTTACTCTTTTCAAATAACGTGAGACATGCTTATTTAATGTAACAATAAACTTATAATATAATAATAATATGGGTGGCTCTACAGTCCGAGGCGGACGTGGGCCTAGCTCCTCAGCAACCAATCGTGTTGTGCGTGCTATTGTTCTTTCACGAGTGTAAGGGACCTACAGTTTAATGCCGACTCCGAACGGCGAAGTTGAGAAGCTTTTTCTAGACAGGAATACTCTTTGAGCATTGTCAGTGAATCGAAAGAGGTGAAGCCGTGAATTAATCAAATGTGCTAAATTCGGGTATCAAACCTGGCACCCTCTGCGTAGAAGTCGACGCACTTACCCACTACGCCACGGCGACCTATGTCTATATTTATATCCCCCATAAAATTATGTCAGTTGATGAATCCATTGATAACAAATTTTCTAATCCTCAATCCTCAAGGAACACATTATTTGATTTAGAAGGTTCAATAAATCTATAAACACAGAACATTGTCCACATCATATCATTAATTTTCATTTTTAACACATCACAACTTTGCAAATTTTCATAGTAAATGACTACATTTAAATCAAATAACTTCTTTTTAGCAAGCACGGCCACACCCCCAGAAGTGTATTCATTATTGCAACAAGAAATAAATTCATACCCTTCAATACCATGCAAAGATTTTTCTTCCTCATAAATCCATATTTCCGTTAAGAAAATGAAATCTGCCTTATTCACAAACGAATCAAGATGAACAAGAAGATTATCAAAATTTTTGCGGATATTATATTATATTTTCATGGATAACGAGAAATTTGTTTACGTATTTAAAGGCGAGATCAAATGAGTTATATCTATGCAATTGACGGAGGGAATATTAAGAAAATTATCTCTCAGGTTTTGCATATCAATTCAAAGAAAGGAGGTCCGCCTTCGAGTTAATAATAATACATTTATTGTTTTCCGTCTTTCGCATAAATATTTTCCCACCTCTAACCCACACGTATTTAAAAGATGTTTCCTTCTTAGCTTTGTGTGCAGCATTTAGGAGTTTTCTCGTTGAAGCATTCAATAATTCATTTATGAAAATCATCAATCAAAAATCAAATATTTTTATCATTAATTTGTTTTTAAACGGTTGTTTACTCTTCGTAAAATGTTTTTTTTAGAGCAGAAACAAATTTGACGACTAAAACCTTAGATGTGTTATCATTTGAACATTCTCTCTTTTTCACACTCTTTACATAACAATTATCAATATTGGTTTCAGAAATATCTGCGCATACACGCTTTGCAAAATTTTGCAGCGCACACTCAAGCGCATTACTATTACTTACATTAGGAACACCCATTATCACTACACAATTTTCTCTCTTCTCTTGATACAAAATATTAATCTCTTTACGAAGATCATTTACGATTTGAAACAATTTAATATATTCCTCTTAAAAAGAGTGAAGCGTAGAGAGAGCAATAGCATTTTCAGCTCTCATAGCAAATAGTTCGTGATGTTGTCGTGTCGATGTTGAATAGTAAGTGATGTTGGATGCTCAGGTGAAAAGAGAGACAAATCATCACTATTTGCTGAATTTTGATTCAATTTCTCTTGCTATTTATATGTTGAACCGGTAAGAGGCGGAGAGTGGAGGGAACTTCTTCTCTTAACAGTGCAAGTCGTACAGCGAAGCTCCTTATTAGAATTTTGCTGAAATTCAATGTCACCTGGAATATTCACACAACTACAGTGAAAGAAATCGTTGCAACCCACACATTTTATCTTGGGCTGATTTCGTTCCACTTTCAATATGCATATGCACGGCATACTTATTGACGATAATTTAAAACTACGATTTGTTAAAAAAAGCAAACAGAGACTAATCACAGTAAGTGTTGACCCCACTATACTTAACACAAACTGGACATAAACAAGAACGGATGTCCTGTGTGGTTGAACGTGAGTTCAAGCTTGATGGAAAAAATGCGGTTGTTTGAGAGGGCTTGTCTTATGGCTTGCGTCTCGTCTTAACACAACTCCAGAGTCCCAGTTCAGAAAATTCTACTCCAATGAAGTGAAAAATAATAGTAAGGAGTGCAGTAAGGAACGGAATTTGATTTTTTTTGTTTTTGGTATTCTGTTAAGACAATGGTAGGTATTAATAATACAAAAAGGAACAAGACGTATTTTGAATTTTAAGGAAGTCTTAGCGCTTTTTTTGCAGGCTCTTGCTATTAAGAATATATTGTGCAAATAATTTTGTCACTGACTGTATGTATATGTATAGTATGTAGTTTAGCTTAAGCTAGTTTAACTTATTTTTAAGGTAGTGAGTAAGTTAGTATATACGTTTTAAGTAAAGCCAGTTCAGTAAATAATTGTTTTTTTTTTCAAATTTTTCTTTATATTAAGTTGTACAGTTAAAGTAATTGTTCTTTAAATACGTGTGTTTTTAGTTTAAGTCGAAAGATATAGGATGCCCGCCAGTAAGTTACGTACAGTAATACCGTTCTTCTAACTAGTTTTTGTTTAGTATGTAAGTCTGTCATGAATTTTTCAAAATACAAATTAATTTAAAAAAAATAAAATTGTTGAGTTGTTCTGCTGCTGCCACAGCTAGTAAGAATTCTATGCAGAGTTCTGCGCCATCTCCAACGCGTGCACTTGTCAGGTGCAATTACTGAAGTGACAAGGTGTCGAGTGCGTTCGGTCCGCTCCCTCCCACCCCTTCCTTTGGTCACAACCCCCTTTTGGTTTTATCAGGCAGATAAATACAATGACTGAGAGTGCGTAGCATCTACCGTAGTGATTTTAAAAGTGTGAATTTTTTGGTGGACAGACTCTAATCGATGTACGGGCATTACATATCGATTGTTGTAGGGAAGTAAGTCTGAAATTCGCACTTATCAACTCTACTTTACCACTCGCAGTCGAAGTTGGTTTTTGGATATCTCCATTTTTGCTTATGAATCCTTTTATGTGTACAAGGTTCGTGGGCTAAGAGCGAATCTCGTCGCTGTGTATGTCCACATATTCACATATAATACCTATAAACCAGCTGTTTTGGCGATAAATTCAACATAGTTTGTAAGAATTATTGAATTCCGAATTATTGCCAACGTCAAGCGCAATACGGCTTGTCCACATATTCCACATATTCACATATAATACCTATAAACCAGCTGTTTTGGCGATAAATTCAACATAGTTTGTAAGAATTATTGAATTCCGAATTATTGCCAACATCAAGCGCAATACGGCTTCAGTTCCAATCCGGTAATTCATTTTCTGTGATTAAGACTATATGTCCGGAAGAACCTAATGGACTACTGCTTTATTTATAGAAGCCCAAAACTAGATCGAAACTCAACTTTCCGCTTCCATCTCACGAATTGTACATATGTATCCGTATCCGCGCACAGAAATTGCCATTGCAAGCGATTTCAATGTTCACTATTCTAATCGGCTTCGACATTCAGTCCAGACAACACCCGAGGGGAGGTATGTCGACATCTTTGCTGAGATAAACAATCTGACACATCTCACTCGTCATTCGTTAGCAGCAAAACACAAGTGTCCTCATTCCACTTGCGTTTTGATATGAATCGATAAGGTAAATAAAAGCGATTGTCGCCTTTCTAAAATTAGTTCAGTGAAAGTTAGAGAAAGTTAACTAGCATTCAAACATGGACAACACAAAATTATTATGTTACCTTGGCCGATCTCTTCAATGACGATCTCGAAAACAATGCTGAAAATTAACGTTCAAACGTTACACCCATTGTGGTCTTAAAAACAAATAGGGAAAGCTTACGTAAAATCTTTGATAACATACAAGTTAAAAATTATCTGATAAACAACATTTCTATTTTTTTTGCACTAAAAATAATTTCTACAACTCTGGATAGACACGATACAATTAAAAAGTGAAGTACTACTTACAAAATCTTGAATTCTTTTCTCATTCACTAAATGAAACTAGACCTTTGAAATTTATTCTATCGGCACTGGATTTGATTGAAATTATCTTTTAAGAAAATTACTTATATCACGGCACGGCAAGTGCATTAATGTTAAAACAATTAATTTGAATTTACCCACAAACTCATCTAACAAATACCACCTTTATGTCCTTTTTTAAATTTATTTTTATTTCAAAATTCATTATAGACTAACATACAAGACAAAATGATTTAAACTAGTTAGACGAACAATGTTGCTAAATGTAACTTACTGGCCCCCGGCCGTCACTCTCAGTTAAACTTAATCTTATCCTATGTCTTTCGACTTAAACTCAAAATCCATGTACTTAAAGAATAATTGCTTTAACTGTACAACTTAATATTAAGAGAAATTTGAATAAAAAACTTTATTACTGAACTGGTTTTACTTAAAACTTATATGCTAACACCGTGGTGTACGGATGTTAATATCAATATTATTATTTTTTGTATTATTTACAGCTTACAACTACCTTAAGAACTACCCTAGGCTATGTAGGTCGGTCATCGGTTGCCGCTATGGATTTGCATCTAATTTGCTGCAAGAAAGTGACAGACTGCTCACCATTTCGGGGATAAGTACTACCCCGGGTATAAAAGGTTCGACGTCGTGTTCCCTCTCCCTCGAGTCAGAATTTTCGGTGTTGCATTGAAACATGTAATAGGCCGTACTTGTCCAAATGGAGAAAACCTTCTGGGTGTTAAGCCATTGTATTGTACCCTTTCATGGTATTCTGGATTGGTGTAGTAAACCCCTGAGATCAAGTTAATGAACGAGCTTATCGCTATAGCAGTATGATCTCGACTCAACTTCAACAAGAAATTGTCCACTCGTATTATATTCACCCTCTTGTATAAGACTATTGGAATAGAATTTCCTGTAGTGGGACTCCGGAGTTGCAAAGGCTAAAGCAAGCCCTCTTAAACAATCGAATCTTTTCCATCACGCTTGGACTCACCTTCAACCACATGACGACACGAGGCCTTATACAACGGCGTCCGGAGACGAATGGTTTCCGATTTCCGGAAGTTAATACTCAACTTCCAGTCATCGCTGATTCTCATGAATGAGTCGAAGTCACCCTGCGTAGGAGTAGTGATTTCCTCGATCTTTGCACCTGATCTGTGCACCATCAAGTCGTCGGCATAACAAAATATGTGAGGATGAGAAATTATCAGATCGCTCAAGTAAATGTTGAACATGATCAGCGAATAAACGGCACCCTATTGAAGACCATTTACAGTAAGCATGTTACACAGTAGGTATAGCAGTGCGTTGCTAATGCCTACCTGATTGAGCTTGTAGAAAAGTCCTTCTAACCATACGGTGTCAAAGGCCTTATCCAGATCAATCAAGTAGGCACCCGTACATTGTTCCATTGTATATAAAGAACAGTTTCGATGCTGCATGAATAGTGTAGTGACCCGCTTTGAAACCGAATTAGTTATCCGAAATTATATTTTTGCCCTTAGTCCAGTTTATCAGGGCTTTTTTTATCACCTCAAATACCTTTCTGATGACCGGAAGGAGACTTATTGAAGAGAGGTTGAACGGATTCAAAGAATCTTTTCCTCTGATGGATATGCAGTTTTCCTATGTTGTGGATAATGTGCGTTATTCAGTGTATTGTTAAACAGGATTCTGTACTTAACCACTTGCAGGGAGAGTTGTTTTAGCACAATATTCAAGATCACGTCGATTCCAATTGACTTTTTCTTCCTAATGATATGAACGGGGGATGATCCGTCGGCGATGGTTGATTCTTATTCTTTTTAACGAGTACGCGGTTCTCCAGGTCGCGGTTCGGGCAAACACTCTGGTTCACCTTATACCCTTGCTGAATGACTGCGCCAAGTAGCTCAATTTTTTCTTGTGAGTCTTTAACCACGAAGAAGTAGTCTTCGGGTTCGACTATGTCTGGATCAATATTTGCTGTAGTCAGTATTTGGTCGCTGTCCTTCCTTCTGAGAAGCTTAAGGCACGGAAGATCTCTATTTTTACTTCGAAGGAACATGCTCGGATTGTTGGATCTTACAGCCCGAATTGTTTTGTTCCAATGCAAAGTAACAGATACTCTATAATTCTGAACAATTAGTTTTAATGTTCTTAATGAGAGATTTCAGTGTACTAACTTCCTCACTCCGTCTGTAAACCGGCTGTACAAGGTACTTAATCTTGACAGAAGTCTACCTTTTGGTTGGTGGAGAGCGTTGATTGTCACATTGCGGTATAAGTTTTGGTTGGTTGTACGTATATACCGAAGTATAGTACGGTCCATTGTTCATTTTATTGTAGCGTCCAATTGCATTAGATGAAGTGCATTCGAAGAAAGTGCTCTCGTCGTTTGTCTGGGAAAGCGTATCCATCGAGCTGTACTGTAATTGTTTGAACGAACTCTCCTAACACCGCAATATCGTTGCGGATCTTGACGTCGACACTGAGCCCGCATGAGATGCAGGTGGTCAAACAGTTTACCGTTTGTGCATTTGTGTCTGTCAGCTGCAGGCTTGCGTATAACTCCAGATACGGGCCGCTTCTGGGGTAGAATGAGATCTGTGTTGCTATCAAATCGAGACTATACTCGACACTGTGGCAAACCTAGCTATAATGCTTATCCCCTCTGGGATTGAAAACCATGCTCCCAATATCCATGACGGGCATTTAAGTCTCCAGCAAAAATTAAATTGTTCTCCAAGTCCAGCCTCAGATATCGAAATTGTGAATCGGGCTCTGATATAATCGTTCTTAAGCTAGGGTTGCCGGAGGAGTGGACCGACACCACATACAACCTCCTTCCAAAGCGGAGCGAAATGCACACGATGCAGGCCTCCAACTCCTTGTGCTTAATGTTATTTATTATGAAGATCGTAGCACTGCCTCTACCTGTGGTATTGGTTCACTTTTCTCAGCTGCTCCTTCTTTCCTCAGCGGGCGTTCCTCCGCTTTGTGGTTTTGACTGTACTTCAAGTATCGAGGTTGCACTTGGCAGTTCAGTGCAGCGTGCCCAAACCTTTGGCAGTGAGCGTATTGGAGAATGCTGTCGCGAATTCTAATGCTTTTCCAGGCGCAATGATACTCAGGAAATCGAACAATATCGTTTAGCTCATCTATTATGCTGTTGGGGCTTGTTGAAGGGCTTGACCCCGACCAACTCGAGACCGTCACACACATGCTTTTTGAGCTGTTGTAATGTCTCCTCCGCTTTGATCTGTGCGGAGATCTTTAAGAATTTTGACTGGAGTTTTTCTCCTTTTGGAGGAGAAGAAATCGACTGTCGAACGCTTTACCACCTTCTTATTTTTATTCTAATGGTCTACAGTCTTGCAGCAGATTGAGTAATTCCCGAACCCCTTTATTTGTTTAGTAATGAAATTACCACTACCTGCGGTCGTCCTATATATCTGAGCAGTGTATATAACATCCGGCTTGTACACGTTAATCGATGGCACTTTTTCTGCTTTCTTTTACTGTGGTTGTTACTTGTGTACTGCATGTTGCTGACGCTTCTATTGTTGTGTTGTTCCTTGTTGTCGTTGCTGGGCTGCTTTTTTTTGTTCCTGAGCTGGTGGCTGCTGAAGCACCTTTTTTTTGCTGTTATTCTTGACTCACTCAATTTGGGCCACTGCTGTTGTTGTCGCCCCAGTTGTAGAACTGCTTGCTCTTCCTCCTTTCTTCCCCTTTTAACAGTTGTTCTACGAATTTCTCTGATTTCTTGAAGGAGTTTGTCAGTCTCCTTAGAGACCTTCGTTTGCTTCGAGCGGATTAGTGCCTCCTTTTCTTGTGCTATATCGGAGGGCATAGATACCTAGCTGTAGCTGCTTATTGAGAACCGCCCCTTCCTCCTATCTGTCACCTATGAAAATGCATCATCTTCATCGGCATCGGCAGTTGTCTCGTTAGATGACATAGACGGGGCACTCTCTTCCCCCTGTCGCATATTATGTGAGGCCTCAGTTTTGCGTCTCTTCGTATTTTTGGAGATACGTCTTTTTCTTCTCCTCTTCTCCGTGCTTTCTTGGGGCACCGTTGGTTGATAGCGTGACATTTTTGCCACTGACTCACTTTGCTAGTAGACTTATTAAATAGAACTTGACTACACTAATTCATTTTTACTTGGACATTCGAAGATCTGTGAACGACTGTACCTTTATGTTGTATACATAGAGCTTGGCACTACACAATTAAATGACCTGTGGCAACTTCGAAGCATCATGTGAAGAAAAAATTAAAACCTCCGCTTTCCTCCGCGCATCAATTACCCCGTCTACACTATTCTCTTGAGTATTTTCCACCACTTCCAAAGCCCAAGCGTAATTCAGCTCCAATACCGTTTACTTAAGGACCAGGGCGACCAAATACACCACACATCCGATCATCATTCTCGTAATCAAGACGATTACAATAAGAAACAATTAGAATTGTTTACCCTTATGATTAATGAAAGAGTTGACATTGCACTCATTACGGAAACATAGCTTAAGTCAAAGAAATTGTTTTCTTATCCGGACTATGTGTGCTATCAGCTGGGCATGGATCGTTAGAACCGGTGGCGGAGTTGCGGTTGCTGTGAGAAAAGTATTATGCATTCTTTAAGTCTAATGCACAACTTCGGAACAAACATGGAACGGTTCTTTTTTCGATTTAGAATACGTATCCGAAGATGTGTATGGTACCACTTACATTTTCTGTTTAAAGGAGTCTCATCCAGATTAGAACAAGACACTGTTTTATATTATTATTATTAAAAATTCGGAATTGGAATTTTTAATGTGCAATTTTACTATTCTTAAATGAGGGTTCACGGTTGTAGTTTTCCCTCAATTTACATAAATATATTTTCTTATTATGTTTTTATATAGTACTTTATCTACTCTAAGTAGTAATGGAAATTTATTTATTCTTCCGTCTTTCAAGTACAGAGCTTCTTTAAGACTACTGATAATATAAATAACATTTCATTTCTTATTAATAATAATGGCTAGTATAAGCAGAATTTAACAAACAATTATAATGTAATTTAGAGCAAATTGCTATTAAAAAAATTTAAGATTTCATTTTTACATTTATCTCTACTCATATTAAAGTCTATAACATTTGCAACTAAGTTGAATTTTATGCATACATTAGTATAGGATCATTTTGCCCATAGTTTGTACTATCCCTCGAAACATAAAAGAAATCTCTAGGCCTCAGATAACGAGACGGGGTGTAAGCACTGAACATGAAAAGCAGCACCGGACAATCAATGTGAGCAGTAATGACGTCATGAGCGAAAAGAACTGAATAAGTCCTTCTTACATGCAGTTGCTTAAGATCTATAAGCTGAAATCTAGCATTATAATCTGGCATATTTGAATTCCACGACATCTTTCGAAGAGCAAACCTAGCTATCTTTTTTGTATTCTCTCAATACGAATAGCGCTATTGTTATATAAAGGATTCCATATTAAACAACAGTATTCTAATATAGAGCGAATTAACGAAACATACACAGACTTAAGAGTGTAAGGGTCTTGAAAATCTTTTGAATTTCGAAACAAGAATCCTAGCATGGAGTTGGCCTTTGAAATAATATAGTCTATGTGCATAGAAAAAGTCAGTTGGACGTCGAATATAACCCCTAGATCTTTAAGCGAACATACTCTTGTTAAGATTGTATTATCAATCTTATAATTATAGATTGTAGGAGATAAAATTCAAAAAAATGTCATAACTGAGCATTTTTCGCACCAATTCTGTACTGATGAGATATCATTTTGCAACTCCATTGCATCGGCCAATGATCGCACTGATTTAAAAATTTTTAAATCGTCAGCGTATAAAAGGCAGTCGGAATGGGAAACATAGGAAGGCAAATCGTTAATAAAAAGAAGAAACAGAAGAAGGCCGAGGTGACTACCTTGAGGTACCCCAGAGAAATTGAAAATTACTCGTGACAGATCATTACCTATTTTTACAAACTGTCTGCGATTTGTAAGGTAGCTAGTTATCCATTTCAAGATTTTAGAATGAAAACCAATCATCTCTAGCTTTTTTATGAGCACATTATGTTGAACACGGTCAAATGCCTTCGAGAAGTCAGTGTATATGGAGTCAATTTGAAGTCTCGCTTCGATGGAACTTAGGCAAAAGTTTGTAAATATAACCAAATTGGTCGAAGTTGATCTTCCACTCACAAAGCCATGTTGAAATTGTGATATTTGGTTTCGAACTTCAGCATATATTTTTTTCTTAACAACAGCTTCGAATAATTTCGGTATTAATTGTAATATCGCATTATGTAAAGCCTTCTTCTTCTACTTTATTTGGCGCTACAGTCCGGGGTGGACCAGGGCCTCAACCAACAAGCCTCTCCAGCTAGCACGGTCTCTGGCTAGCTGTCTTCAATGTCGCACGCCAAGTTGGTTGAGATCCTTCTCCACCTGGGTGCGCCACCATAAACGCGGGCGCCCTCTGTTGTGTTGTCCCACTGGTTCGGAGTCGAAGACTCTCCGGGCCGGAGCTGAGTTGTCCATACGCTCTGCATGGCCTAGCCATCTTAGGCGTTGGATCTGAAGACGCCTGACTATACTCATGTCGCTGTACATCAGTCGCTGGTCTCTAACCTGTGTGACGCGTTTCATTCTGTGCAGTGTTTCAAAGCAACAAAATTTCAAAAAGAGCTCGATCCCCTAATATTGAAGGCAACATGTCTTCAAAGTCAAAAACGACAATGAAATTGAGTTCTGAAGTTCATAACTCTAATTTCTATAAACCATTACAATGTCTAATGGACGCTGACAGTGAAATTGAGTGTGATGAGATTGTCACCCCACCAATTTTGAACAAAAAATCAAAAATTCCCTCAATTTGTGTTCTCCAAAAAACGAGTGATATTGTGCATAACTTGCTTCGCGAAGGTAACATTCAAAATTACTGCATTAAAAAAATTACTATTGGAATTAAAATCATGTGCGATGACATAAATGGTTTTAATAGTGTGCGTTCAGTGTTAACAACAAAGAACTGGCAATTCTTCTCCCACAATTTGCCATCAGCACGGTCATTCAAGGTCATTCTGTATGGTCTGGACGAAGTTCCTATTGATTCGTTGAAAAAAGAACTAGTTGAACACGGACTAAAGTGTCAAAACATTAAGATCATTAAAAAGAAGTATGAGAATTTTACTGATGTGTTCTATATTGTTTTTCTCGAGATGGGTTCGATTCGACTCAACGAGCTTAAAAAAAATTTTCGATCTATTTTCAAAACACAAATTAAATGGGACTTTGCTCGGAGGCAGAAGAATAAATTAACACAATGCTATAATTGCCAGATGTATGGCCATGGTGAAAAAAATTGTCACATCAAAACGCACTGTGCAATTTGCTCTTAGAACCATGGCACCAAAACGTGTGATTCCAACAACATTAAATGTGCAAACTGCTAGGGCACGCACAAATCCACCGATCAGTCGTGCATTAACAGGAAAAGCTTTCTTGAAATGCGAGAGAGGCTAGCAGCGAGAAACAATCCTCACCCACCAAGGAGAGGGATTCAGCAGCATTCAGCATTTACAACGAACATCGATGAATTTCCTGCTCTCAATACTCAACGTAAGAGTAGTGCTGTGTCTAATTCAGCAGTCAGCTGTAATAAGCTTCCAAATGCTTGGACAAACATCAACAACAACAACATCAGCAATGGTGGACCTATTGGAGTCAATGTACTTTTTACCATGGAAGAGTGATCTCTGCGCTCACAGCTGAGATGATTACGCTGCTTGGTAGATGTAACACAAAAGCAGAGCAATTCAATACCATTGCACAATTAGCTGTTAAGTATCTATATCAAGGTAAATAATGAATTGTAGCCTGAACATAATCTGTTGGAATGCTAGAAGCATTCGAGCTAAAGTGTTAGAATTTTTTGCTTTTCTAAGTAAATTTAATGTAGATATTAGTTTAGTCACAGAAACTTGGCTGAATTCAGATGTAAGCTTATCTAATAAGGATTTTAAGTGTTATCGTTTAGAGAGAAATTATAAAAGGGGAGGCGGTGTTGCCATTGTCATTAAAAGAACAATTCAACACTAACTTATACCAGTAATTTGCACAAGACTGGTAGAAAATATTGGTCTAGAAATACCTTTTGTTAATGGGAGGTCAATGAAAATATTTTCAGTATATTTCCCGGGTGATAGAAGAACATCAGTTCAAAAGCGGTCTGAGCTAATAAATTATCTTCGTCGATTAGTAAGTCTAAATGACATATTTTTGATAGGAGGTGATCTAAATTTAAGGCATAGGAGCTGGGGTTGCCTGAGAGCTAATGCTTGGGGTAACGAACTTGTTGATCTTAATTCAAGTCACCCATTTCATATACTTTTTCCACCGCATCCAACATATATACCAACAAGTTCTTGATCAAATCCATCAACTTTGGACCTTTTTTGACAAACACTCCGGAACTTTTCACGCAACCTATGGTTATAAATGATCTTAGTTCAGATCATTTGCCAGTGTTGTGCAAAGTTCTATCAATTCCTGTCCAAGCTTGTAATGTAGTCTTTAACTTCAAAAACGCCAACTGGAACAAATTCATGCGGCAAAAAATCGGTGACTTTGAAGATGTAACCAGTGCTAACAATCAATTTATGATTGATCAGGCCGTAGGTTCATTTACTAGTGCAGTACTGGAGAGTATTCAGCAATCTGTTCCCAAAAAAGTTAAACGTTGTGACAGCGATAACGCGCTGCCGTTTCATATAAAACAGCTAATAAAGATCAGGAATATCTTAAGATCTGACTGGATTCCTACTAAAAATCGTTTGTATCTCTCTCAAATGAAAAAACTCAATGCAAGCATTAAGTTGTTGATTTCAGATTTCAGAAACCAATCCTGGAATTATAAGCTACAAGATTTAGCGAAAGATAGCAAGCCCTTCTGGAATACGGCTAAGGTCATCAAAAGGAAAAATGTTCACATACCTACATTTAAAGTAGGAAACTCTGTAATGATATAAAATCTCAATAAAGCAAACGCCTTAGCTAATGAGTTTTTTGATAACCATGGCATGACTCCTAATATAATCACTAATAACAATATTTCTTCTGCAGTTGAGCATTCCATGCAACTGCTAAGCACTTCTTTTGATGGTAGTTCCAACTTTGTGTCTTTTGCAGAAGTGAATAGTATAATTTCTTGTTTAAAAACAAATAAATCATCTGGTTTTGATGAGTTGAAGAATTTATATCTGAAACATCTCCCTAAAAAATGTTTTCAATTTCTGCAAGGTCTGTTTAATAGCTGTTTCAAGCTCAGTTATTTCCCCGTAGATTGGAAATCTGTCAAAGTTATCCCAATCTTTAAACCGGGTAAAAATTCTAGCTTGCCTGAGAGTTATAGACCGATAAGTTTACTTAGCTCCTTGAGCAAATGCTTCGAGAAAGTAATTAAAAATAAATAAGTGACGTTCATGAATTCACACAATATTTTGCCTCCTGAGCAATTCGGATTTAGGGCACACCATAACACAACCCAACAGGTTCACCGTATCTCGAATTACATCAAAAGAAACTTAATTGAAGGTAGGAGTACAGGTATGGTATTACTTGATGTTGAGAAAGCGTTTGACACAGTTTGGCATAAAGGTTTGCTGCACAAGCTTATGTCTTTTAATTTTCCTATTTACCTTGTCAAGATCATAGATTCATTTTTATCTGAGCGCTCTTTTAAGGTGTCCGTTAATAACGAATTTTCAAGCGAGTACTCAATCGTTGCAGGTGTTCCTCAAGGATCTGTGCCTGGCTCTATCTTATACACTATTTATATTTCTGACTTCCCAGAACTTAATAATTGTCAATCTGCTATGTTTGCTGATGATACCTGCATTCTCTCATCAGATGCCTTTGGTTCAAATATTGTAACCAATCTGCAATCTGCTTTGGATGTTGTACTAACGTATCTCAGTAACAATAAGATTAAAATAAATGCTTCAAAGACTCAGGCTGTCTTTTTTACTAGAAAAAGAAAAGCCTGTTTCTTACCAAGCAACAAACTTCAAATGAACGGAACTCAGACTGTGTGGAAAGACAGTGCCAAGTGTCAGACTAAATAAAATGACCGAAACTTTGCTTCAACATTTATTATTATACGAACATTGAGTTTAACACGAAGACAACACAACGACACGACTGGTACGATGGTTCAGCGCGAACTGCCTTGACCTTGTCATCATGGGTGTTGGACCGTCGACGTCAGTGTTGCCGTTGACAGCTCGGCCTCTCCTGACACTTCATCTTCGATGGAAGCTTCGTCCTCGTTAACTCCGTATTCAATATCACCGTCCGGACCGGGGCTGCACCAAGGCTTCATGTGATCGCTTGACATGACGTTGCTGTACCGCCTTCCAGTAAGTGGCTTGTCTGGGAGGTCTTCCACAATATAGCGGTCGAATTCCAAAACCTTTGTGACGACATAAGGCCCTTTATACTCTGGATCCAGCTTGTGCGACTTCCCAGTCGCTTGAGGGGCATAGTCGATCACAACGAGATCGCCTTCTTTGTACCGGTGAGGGGTCCATTTGACTCGTTCCCTCATAATGTTATCAACAGCTCGTTGTCTCCTCAGATTGACATCCTCCATATCGTTTTGATCATCGTGCATCGCTTGTACTAAGCGATTTTGGCTGACAGACCCAGGATTGAAATTAAAAATTAATTCGTTAGGGCAAAATTTTGTTGAGAATTGAGACTCCATTGGAGAGTCTTCAAAGACGAATCCCAATTTCTGACGCTTACGACGGAACATTTAAGCATGCTAAGGAGAGTCTTATTCGTCCTCTCGGCTTGGCCGCGGCGTTCGAACGGCATTCTTAACGTGCTGGATACCATATGTTGTCACGAAGCTTTCGAGGTATAGGCTGTTCCTCGGTCCGAGGTAATTCGCAGTGGCTGACCGAATATGGAGAATACCTTCCGAAGCATGGTAGTGACTGGTGTTGTTTTTGTACTCCTCACAGCTCTCAGGATGACATATTTACTGAAAGAAAAAACTAGGACAATTATATGGATATTACCTTTTTGGCTTCTTGGGAATGGCCCAAGATGGTCTATGTTCAGACATCGAAAAGGAACCGGTAATACCTCCATAACGTGTAGCTGACTTTCCGACCTAACCGACTTTTCCGCCCATAACCTTATTTAAGCAACATTCTGGACATGCTGCGATGTACGACTTGATGTAACGTCTCATCCGAAATCTCATCCAGAAATCCCTTTTGATTCTGTCTAGCATCTTTTCTGTCCCTTTTCTGAGGTATGACTAACTTCTTCTGGCCAATCACCCGTCGGAACAATCGCGCTCCGTCGAGAACGTAGTCCAATTTGGTCTGCTTCGTAGGGTCCTTATCCCTGAGGATTTGGACGATGTTTTTGAGTTGGACGTCCTGCATCTGCATGGTGAAAATCTAGTCTTCTTCTATCTCGGATATCTTTAAGACATCCTCCGCTACCGATACGACTTCTTTCGGGGGCAAGACAGGCGCTCTGCTCAGTCCGTCTACGTGGAGACCCGGAATCTTTCCAACGTTTCCACTATCGCGAGGACTTCGAGTTCGTGACTAGCATACTTGGCTTCTGTATCACTACATCGCCTGCTGTAATATGATACCGGTTTCAAGTCCCCATCGTCGATTTGAAATAGAATTCCTGCTAAGCCCACAGAACTGGCGTCTGTGTGTACCTCATGGTCCTTAGTCAAATCGAACAATGTGAGGACAGGCTGGACCGTGCCAGCGACCTTTAATTTCTTGAACGCATCGTCGTGTTCGTCTGCCAATGGAATTCAACACCCTTTTTCAACAGCTTGAACAGTGGCTGGGCTATTGTACTATAGTTCTCGACGAATTTCCTAAAAAACCCAGTAATACCTAGAAAGCGTCGTACCTCTGTGGCATGGGTTGGTGTTCTCTTCAATTCATTTTCTCTTGTTTTCTCCCGGGCCTAACCCTACGTCACATATGACATGACCCAGAAAATGCACTTTTGCCGCCATGATGAAACATTTAGATGGTTTTAATGTCAGACCGGCTTTTTTTACCGCTTCCAGGAATTCTCTGAGTGCAACGATGCCTTCTTCGGCTGTGGCGTTTGCGATTATGACCTCGTCAACGTAGCTCACAATGTGTTTCCGATTTGTTAAAGATCGTATGTCTTCGGCCATCATTTCTTGAAAATACATTGACGCATTAAGTGAACCGAAGGGCATGACGTTATGCTCATATAAACCGTCTGGTGTTAAAAAAACGGTGAGTTGTTTACATTCCTCCTTAAGAGGAATTTGGTAGTAACCGGCTGTCATATCGAGAGTTGTGAGCACTATATTTCCTGCCAATCGTGAAACTTGCTCCTCTACGGTAGGCGTTGGAAACTGCTTTTTGACTGTGACCGAATTCACATCCACATCCGCAGTTCCCCATTGGCCTTGTTCACTAGAACTATTGAGGCTGCATGCGGAGAAACACTCGGGCGGATGATACCGTTTTGGAGTAAATTTTCCACGATCTACGATAGTTTCTCCCTTTGCGCAAATGGAACTTGGTAGCGCTTACCTGTGATTGGTTTGTCAGTCGTCACGTTTATCTCCATGCATGCATTCTTAGAGCGTCCAATGCGAGACACGTCTTCAGCAAAGCAGTCGTCATAGCTGGTAAGTAGATCTAATACCGCTTGTCGCTGACTGCCTTCAATTTGATCGCCTAGGTTGAACTTGTGCGATGAAGTCGTTTGCATCCGCAAAACCCCTGATTCGAAAACGAGGCGTTGATTCTTTCGGCAGAGAACATCACGGCCTAAGAGTATGGCCTGTGGTAGAAATTCGTCGGTACGATGTTTAATTCTGTGGATATCTCGTTCTCGTCTATGATCATGACATCCTCTATGGCCTCGGTCGACTCAACTGTAGACCCTCCGAACCCTTTCAACAATTTTGCCGATTTCTTTCTTGTCGCGTCTCTTGGAACTGAAGATTCCCTAATTAAGGAATTGTCACTACCCGTGTCGACGAATGCGGAGTAAGACAATCTACTCAAGGTGACTTCTTTCATGACTGGTGGTGGCGCTGCATCCCTCTTTCGACTCTGCTCGACTCTGGCTACGGTGGACCTCTTGGAACGGCTGCAAATGGTACATCGTGGTTTTCTTTTTGGTTGGGGACACTTTGCAGCGACGTGACCCCAGTCGTTGCAATTAAAACACTTAAAATTTCTTCAGACATTGCTGGTGCGATCCGAGTCTGCGTACTGTTCCTGTATTTCTGATGGTAACGTCATTGTACGGGTTGATGGTGGCATCGATGACACATTTCCGAGTGAGTTTAAAAGCTCGTTGCACGTTTGGATGTTGAGAGCGAGTAACGTTCGTGTTAGAGCGGAATCATTCAATATATACGAGTTTATGGAAAAATCATCTACCTTACCTCGTCTACCGATGGTGAGTATGACGTAATAATATTCCGTCAATGATTCACTCTGCTTGCGTCTGCGTCCCATCAACTCCCGGTGTACGTCGGCTATGTTTACCGTACAAGGAAAGTCCTTTGCCAATTCGAGCACAAATTCTGACCATGTCTGAAAAACAGGTTGTGCGTCCAACCAATCTTTGGCGATACCTCTCAGTTTATGTTGAGCAGCGAACAGGATCATCTCGTTGCTCCACGTGTACAATTCCTGCAGCTGCTGGACCTTTTCAATGAACTGCTTCGAGGACAACGTACGTTTTGATGGATCGAAATCTGGCAGTGCTCCGATTATATCTCGAGATCCCGTTGGATATTGAATCGGTGGAGACGACGGGGTAACAGGCCGCGTTAGACTTTGGAACGTTGCGGTGACACCTGACGAGGTTTGTGGGCCATTCGTCATCGGCAACGTTCGAAGATTTGCCGACATTTCCCCCACCGTTTTCGCCAAATTTGCAACAACTTTCCGCAGATCGTCCATACCTGCTTGCCATGGTTCCATGGGTTCGTGCTCCACGTGCACCTCTTCTGAATCCACCTCGTCTGTTCCTAGAAACTCTGTCAATGCTGTAATTTTTTGAGCTTTATTGCCAGTTATTGGCAATTCCCGGTTTCTTAAAAGCTGATTCAGTTGATCGACTTTAAGCAACTCTAGCTTAATCATCTCGTAGTTAATTTTTTCGAAGGAAAAAAGAAATGTTATATTTAGCGGTTTTCTATTCGATAAAACACACGTAACACATTTACATATAATAAAACATATATCTTCGTCTCTTTCGATTTCGTTGGTGAACGTACGAAGTATACGAGCGTGTACGTGATCGTTGTGTACTAGACGTTGTACATATATTTCTTTGTTCTTTGTCTGTTATGTACAAGACGTTGTACATAATGATGTTTCACGCTAGTCGTCGATCGACCCCGTTACGATATATTTTACGCGACGTTTTCCTTCTTAAAATTCTATTTGGTATTGGTATTTGGTTCTTAATATTATTTTTAAGGTTATCTCACTTCTGATTTGTCAGACTAAATAAAATGACCGAAACTTTGCTTCAACATTTATTATTATACGAACATTGAGTTTAACATGAACACAAACGACACAACTGGTACGATGGTTCAGCGCGAACTGCCTTGACCTTGTCATCATGGGTGTTGGACCGTCGACGTCAGTGCTGCCGTTGACACAAGTATCTTGGTGTACACCTGGATAAAACATTAACATTTGGCTTACATATCCAACAAACGATACGTAGGTTAAATGCTAACATTAAAATTCTCTATCCGTTTATAAATCGCAGTCAAAGCTTAGTATTGATAATAAATTGATAATTTTCAAGGTAATTTTCCAGGCAATATTGTTCTACGGATGTCCCGTTTGGGGAAAATGTGCAATCAGCCATATACGCAAACTGCAAATTTGTCAAAATAAACTGCTGAAAATGATATTTGATCTCCCATGGTATTTCTCTACTGAAGAGTTACATTTGTTGGCAAATGTTGAAAAAGTCCAAGCCAATATCTTAAAACTATCAAATCATTACAGTATGTCTTGTAGTTTGTCTGATAATCCTTTGATTTCCAATCTAGTCACTTAAATGCCACTTTATTTACTATCACATATTACTATTTATAGCTCATTACTCTTGTTAATGTTGGTTTTTTGTTCTATTTACTATATTTTTTATTATTTGTTATATATTATATATTATTTATTACTTATTATTTACTATATATTATATATTATATATTATATATTATATATTGTATATTATATATTATATATTATATATTATATATTATATATTATATATTATATATTATATATTATATATTATATATTATATATTATATATTATATATTATATATTATATATTATATAATATATATTATATATTATATATTATATATTATATATTATATATTATATATTATATATTATATATTATATATTATATATTATATATTATATATTATATATTATATATTATATATTATATATTATATATTATATATTATATATTATATATTATATATTATATATTATATATTATATATTATATATTATATATTATATATTATATATTATATATTATATATTATATATGATATATTTTTTTATTATTTATTATTTATTATTTATTAATTATTATATTTAATATGTTTGTTATCTATATCAAGTTTGGTACTAAATTGTAATGGAAATCAGATATAAGTTCAGAAAGTCGGCCATCGCCTCCCCTTCCGTCATCCCACTTCTGCAGAAGTGGTTCTTCCAAATTCTCAGTATCGACTGCGACTCTACTACTAGTTGTCCATTCTCGTCCCGCAGGATTCTGTCCGAACCTTATATCCACTGGATAACTGTTTCACCCTCGGGTAAAACTTTCGGACATCGTTCCTACCGTAGCACCTCTCCATCTCCTCGATCGCGCGCTTCTCGTGCTCTTTCTTCTTTCTCCTGAGAAGCCAGGTCTCATCCCTTCGTCTCTGTTCGTAGAGCTCACAAACAGCTCTCGTCGTTCGTTGCAGCGTTGCTTTGTAGGCTTCCAGCTTCGCTGCATGTGCCAGCCTACACTCGTTGTCAAACCATGGGTGGTGGTCTAGGTGGTGCCGTAAAACTCAGCACATCAGTGGCAGCATGCACTTCACGTGCACAAAAGTAGGCTGCTGTCAAGATTCAAACTCTTGCACAGGCGGTTTACAGATTCGCGAAACGCGGAAGTCAGAGCATTGAAGTCGGAGATCAAGAACCTCCAACAGTTAATACGTATAAACTGTAGCTTGGCTATAAGCTTGCACTGGGGCAACAAAATCCGGGCTGTACGATCCAACAACTCGGGTATGTTCCCGCAAGTAAATAAAATCTTTCGGAGGAAAGATCAAAACGACATTCAAATCGTAAGGCTTCCCAGGACGACAGACAACGAACACTTATTGACTTCAGTTGGCATCGATCCAGATGAGGCAGTGCTAGACAATGACTTCTTTGCGGTGGAAGATCCCCAGGAGAAGGTTACAGCTATTGGTGCAGTGTTCTAGAGAGTGTATACGGTCAACGAGGTTAGTAGGCCGAATCACGATCTGGAGAACAGAGCCCTGCTAAACCACTTCTATCTCCGCAATGAGATAAGTCAATGACTATCAGAGAATCCAGGTTTCACCAGGTTCAATGACGAGAACATGGCACATAGTGCCGTCGCCAATGATGGGAATCACATCTTGATTTCTCAAGAAGATCTCCAGGGTATCTTCCACTCGCTGAAGAAGAAAAAGTCAGTGGGAATCGATGGAATACCGACAATTTACACAACCTTGTTAAACAATGCGCTGATTAATGCGCATTACCCGATGTACTGGAAAACAGCTGTTGTTCAACCGATCCCTAAACGGGACAAAGATAAGAACATTTCGACAAATCTTCGGTCGATCAGTCTTCTGCCCTGCATAAGCAAGGTTTTTGAAAAGATAGTCATTCGAGTTCTGAAACAATGGGTTGATGAAAAGAAAATCATACCGGACAACCAGTTCGGATTCCGAGCGGGGTATGATACCATTTATGCCGCGTCAAAACTGGTGTCCGACATACAATGGAATAAAAACAAAAATCAATGCACGGGTGCCTGCCTGATTGACTTGGAGAAGGCGTTCGACACCGTTTGGTTGGAGGGCCTCTTCCTCAAGCTGGTCAGGCTTGGCATAAGTAAACCATTGCTATACATGGTCTATGACATGATAACAGGTAGAAAGTTCGTTGTTAAAAATGGTGACGTAACTTCCACTACGGTCTTTAACATTAAAAACGGTCTGCAACAGGGGGCCATCGGTTCCCCGACCTTGTTTTCTATATTCACTGCAGATCTTATAGGTTCCATGCCGCACTTAATTGCGTACGCCGACGACCTACGCACCTACACTCGTTGTCAAACCATGGGTTTTTTCTATGTGGTGCCGTAAAACCCAGCACATCAGTGGCAGCATCTTTGATGGCTTCTTGACAACGCCTCCAATTTTCTTCGATTGTTTGCGCAGGTGTCGTCGAACTTAGAGAGAGATTCCGGGACACTCGATCGGCAAAGATCCTAGCAGTCCGTTGCGATTGTAGCTTTCCGATGGCAAACCGTGGCGTCCTTTCTCGACTCCGTCGATCTCTTGATATCCGGGTTCTTACCTTCGCTACAACAAGGAAATGGTCCGAGTCGATGTTGGCTCCTCGGAACGTTCGGACATCAAGAATGCTGGAGGAGTGTCTGACGTCGATCGCAACATGATCAATCTGGTTGACGGTTGATCAGGGGCCGCCTAGTCCCTTTATGGATGTTGAGGTGTGGGAACCGCGTGCTAGCTACATAGAGATTACGTCCCGTGACAAAGTCCACAAGCCTGAGTCCGTTATCGGATGTGGTGTCGTGCAGGCTGTGTTTTCCGATGACTTTGGCAAAGATGTCTTCCTTACCCAGCTTTGCATTAAAATCTCCTAGAACGATGTTGGTGTCGAAGCTGGGGCACTGATCGTAAGTTCTTTCTAGGAGATCATAGAAGTCATCCTTGCTGCTGTCATCTTTGTCCTCTGTCGCGGCGTGGGCGCAAATCAGCTTTTAGCCTAAGTCTGCTGGGAGGCCAGGCCCTATTCTTTAACCCTCGGGCGGTAGGTCCGGGTTTATCCGGAGTCGGTAACCTCGCTGAGGCTGTGAGCGCCGCCGTTGTCCCTGAAACTATAGGGATCTTCCGCCGCCATCTCAATTCCAAGGCCCCGTCCTGGCCTTGAAAGAACCTTCTAGACCTGTGCTCCGAAAATGTCGAAGTAGCTCTAGAAGGACTGCGCACCAGGTAACTCCTTCTGACTGGAGTTTCGGATGCCGCCGTTGGCCAGACAGTTTTCAGCTCGTCCGCCGCCATCCATAAAAAGAGATGAGCCCTGGTACAGGCACACTCTCCCCCCTCTCTCGTCTGCAGCCGCCAACGACGTCCCACGGGGGTTGGTTACCCCATCTTCGATCGAAGGTGCTCGGCTCCCAGAGGTGAACGTAGGAGTTCGCTGATAGAGGCTAAGTGCAGACGCTTGTGCCTGCATGAGACGCCATATCAACGCTTTGAAATCCATGTAAAGCCTTACCTACTTGAAATAAATTGAATTGATCCAGCTAGTAAATAAGCCCACTCGAATACCTGACATTGCAGTTCATTCCTTCCTTTTTCTCGCCTCGCATACTGACAAATAGTTCGACCATTGTGTCGTATCAGCACATTATCATCACAAACAGTTAGATAATTAATTCCTAAAAGAACAATATAGCCGTAAGAGAAAACCTATTGGAGCACCATGCTTCCTCCATAGTGACGAGGAAGCCGCAGCTTACACTATCACAAATATTCTTCTGCTAGGTAGGATATCCTCTATTCCTAATATAATGAAGAGCATCAAACATAAAGCTAATGCGTGGTATTACTCGAGCTGAAAAGAGTCAATCATACAAAGCCAACCCTACTGAGGAAAACCGGAATAAGCTTATACAGTCCAGAAATGACAGTAATGTAATTATCAGACGTGTAAAATTCTCATTAGCAAAAGTTGAGACAAAAAGTTCTACAATTTCCAAGTGTAGCATCAAAACTTTCGGAATTCCGCTTCGTCTTTACCGCAGCTGTCAACTCTAAAAGAGCCAATCTGATCACGGTGCATTTTGCAGCCAGCTTAACACTGCCAGATTCCAATATGTCTCTCTGTCTGTACTCGAGAGCGTTGATTTCACAATCCACTATTGCACTCTTACAGTTGCAAGAGTACGTAAAGAGCGCATTTGACGTGAACAGCTCACTCAGATAGTATTCCCCACATACTTATTCGACCTACCGTCAGTTCTTTGTCCGTGTTTTATCGCTATTTTAACACAAGATGCTAGCCTCCTCTCCATGATTTCACCCCCAAAAATCGTCTGGCCAGGAATGCCCATCATATTACTTTAAAGCCTACTTTGGGACGCACAGTTAAATTTAATAATACATTCGTTTCGTGCTGTGTCTTGACCCCAGACACTTAAGGGTATTGCTAATTCATAGAGCGTGTGCAAAATATAGAAACAAAAAAAATACCATATGCGTTCGGCTTCATGTTCTGTTCCTCTCCGCTCCCTCTTGAGCTTTTCTGATGGTTTTTTCCGCTAGTCGAATAGTTCATATAATCATAACTTCATTCTTGTATGAATATTACTGATATCTTGAACAGTATTTTCCCTGTACAAAGACAAATATGAACCAAACTAACATTAAAAAGTTGAGGAACTTGATTTAATCCGAACAAAAATTTTGTCCACATCGGGCATCTATTCTTTATGAATCTTTTATCGATTATACTAATTTTCCGAATTATTCTACATTCTGCGCTTTTAATAATTGTAGAAGAAAACGCTCCAGAGGTGAAGCAACAACTACTTATTTTTCAACAGTACAGAGTTGGAAAATGAATGATACGGTGCTTGGATGCATTCATCTGCAAATTATGACCGTTGCCTTTTGCAGTGTCATGTAATCTCATACCTAGTGGGAGTTTTCTAGGAACGTTTGGTGTGCTGAATTCATTCCTCGGACTACTAAGGAACTACTGTCAACACTAAATAAAACTGTTGTCATTTGCGAAATGTTATAATTTTGTTCACCATGGACTCGTGAATCCCCATGGATTTGCAAATGCAAGATTGCAGTATGATTTTGTACGTAACAGCAGGACGCGCAGCATTGTAGTCGAGATTCAAACATTTAAGGAAGAAAAACCAAATCGCCATTTTCAGGAAACTGAAATTTAAAAATGTGATATATGATTTGAGTGAATGACAATAATCACCAATATTTTAAAAGATCTTATTACATATTAATTTCATAAATTTTTGTATTGTTAAAAGCCATCACTTACATACATGCAATGGGGGTGCAGTTGATGAATTAATAATTTCCTTTACTTCTAGTGTTGTGGAGAGGGAATTGAATGTGCCCCTTCCTCTTTCAAAAATTATAAAGAAATGGAATAATTTATTACAAGAATATAAGGTATTAATATTATTGCATGAAATACAGTGAAATAAAATTTGATTGAAAATTAATGGATTTTATAGGCTATTAAAATTTCGGAGGAGCCAAAACGAAGAGAATGGCCTTTCTTTACACTTATGGATGTTTACTTTAGCGATCAAGTTAATGATCCATCATTGCGTTTATTTTCATCCACAAAAACTCTAAAAGAATCCCTCGACGAGAGTGTTTTCGAGGATGACCCCGTAATAGCGTCCGCCATTGCTGCTGCGACATCAGGTGCTTGTATGGAAATAGACGAATTACTTAAGCGTCAAAAAGAAAGACGTTCGATAGAAAATAAATGTGCTGTACAGACCCACCACACCACAAAAACTGACGATTATAGTAATAGTGGAAATAAGTCAAATGTACTTACAGAAAAATCTTCGAAGTCTGTTCAACACAAGGACCCAATGAATAATTATAAAAAGGGGTCTGATCAACAGGATACAAACAGCGATAAGACCATACCACTTCACCCACTATATCAACAAACACCGCTGCCAACACCACAAATACATCCCGTTCAAAACAAATGCTCAGATTCGAACACAATTGACCAATATTTATTATCTTGGAACAATTTTTTAGGTAATATGTCTAGGGGTTTTCATACCTTGCAAAGGGATGAAAAAATGGTCGACGTCACAATAGCAGCTGGAGGAAAAATTTTTAAGGCTCACAAATTGGTAAATCAATTTGATATAGTAATTGTTTTATTTTTAATGGCATTAAATATTTTTAAGGTTCTTTCGGTGTGTAGTCCCTACTTTCAAGAAATATTTCTGGAAAATCCTTCAAATCATCCCATTCTCCTTATGGCTGATGTTGAAGCAAATCATATGGCTGGTCTTCTGAACTTCATGTACAGTGGCCAGGTAAGTAGTTCAGATATATTTTTATAAAATGTTATCCTTCATTGTGTGTAAAGATATGTATACATATTATGTGGCCAGAAGATTCTTATAATTATTTGGAACCAACATTAGCTTTCGTGTGTGTTTATTACTTGGGGGGTTTGTTTTCAATTGTTATATCATTGCCAGATTCTTAATGAGATAATTTTACGTTAAATTTTGAGTGCAAAATAGCTATCAACTGCCAGTTAAAACCAGTTCACCGGTGAGAGACCAGTTCACAATAACATATGTATATAATATGTAGTCATCATTTATATTTCATTGAATTGCTACGATAACTTCTTGTGATCTAATTAAAATCTCCATGATTATTCAATTTTAAATATCAATATAACTCATGTATTTGTTATTTCTTCTTATGAGTAAACTAAATGGGTGTTCTTGTATCTAAATCATAAGTTCAAAATTCTAATAAGATCATTTTTAGCTATGTATGGATGTTGTTGACTATCTACCTATAGCTCTAAGTAGGCTAGTATTACTTCTCAACGAGTATTCCCGTCAAGAAAAAGTTTCTCAATCTTCGACATGCGGAGTCGGTATAAAACTGGGCTCTAATCGCGTAAGGCGTCAGTCGGCCCGCGTCAGCGTTTCGCTTCATGTAAGCATAAAAAATCGATCTTGTGCACAAACTGAAATGAGAATGTTTTAGTGAAATTTGAGAGGAATAAGAGCACAGATGTCATTTTACGTGAGCTATTATTTTCAGAGCACTCAAATTGTAACGATAGGCGAGACGATAGTGATGGTCTTACATGAAGCGAATCATCGACGATATCATCGAATTGAATCAAAAGGACCTAATCGTCTGAAAAGTTACGCTGTGAGAGCTCTGTATGTCACGCACTCTCCTGAGGGAACAATAGCACGCAGAACACGAGTGGTTACTGTAGATGCTAGGACCTAGTCCAGTACGGACTTTTGTTATTGCTATTATTAGTATTATGACTATGATTATTATTATTATAAATGCAAATATATACAACATTATTATGATTATGACTTATAGGTCGCACTATATTTGTTTGCAATGCTATTATGAATTGGCCTTAAAACTGCCATATTCATCCCATATATTTGAATGCCTATGCTAAATCAACCATAAATTGCATTAAATTAGAGACCAGAGCTGTAGATCAGAATTGCTGAAAAATATATACCCATTCAAGGCTGATAATAATGTAATGACGATGATATACAAATTCTGAAAATACACATCCATATGGTTCCCTTCTTTTTTATTTTATTAAAGTAGAAAATCTTAAAGGACACAACACAAATCTCCTTATAATTCGAATTGTTGAACAAGTATTGCATACACATATGCGGATTTAATATGATTTTGCTGTCAAATTGAATTTGTAAGTAATCATTCACAATTCATAATAATGTTATGACGATGAAATGCAAATTCGGATAGCACACATACATATGATTCCCTTCTTTTTAGTCTTATAGAAGTGCAAAATCTTAAAGGAAACAACACAAACCTTATCTTCGAATTGATGATTACATATTGCATGTACATACATATGTACACATATCAATAAAGCAAACATTCCGACTTTGTTACTGATTTCGAAATAAAGAGGGGCCTATTTCACAGAATATACATATCATACATTGTATGATTCTGACACTTCTGCTGTATGATTTCTGTTTCCCAGATTTGTTGTATGAGCCGCTGTAATACATGTATCACCTTAAGCTTACTCTGGAAATATGGAAAAGTTGTAGGATTCTGTTTCACAGAAAAATATACGCATCATACAGCACTTTTTTTCAAATGTGAACATACATTTCATACAGCACTTAAAACTGATGGTCACTACAAAAATGAGATTTCAAATGAGAAAATACACAAAAATAAGCATTTTTGGGCTTATGATTTTTGATTAATGAACGATTGTTATTTTCATCAAAGAACATACAAAACTTCCAGTGGAATCTGTGAAACAGAAAATTGTATGATGTGTATGAGGTATGAAAGTTTTGTATGGTGTATGAAATGTATGTGAAGAAATGTATGATATAATCTGTGAAATAGGCCACAGGAGTAATTAATTACAAGATCTATATATATATATCGTTTCCCGTTTCACACATAAAGTACATATTGCAATTCTAATAAATGTTTCAATGCCGTGTTAAAATGTAGAAGTTTTGATTTAAGGTGACGTCAAGTTTCTATTTGTGATAGTTTTTGAGGAATGCTGCTTTGAAAAGTGTAAACAAAGCACCAGTTTGACATGAAATTGTTGTTGTTTTATCAACCAAGATGCACTACCTGGTGAACAATATTAAGTGTTTTTTCGTCATAGTTTGTTAAACAAATTAATTTAAACATATTCAGTGCAGTGTAATCTGCTGAAAATTCACTCATTTATACATATGTATGTATGGATGTACATATTCTCCAATGTAGTACAATATTACATTTGCTTTGTGCAAAATGAAAGAATAATGCATCATGTTGATTGCGTTTGTTGCTTTTATTTACTATAAGAAATTGTTTGTATTATATATTGTATTGTTTGTATATATATACAATTAGCTTACTGCTTTAAACGGAAACCAAATTCCATGAAGTCTTCACGTGCATTACGCAAAGAAAGGGCCTTGGAATTGGTGCTAGATTAGTAGGACGTAATATGTCATAATGTATATAATGTGCGAATTTCAGTTGTATTTCACTAATTCAGACATTGTTCTATTATAATGCAATGAATATGCAGCAAATCAACACTTAATATTATTCACTATTCACATAATGATAAAATGCACAACGAATAGTTACTGTTAGTTACACTAAGTGGTTTGTTTACATTTTTCATTATGCGATTTCAACTAAAATATCACTTCCAAGCACTTGACAAGCACTAATAACGAAACTGGCACACTTTTTTCCCGGTATTTCACCATTTAAATTATTTAAAATCAATTATTTTATATAAGTTTTACCAAATATAGATCTGCACCGAATTTTAAATTCCCACACAAATTGTTCCGAGCGAATGAACTGACGGAATTCGGGATCGCTAATGAGGTAGTAAAAAATGCCACCAGGGGGTGCTGAAGTCAAATGACGACCGGTCAATCGTCATTTAAAATTCGGTGCAGATCTATATTTGTTAAAACTAATATAAAATAAATGTTTTTGAATATTATTAATGGTGGTATACGGAGAAAAAGTGTGCCCGTTTTGATATTAGTGCTTGTCAAGTTCTTAGAAGTGATAGTTTACTTGGAATCGCATAATGAAAAATGTAAACAAACCACTTGTGTACCAATAACTCTTCATTGTGCATTTTATCATTATGTGAATAGTGAATAATATTAAGTGTTGATTTACTGCATATTCATTGTATTATAATAGAACAATGTCTGAAGTAGTGAAATACAGCTGAAATTCGCACATTACATACATTATTCCACAATACGTTCTACTAATATAGCAACAATTCCAAGGCGCTTTCTTTGTGTAATGCAAGTGAAGAGTTCAGAAATTGGTTTCCGTTTAAAGCAATAAGTTAATTATATGATATAACCAATTTCTTATAATTAATTCAAACAATAAACGCAACCAACATAGTGTATTATTCTTTCATTTTGGACAAAGCAAATGGAATATTGTGCTATATTGGAGGATATGTACATACATACATACATATGTATGAATGAGTGAATTTTCAACAGATTAAACTGCACTGTATAAGTTTAAATTAATTTGTTTAACAAACTATGACAAAGTAACACTTGATATTGTTCACCATTCAGTGTATCTTGGTTGAAGAATGATAAAACAACAACAATTTCATTTAAAACTGGTGCTTTGTTTACACTTTTCAAAGCAGCATTCCTCACAAACTATCACAAACAGACACTTGACAACACCTTAAATCAAAACTTCTGCATTTTATCTCGGCATTGAAACATTTATTAGAATAAAATATAATTATTTAATATTTTTTCTAATTTTTTAAATTTCCCACTACATTTCACCATTTGTACGTAATTTCCTATCCCAGTTCTGACAGCTCAGAATCCATCACGCATACGAGGTACCAAATTTATCCGCTAGAGGTATAGGTCGATCGGTCAATAGGTCAAATTGACCTGTCGTCATTTGACTTCAGCATTTTTTATTACCACCTGTAAGTCCTTCAATGAAACTGAAGACAGTTACTTTTTTTTTTTTATTTTTTTGGTTTGCCGCAACAATTTAGTGTCAGATTTGGCTAACTATTCCATAACAGAATTTAATTTTTCTCACAGAAACTTCCACATGAACGACGAACATTTCAAGCTTGGTGTAAACAGTTTTTATCTACAATCCCAAAGTGATAACTGACCCAGCAACGGCGATAAAGAAATTGTAGTACGATTTGTACAGTACTTCCTTTTATCCAAGGGAAGAGTACTAATCGGAGTGTAAATTAAGTAAAAAGTGTTATATGTTTTACTATTTGTCCACTGTCTTGAGCTGAGATATTGTGACAAAATAAGAATGCCTTGCCTTTAAAATACCTAGCCTTTTTATATTCTTATTGAGTTATCGTAATTTTTAATTCGCAATCCGCTTCAACACACAAACTCTTAAAGCGCGTTGCTCAACCATGCTGACGCTGTTCACTTATAACCCAAAATTCTATCAATACCACAATAAGTCATTGTCGCTTTGGCCTAGCTATACGTAGTGTATTATCAACGTAAAACATGTCATTCACACTGAAGATGATTTTTAACCTGCCTTGTTATTTTTCGACTGATGATCTCCATTTAAGTTCAAAAATCGAAAACGTTTCTATAGCATTAAGTAAATTATTCGAGTGCAATCTCCGGTCGTCCAATTCTGCTGAAAACCACTTCATTTCAAGTTTATTAAATGAAATATAATACGTTCATCATATATGTCATTTATTTATTTATATATATAATATTATTTATATATTATTATTTTATTATTCCGTTATTTGTTTAGTTCAGTTAATTATTTATTTATTTATATATTGTATATTTATCCATAGAAATAGAGATGTATCGGATATTCGCTTAGTATCCGTTATCCGACTTTCTGGCCGGTTATGGGATAGAGAACCGGTATTCGGCGAAAACCGTACTAGTACTAGTACTTGTAAATAACGTGTGGAAGATTATGATGAATAAATACAAGTTTTTGGGCAATAACCGTTAGTATACGGTTGCGTTTATTTCATATACTATGCCAGCTTGAGAATGCCAGCTTCAGACAACAGCCTTTCGCTGTATATGCTGCTACTTGCAAGATAGACCTTAGTAAATTTTGCTTAAATTAGGTACTGATGATAACTGACCATCAAGCAGGTGAGGGTATCTACCCGGTCAATACGAACTGTTTTTAAGAAATTATCCAGCTCAGTCGGAAACATCATTTCCCTCTTTCGCCACTTCATCAAAACATTCCCAGAATGATGCATGTATTGCCAGTAATATTTCTTCGCTATCAATAATTTTCTTTCTGGATGGAAAATCTTCTCCAAAAGCTCAGAACTGGTTATTTTTGTTATTTTCTCTAAAGGTTTAAGGAGTCGCAAATACTGTTCAATTATATCCCATTTGTAGGGTTAGGGATGCCAGACTATAAAAATTACTTTGCGGGACAAAAAAAATATCCTACTATTCATATTATTGAAAACGCAATCGAGAAGGTGTCCGGATATCTGTAGGTAGTGTAAACAAAATGCTATTATGGAAAACGCTACTCATCCCCACTCCATACATTTTGTGACATTTTCTATCCGAATCAAGTTGATTGCGGATTTCTAGGAAAAAAGATAAGTTGGAGCACTTTTATCTTCAGAAAACAAACACGCTTGCAATTCGAGGCAATGTGCAATGACACGAAGAGTAATCCGACCAAGGCCAAAAAACTCAATCAAGAAAATCCTTAATTTGTTCCTTGAATCATGTCTTCTCGGATTTGATTGGCTTCTGATAAGCAGAACAACAGAGATTCAACTCTTCAATTTGATTTATTTACTTTGGTGTTTGGAAGTTTTCGTCATTCAGTTCGTAATAAATGTGTAAATAATGTAATAACAATAACCTGTGTAGACTTAGGAGAATGATGAAAGTGTCAAGATTCGAGGCAACACCGGTTTGTTCTACATATAATGGAACGACCTTCGCTATTGGTACTATTCAATCTACTAATTTAATTACATTATATTGATATACAAACATATGTATGTACGTAAAGTGATGAAGGAATGATGAAGTGCTTTCGCAGGCGATCCGCCGTTTTCCATAATTGGCATGAAAACCGTTGTTTTTCGACGATTGTTTACGTTCAGTAAGCAAAATGGTAAAATACTCTTAACTTGAAAATTTTTGACACTTAGGACGTGACAAGCGGGACATTGAACAATTTAAGGGGACTAGCGGGACGTACGGCATCCAGAGATAACCTATAATAGAGATATCCAACTTCTACCTCCCTTGCCCCTTGATTTCATCTGACAGCGTTTTTTATACGCTTCTTGTCTCCTGTCTGTGAATACGTGTGAGCTCTTGAGAACAGCTGACACCCTTCCCCATCTTAGTATTGGGGTGAATTAGAGTTCTCATTTGAAAATTCGCTCGTTATTTGAACGTTTTTTCAAATTTCGGTGTTCAATTTTCAACACAGTATGGTGGGGTAAACGAACGAACAACGCTTATGTTCATGAAGTCGATTCATTAAAACTTTGAGCAATTTACAATCTGAAATACTTACATAATAACATAATTAATGAACGCACAACATAGTGTGAATTTTTTCATATGAATAAAAATTAATAATACATTCACACGTTCAGTTAACCAATAATAAAAATATTATTGAAGCGTGAATCACAAATAAGATGTTTTGACAACCATTTTTTAGCATTAGTAAAAGTTGGAATATGTTACCATTGTTCTTATCAAATTGTTTAAATTGAATTCATGAGTTTTTCAGAATTCATGATTTAAGTGTATAAAGCGGGCTTAATTTTTTAAGTTAATTTGTCAGGTATGGTTTATGAATATGCTATATATACACTTAAGAATTAATTTAAGGTCAAATAGTTCCAGTTAAATGGACATTGCAATACGTTGTTATTCACAAAAGTCCATATAACAATGTAAGAAAAGATTTGTTAAACGACCCATTGTTAGTTGTGTGATATGTTATCGAGGAACTTATTGGATCGAAATCAGGTTATGCTTACGAATTCACAGTGAGTTTAGGCTTTCGGAGACACAAACTACTGGTATTCAAACTATGAAATAACCAATTTGTCACAAAAAAAAATATTGAACCTCAATTAATATACTACAATGAAACTGATTATGAATGCATCTACCCTGTTGAAGTGGATGAACTTGTCAAATTAATAAATAAATACCGACATTGTTTCGCTACGAGCATTTCAACACTGTGTCGTGCTTTGTCGGTCGAAATGCATGTCGCATTGACAACGAGTAGATCAATAGCGCGTTTTCCATATAGATTAGCATTACCTAAACGTGCAACGAATTGTTCAATATTTGTTGGAGAATCATATATTACGAACATCCAATTTTCCCTTTATCTCTTCTAGATGGTGAGGATCGAATGGTGATTGATTATTACCGACTAAACAAGAACACCATCAAAAATCGTTATTCGTTGCCCATTATTGAGGATCTCTTGCAACAGCCTACGTCATGCAGTGATCGAACAGCCACTTACGGAGCTTACAAAAAAAAAAAACATTGACTTTAATTGAATGGATGCTCACCAAAAATCATTCGATCAATTGAAAAATGTACTGAGATCTAGACCTCTGCTGATGAATAATTTTTAATACTTAGCTCTTTTTTTAATTTTTCGTTAGCTGTGATAAATTTCTATGACTTAGAAAATGAAGACAATTCATACACGTGAATATAATCCACAATCTTTATTACGAATGACATTTCAATGCAAGTTCAGTTTAGCTAAACAAAAAGAAACATTTAAGATGCGTCCTGTCAAAATCACCGAAATTTCTGAGCAAATGCCTGACATTCGCTTTCGGCGCCATTTTATGCGGGGTTTCAGACCTTCTAAATACTCATTTTTCCATCTGCTCCAGGAGTGTTCTACGAGATACGCTCTTTGCCATCTTTTGAGATACGTGAGATTCTTGTCGCTGAAGTCGGGATATGGTATAGCCACTAAGTTACTACCCACTAAACAATGACTAGGTTGGAAATCTGAGGGATCTTCAGAAAGAGAGCCAATAAACGGGAATTGAGTATTGCGTCGACTTGAACGAATACCTTATTTAATATCATATGGAAGCAATACCAATAACCTTTTCATATGATTTTTTGCCATTTTGCTTTTGCCCTCAAAGTGTGGAGAAGAAAAAAGTTCGCCATTGGATATTCACTTCACTCAGCCAATTAGCTTTACTCAAATGCAATGCTCCAAGAAATGCTGCTGCTGGAAAAGCGAAATGATGGGTTAACTCTATCGGGCCGGAAGATTTCCCATCATTGGAAAATTAGGCTTAGGATTAATCTTAAAACAATATACGCATTTAGTAATTTTCCTTTTTGCCAATAGTTCTGTCTTATAATCGCTATCACTCCTTGGGCTCCCAACTGATTGTTCCTTTCATGATAAAACCGGAATAGTGCTATGGTGGATGGACTTCCCGCAGGTGAAAGGGTTATATGTTTGAGGTAATAGGTGGCATCATGAAAAGGCCACAATGATGGTAAATGAAATTTCAAAGATAATGCACTACCTTTTTTAAGATCATTGATTTCATTATTTGTGGGGAACACCATCCCCCCGGTGCATGAAGTGGACTGGCTCGAAAAGAACTTCGAAATAATACATCTCAACATTTCAGGAACTTGTGCCAAAGACAAAAGGTATTTTATTGGAAAAGAACACACCGTTAAGAGTCTGCACCTGCGGTCACAATCTTTGGATTACAATAAGCTACGAAGGCAATTCAAAAACTTGAAAGGCTTGCCGATAAAGTGATTTATTCATTGGTATCCATAATTGGAATATGAGGCTACCAACTAACTAACGAAGATATGAAGTTTCCATGTCGGCGAATGTGAGCATTGCGAAATTCTAGTTAAGAAGTTTCTATACAATATAAAATTTGGCGTTTTGAAACTAGAGAAACAGTTAATATCTATTGAAGAAAAGTGCGTTTTTGATCTGCTGGCGAAGTACACCCGCCGACAGAACGGTTATTTTGGAACTGGTCTCCTTTGGCGGTGCGATGATGTTGAACTGCCCGATAATTTCCCAATGGCTCCGAAGCTCTTAATGGCTCCTAATAATGAAATTAAGAATTGTGTGGAATGCTGCAGCGATGTTCATGGGGTTTCCTTGAATTCAGTGCTGGTCAAAGGACCTGACCAACTTACGCAACTAACTTAAACAAATTCAGAGAAAACCGCATTGCGCTTTTTGGTGATATAATGGATATATATAATGTACCACCAAGTCCGTATAAGGGAAGAAGAACAACCCGATACATATGTAATGTAAGTGATGACCTTTGGGGCAACATGCTCGCCCAAGTGTGCCCAGTATGTCAAAAACAAAAATGCTGAGGATTTCATCGAATTTTATTCAGTTGCCGTAAAGGCCATGCTTGACTACCATCATGTGGACGACTTTCTAGTAAGCGTTGACTCTCATGAAGAAGCTTCTTCGAAGATCCGATTGAAATATAACCCAGGTGGCTTTGCCGGGAGCAAAACACGAGTGGCTCCCAGGTTGGACCTCCAAGCAAAGACTTTCGGGGCCGGCTATCCATTCCCTGATGGAGTCACACTCCGTATCATTCTGTCTCAAAAAATGTTCTATCTTGGCTCCGATCGGATCATCGTAGATACAAGCAATTTGTTGCCACCAAATGGAAAAATCATGCGCCGTTTAACTCGGTTTAAGGTCCGTCTTTCTTAACTCTGCCACATCAAGCGTGGCTAATTGAGGAGCAAACAACTTTCAGAACTGAAGAGCAATGAAAAACATTGGTGTTCATTGTAAAACCGAAATTTTCGTCTTCAAACTTCCATCTTCAAACCGAACAGGTTTCTGCGAAGTAGGGCGTTGATCTTCCGATACGGCCATAAAATAAGAAATCTGAGGACAGCTGAAACTGAGGTATTAGATCGCGAAGACTTGGAGGAAAGAAAATGTAGAGCTTCTGCCAACGGTCCAATTTGTCAAAGGGAACTGAGGGAAGCAGAAACTGCAATACTGAAGGGAACTGAGGGAAACAGAAACTGCAATACTGAAGGAAGTTTAATTAATTTACAAACTTTGTCCATATTTAGATGAGAATGGTATGGTATACTACGGGCCAGCAGAAGAATAAAATTTTTGCAACATGCCAGCCGTGGTCTAAAGCGCCCGATAATTTTGTCAAGGAAGCATTGTGTCACCAACCTCGTAGTAATGGATTATCATCGTCGTTGCAAACACCAGAACCAGGAAACATCCTTGAACGAAATTCGCCAAATATTTCACATCGTGCAAGAACTGTCTACAACTCTATTCTAAGATCTTGTCAAACCTGTAAGAACCTGATGGCGAGTCCTCAACCCCTTATAATGGTGCAACTTCCACCGGGCAGGTTGACCGCGTATAGTCGGCCTTTCTTGTTTATGTTATTGACTATTTTGGTCCTTTAAATTTAACAATATTGCGGAGAACCGACAAGCGGTGGGGAGACTTGTTGACTGGTCTCACTACTCGAGCCATTCTTTATCCCCCGACTCATGCATACTTGCGCTCAGAAATTTCATGGCTAGACGTGGAACGCCTATCGAATTGTATAGCTACAACGGCACAAATTTTCACGGAGCGGAACGTGAATTGAGAGAAGCATCTAAGATGATCAACAATCAAAAATTAATGGAAACATTCACAACTAGTTCCGCTAAATGGATATTTATCCCACCAGACTCCGCACATATGGGAGGAAGTTAGGAGAGACTAGTTCGATCGGTCAAGTTGACTTTGAGACAAACCTTGCTAATGAAGAACCTATCAGATGAGCTCTGAGGTGAAGAATATAATTAACTTGCGCCCGTTGACATACATCGCTATTGGGGATAAAGAAGTATTAATTAACGCCAAATCATTTCCTGGTCGGATCTTCAAATGGAATCAAACCATTGGCTTCGTTGGATCATAGTCCAAGGACGCTCAGGAAAAACTGGTCAACATCTTAGCAGTACGCCGATATTTTTTTTTATTTTCTCGAAGCGATGGGTGAGTGACTACCTTCAAGAATTACCTTAAGAACGAAATGGTTTGCGCCTGTTGAACCGATCAATGTTGGCGATGTAGTCCAAATTGTGGACCCTAACAGCCCCCGGAACTGCTGGCCCAAGAGGAGAATGATTGGAACAAGGAGATCCAAAGATGGTCAGGTACGAAGCGCGTTTGTGATGACAAGTACTGGAGTTTATAAACGGCCCGCCGTAAAGTTAGCCGTCCTCGACGTCAGTGTTGGCAAGGAAGTAGTGCCCACAAGCTCTATTGGCCATACCGGAGGGGAGTGTCAACAACCCTCACTGTTAACAACCCTGATGTTATAGAATTTACCGTTGGTCTCGAAAATAAATGGAGAGTCGAACCTAGGACTGAGTCTCGTTTCTTTGAACTGAAATTGCAGACATGTGGTTTTTTCTTTTTTCTTCTTGGACTCCTACTGTGAAGACACGTTTTTATTAAAAATTAAGAATTTAAGTTAATTATAACGTATATTTTATTTGAAAAATATGCCAAAAGTATGTATTTGTCATTACTAGCGTAAGTACTAACATTTTAACTTTTTTGTACTTCCTAGGAATTTCTTAACCACTCGAAAAGAAACTGAGAAATAAAACTTGTCAGCAAACAAGAAAATCGAGTTTTTATAAAATCTGAAAAGAACACTGTTCTCACCTAGTTCCCGTGAGTTACATCCTCTAGAAATCAAAGCAAGTGGGATTCTGCTTACTGGATTATTTATCCGCTAACCTTTTTTTAGCGCTAAGCTATTTAACGAATACTGCCCCGTTCTTATCTGTGGACCGAACGTAGACATAAACTCCGTATGCCTTTTCGGAGCTATCTGAAAATGCATGCAATTCAGCTCCTCGAACGCCTGCTAACGCATGGCGACAGAAAGATACTTTCTCTAGGTCAAACAAATACTGCCAAAAGGTTTGCCATACCCTGTACCACTCTTGAGAAAGTACCTCATCCCATTCTAGTTTGGCTTTCCAAAGTACTTGCATGAACAGTTTTGCTTTCACTCTCACAGGATTTATTAAGCCGAGGGGATCATATAGTTTGGCGATATCTGGTAAGACAGTGCGTTTTGAGAATTCATTAAGCAGCTGAAGGCTAACTTCTACTTGAAATCTATCATTAATTGGCTCAATGGGAATTGGAGATTTCTTCCTTATCATCGGGCGAAATATCCGTAGTCATACGACTGTCATTGGAGCACCACTTCTTAAGTTGGAACCCACCAGTATTTAGTATTTCTCGCAACTCATCCTTAATGCTCAGTGCCTCCTGAATTGAATCTGATCCTCTAAGGACATCGTCTACGTAGAAGTCATAGCCTAAGACTTCTGCACCAACTGTATAGCGAACGCACTCATCTTCAGTGAGTTGAGATAACACTCTGATAGCGAGGTATGATGCTGGACATTTTTCATACGTAACGGTGTACAGTCTAAATATCCTCAATTTATCTTTCGGCGACTCTCTCCATATAGTAAGTTGAAACAACTGATCATCTGCCTGCATCATTACTTGCCGGTACATCTTAGTAATATCTGCAGTAAAAACGAACTTGTGGTATTGGAAATTAATTGCAGTTGAACACTATTCTGCTTGCAGAGAAGATTACCCTCATATTCTATTTGTTAGATTTCCAGACATAACCCACCCGAAGACAGTGTTGTGAAGCACAGGCAAAGAATCATTTAATTTTATTTGACCGATGATTGCGATTGTGAAGATTTACATATCAGCATGTATTAAATAAGCTTCTCATACACGGCCATCTGGTAAGCAGGAAAAACACCTAAAATGTATTGAGAAAACAGTACCCTATAACATCCTACATCTCAAATATCTGGTTCTTTTTCTAACAGGCACAAGGGCGACACGCATATTTTAGGATTTAATTATGGGCTCACAAAATATCCCATCATACGGCCTGTCAAGAATGTGTCTACATACGCATTTTAGAGGAGATTTCACCAAGTTTCGGGAGTCCAGTTGAAATTATTCCTGATAGAAGAACGGCGTTTAGATCAAAGGAATTCGAAAAATACTGTTCTGCTAACGACATCAAACACATCATGACAGAGCAAACGGCAAACGAACGTGTAACGGAACATTAATGCATGCATAATCAACTATGGCAAGCAATAGCAAAAATGCAATGGGGCATGAATTCATGAATTCAGAAGTCCACAAAACAAAAGCCACTTAATTTATTTTTTGGATTGCACCCTCGATCCGCTCGGAAATAATAATTTGCTCGCTTTACACGAAGGTGATCAAAAACAATATAAAATTGATCCCGACGTACAGCAGGAGGCTGTGGTGGCTATTAAAAAAAAAACTCAAGAGAAAGAAAAACGATATCATATTCATCATAAAGATCCATCTGTATACAAGGAAGATGATTTAGTGATATATAGTCATCGATATCAATCGAAGAATCGCATAAATAAGACTCGAAATATATGGGAACTTAGATGGCGATGACAGTGTTGGATCATAACAGATACAGAGGACACAGAGAAATTTTAAATTGGTTAAAATCGGTGCATCAGATAACCTGGTGTCAGAAGGGCTTGGTGTCAGAAACTGGATGATGATAGTGTTGGAAACGATATGGGTGATATAGAAATCGAGGACAGTTCTTAAATTGAGGAAGGTGGAGCTTAGAGATGGGTTAATACTAATATTTCCAGATATTACATAATACAAATATATTCGTCTTCGAATATTATAATATCTTAAGCGATACGAAAATATCACTAATACTCATATCCCTCATGGTGGAACAGTTTAGGTATTTTAGTGCGCGGCACAGTACTTATGACTGTGACATGTATTATACATCCATACGTATTTTGCCATTGCTAAACATACCCATATCCCCACGAAAGAGAAAAACGTATGTAATACACCATAGTCATCGTATTCCTTCCAAAGTATAAGTGAATATTGAGCGAGAGAAACGTGTGTTAATGTGATAATATCTCATGAAAATCGAATTATTAGTATTAGTGTGTTATATTGAGCGAGAGAAATGTGTGTGAATACGATACATCAGAAGCGTATCGGTGAATATCTGATGAATATTAAAGTACCATAATGTCTCAGATAATCGTATTAGTAATATGTAATATGTAGAAAAATTAGTTATATTTTGAGGAATACTAATATATTCACTTCATCTCTTGTGGAGCTGTTACCCTATAATGTGTAATTACACAAATGTGCGAATTTCCCGTAGATATTTTTACTGCTGAGATTCCCTATTTTGAAGTCACTTCCTTTTTTCCCTCTCTTTTATGTCATAATTGTTTTTTCGTATAGAGGATTTATCAAAACAGAACAACTCGCAATTAAATAATCTCTAGAAATCGGATCGATTTTTAAGGTATTTTATTAAAATACGGCAATCATTGATCTCTTTGTGGTACCAGCGTGTGGGAAACGTGTGGTTCGTGCGATGAGAGGGGCGTCAATTGATCATCACCTGGTGTTGTGTACGCTGTATCTCACTGATAATGTACCTCTTCTACTAAGATGGAAACGAAGAGTGGTTACACGCATACGGTGGGAGAAAATACAGAACAGTGAGTTGCGACTGAATTTTGAACGGCGCATATCTGAAAGGTTTGAGCGAATTCCAACTGTTCCATCGTATGTAGAGTGGCGGTTGGTGATGAGAAAAGAACTGTTTGGTTTAAAACACCTTGAGTTCGTGACCGTGACAGGTACACTCAGGCGCGATGAACTTGCAAATTGGCTGTTCAAACAGTTAAAGAGCATTCTTGGAAGGAGTTCGGCGGAAAGTTGGAAAGCGACCATAGATCTGTGAAAAAAGGTGTTCTGGCAAACACCACCGGAGGAAAGAAATTCATCATCGCCGAAGGAGTCAAATCCAAAGATGGTGTTGTGCTTTCCAATGAGGAAGACATCTTGCGCAGACGGAGCGAGTACTTTTCGGAGCTGCTCAATCCCGAACAGGGCACGGAAGATAACAGTCCCGAAGTCTTAAGTGGGGCGAAGAATAGTCCAACGTTGGAGGAAGTCATTTTGGCAATAGATTCGCTAAAAGCTGGCAGATCCGCCGGTGTGGGTGAAATCCGGCCAGAAATGTTTAAGGCAATGGCTAAATAGGCAGTTTTATGGCTCTCTCGTGTTATTAAGGTGGCTTGGGAACGCGGTGAGACACCTGGCGATTGGCAAACTGGAGTGATTGTCCTTCATTTTAGGAAGGGGGACAAAAGAGACTCTTACTTCTCCCCGGGAAAGTCTTCGCTAAGGTTTTGGAACCGAGTTCCAGAGCTACGGTCGAGCCAAGGTTGGGGGATGAACAGTGCGGGTTTCGTCGCGGCAGAAATACAAACGACCAGCGTTTCACTTTAAAAATGGTACTAGAGAAGGCTTGGGAGTGACATCTACAGATGTTTTGTAGATTTGGAAAGGCATATGACCGATTTCCTCGAGGTAAACTCTGCAGTATTCTGCAGGAGTATGAGATTGAGGGTCCTCTTTTGAGAGCCATTCAATCTATATACACAAACTGTAGCAGCTGTGTTCGGTTAACGGTGCCTTTTCATTTCCTTTCAGTTCGGTTAACGGTGCCATGGACTGGATGTTGAAGCGCAGCCTGGGCGAGGAATGATTCACATTGGGGAATGGGTAAGTCATCTTCTTTTTGCGGATGACTTTATACTCACTTCCTCCCAGACGGAATTCCAGCGCACACTCGACAGGTTTGTGGCCGTTTTGCTGATTCTGGGATGAAGGTTAATGGGGAGAAATGAGAGGTTATGGTAATTTTCCAAGACCTGTCCAATGCACTGTACATGTTAGTGGAGTTCTATTGAAGCTGGTGGAGAATGTTAAGTATTTCCTTTCTTCAAGATTGATGGGAGTAGTAATGCTGATCTTTGCTGTAGAATTGGTCAAGCTGGGTCAGTATTGACACAGCTTGGGAGATATTGAATTTGATATTGTTTGATACCATTCTTACTCGGTTTTTCTGGTACTAACAACAGACGAGTAACAAGGGCTGAAACTAGGCTGTATCACACCATCCTGCAACATTTATTCAACCTTCTGACTCTCGGGATTATTAAATATTGTTGGCTTATTTTCTTCTGTTATTATAGTATAGTCAAACCTGTAAAGTTGGCAGCCCTTATAAGTTGGCCAGTATATGGTAGCACTAAGAAAATTCCATACAAATATTCCTTCAAATACCTCAGGTAGGAGCGGAAAGTAATATTCATAAAATTGAAAATGGTAATTGAAGTTATAAATATTTGAATAGAAATATTGTCACCCTCTTTCTGTGCGAACATTTGCTTTTGCGTCGTGGAATATATTCTTAAGTAGAAGTTCTGTCATTCTTCTTTTTTGTACGAAAATTAGCTGTGGTTCATATTAATAATAGGAACAGAGTAATACTCTGGATACCAGGGCCTTATGCAGCACTTATCACTAATCTAGCAAACTTATAATAATATTACTATTTCCTTGCTAAGTGTAAGTGATAAGCGTTACACGACAGTATATTACATTTCACTCAATAATCAAAAGTTTTCAAATTACCAGTTATCTACTTAGTAATAATGATAACTTTTTTCCCAAAAATAAAAATCAACTTTGCAGTACTGTCGTCAATAAACAAAAAATTAGCAATGTGAAAGCCAATTATGTAGTCGACTGTGAGTTTTGTTCGTGCGATTTAAATTAAAGGCGCATAAAGTGTGAAAAAGTGCCGCATCCAGTTAAAGGAAATAAAGTACCAATTTTAGAAATAGTGAAAGAAAAAAGATAAAATTGGTTTGTTTTTTATTTATTTCGAAATATTGCTGAGTAACTCTTTGTCCTCAGCATATTTTTTTCGGCTCCTTTCAAAATAATACATCTAACAAAATAGAAAAAGAAGACCATTGGTATGATGTCTTAGAAAAGGCTTAATCTATGTGCTTAAACTCGATAAATCGCCAGTGGATTTATGCTAGTGACCATTTATTTGGACTTCGGAATAATCGAACATTTTTAAGTTTTATACGTAATACTAAAATTTTAAAAATTAAACGGTTATCAAAAGTAAAGCGAGATATGTAATTAAAAAAAATGGAAATTGCGACGGAAAATCAACAAGATTCTCCAGTAGTGGAATTATTAGGATTGCCTGAAGCGGATAGTATCTCCACTCAAAAACCTAGGGCAGATTCGAAAAATAAAAATGCAGCAAAACATAAACCAGTAGGATCCGAGCTTTATGCAAACAAATAAAAAATATTTTTAGAATGACAAAAAATCACACTCAAAATTCACTTTGGAATTGTACTACCAAATCTGGAAAGGTGACGAAATTACTCTGGATGATGATCTGAGTGCAACCGTACTTAAAGTTATTCTGAGTACTTAGGTAGTTAGATACTAAGTGGCTTAGATGCACTAAGGCCGAAGTAGGCCCGTTGTATTGCCATGTGGGTTTGTCTAAAAAGAGAGGGGAAAGGCCGACGTGGTTAAATGTGTGTGTGGATTGATTTATTGAGATTAAGATGTTCAGAGAAAATTCCACTGCCAACTCCGTCTTCCGTTTTGGAACCGTCTGTGCAGAAATGTAGTGCGTTACCGAATGGTATATTGACGCCATACCACAGGTCACTTTCCAAAATTAGGGTTTTGAATTTTTTCTCTGAGAAGTAAACAGGTGAGGTGTAATCCAGATTAGTAGAGGCAAGTCCTTGTTCTATTAGGATTCTGACATGTCCGGACGCATGTTTGAATCGGCATGTTTCAATCGGATTGCACAGTTGGTTGCTATCTGCTCTCCCAGAATATCTAGTGGGGGAAGGTTTAGTATGGTTTTAAATGCATCGGTGGGAGTCGTTTTCAAGGCTCCAATTGTACAGATGCATTCTTGTCTTTGTACCTTCCTTAGCATGGATAGGTGTTTATCGACGTTGAGTATGGGCCACCATACTGTTACTCTATATAAGAGGATGGGTCTGATCACCGAGGTGAAAAGCCAGTGTGTTTTTTTCCCGATGGCTTTTTTGCTCATGTATAGGGCCGTGATGGCCTTCCCTGCTCTTTCGGCAGTATTGAGCTTGCAGTTCAGTTTACTATCTTATATAATGCCAAGATATTTTGCCTTATTAGAGGATTGCAAACTGGTGCCATTTAGGGTAAGTTAATTTATATCTCCTATTGAAGGGGACGATCTCGTTTTTCTGTGCGTTTAAGCTTAGGCCATTATTGGTCGCCCATTTATCTAGTAGATTTAGACCATGTTGTACTAAGTCTTTCAGTACAGAGGGGTACTTTCCCTAAAAGGCTATAGCAACATCATACGCATAAGCAATCGTTTTGCAGCCCGCCTCTTCCAGTATTAGTAGCATTTTGTTCACTGATAGGTTTCAAAGAAGAGGGGATAGTATTCCCCTCTTGGGTGTATCTCTTTTTATTTTATATTATTATTTTCGAGGAAGCATTACATAGCGTCGCATTAATTACTCTATTTGTAAGTAGTTGGTTTATTATTGCTACTAGTCCCACATCTACGTCTAGCACTACCAAGGGCTGAATGATTGCATCTGGGTACATGTTGTTGAAAGTGCCTTCTATATCTAGAAACGCAACCATTCTTTGTAGTTAAGTGATCTCTCGATGCTTCATATCAATGTGTAGACCTGTTTCTACAGATCTAACTTTCTTGTATGCATGTTGAGATGGTGAGAGTTTAGTTGGGTCGATCGTAGATCCAATATGTATGTCAATCAGAATTTCTAATATTTTTAGAAAAAATTATGATAGACTGATCGGTCTAACTTCTTTAGGGTGTACATGGGATCTCTTTCCCGTTTATGTATGGGTATGGTTTTTTATGTTACACAATGAAAGGAAGCCTTTGAAAATGATTTCCAGCCATGGTATAATCATTTCGAAGGTTTGTTGAAGTTCGACTGGGATGATGCCGCCCAGTCGCGGTGATTTATATGGACTGAAGCTATTATCCACGTTGTCCTGTGACTTGTTATCAAGCATTCTGGATGTAGAGTGGGTATCGCTCCTACTTGGTTAGGATTCAGGAATCGTGTTGTGTGCTCCAGGAAATTGATATTTACCAGTAGTTTGAGACATTCCTCATTAGATGATTTCCACGTATCATCGGCTTTTTTGAAGTAGCTCGATACGTTTGCACAGGTTGATAGTAGCTTTCAGAGCCAGAAGAGTGCCGAGGCTTCTTTGAACTTTCCGCAGAATTTCTTCCACGTAGACCTTTTGATTTTCCTAAGTTCGGATTTATATAGGTTTAGGGCTTCTTTATTGGAGTCCCAGTCTAGAGTCAGTCCTGTGGTCTTCGCCTTATTAAATTTCGGTCAACAGGTTTGTCAAAAGTTATCAAGATCTGCATTCCATCATCTTGGTTTGGGGGTCTTGTCAGATGACCTTATTAGACAAGCTACTTCCACCGCCTTATTATGGGCGTATGTAGTGGTTTTTACCAGGTTGTCCAACTCGCTGGTATTGTAGGGTGTTGCAGGGAGTTCTTGCGGTAAAGATAGAGAGAAGATACATTTATATAGGGACCATATGGTTTTCCTGTAGTTCCTGAATTTGGGTTGCTGTGGTGGGTCATCATTTAGAGCAAAGCATAGGTAGCTATGGTTTGAGAAGGAGCGATCTCTGGACACTATCCAATTTGTTTTTAATTGTGATAGGTTTTTTCAGATAAGGAAGGCTCCGCTCCTTTGTTACATATCTTTCGATTATTTAAAAGTATATAGTTTAATAATGACTCACCTCTTTTGTTAGTGTCTGTGCTGCCCCATAATTGGTGGTGAGAGTTTGTGCCACACTCAACTATAAGGTTGCCACTTTTAGTGAGCGCTAGTTTGGTTGTGTCTTCTTAGGCCATCTTTGGTCATCGTAGGCCATATAGGAGGAGACAATCTAGTATTTCAAGTCTCCTAGCGCAAAGCCTACCGTAGTTTGGTCGTTGTTGGATAGAACAGGGAGATGAGAGGCATTGAGATTGTTCTTTGCCAGAATACAAACTCTTGGTGTACATGTATATCTTGCATAATAAAGTCTATAGTTGGGGGTCTGGTTTATCTGGTCTTTTATGACCCAGTGTTCCTGGATAAGGACAATGTCTTCTCCCCTTTTGGTTAAGTGGAGGTTGAGGTTGGAGGAAGCTATTGTAGAGTGTAGGAGAATAATTGGTTAGAATTTTATCATCTATGTATGGTGACATCCGTTTCGCCGGAGTCTGATAAAGAGTCTAACCGCCTGCGATAACTACAGTAGCTCTTTTTTCTCTGTGTTAACCTCTTGTAGGTCTGCATGAGATTCTGAGGTCATGTCTATCTCCTGAAAGGGTTTGGTTAGATTTGGTTCTCTTTCTCCGTGTCTGAATCCAAATGCAGGGTCAGGAGTGTTGAGAACATATTGGAGACACCCTCAGAACTTAGTGCAGTGCGCAGCTCTGTGAGTTTTGATCCCCTCAGGCAAGTAGTTTGACGTGCCCCTGGTGCCAGCCAGCGTCTTCGCAGTTAGGCGGTTTGTGGGGGTAGTCATCTAGAAGACCAAGTAAAGTACTGGCAAGTCCGGCTTCCAATTTCCTGCATTGGTCCATCGGGATGCTACCATTCGGTTCCGACTTTTCCACGATTGCGGCGATAATCTGGCCTTTGAGGAAGTCATTGTATTGCTTCGCTTGTCTCGAAGTGGAGGCCACGGCAGAAGACCAGGTATCCTTAGCTTTCTTAGGAGCAGGGGTGGACGTTGCTTCCAGTGATCTGTTTCTTTTCACGCACTTGGACGTCAGATTTGTTATTGTGCCTTGTTTCATGACCTTAGTGGCCCACTCGAATGATGTCTTTTGTTTTTGGGACCAGTTTTTGGGGTGAATCTGACGCTGTTTATGAAGCACGGCTTGTGCGGCACGGCATTGCTTAAACGTGCCTCTGAAACCTTAATCTGAGGTTAATAGTTGGGTAGGTTTTGCTGTGTCCCTTGCATTAGGTTTTCGGACTACCTCCTTAACACTGCTTGTTGAAGTAGATTCTTGGGTTTTGCCTTTACCTTCGCTAGTAGCTGCGGCCTTGTTTGCATCACTTCCCCGAAGTTTCTCCGTTATAATACGTTGATGTACCTTCCCTATGTATTTGTAGTCTTGTTCCAGGTTTGGTTGCCAAGGAGTTTGCAGGAAACCGCACCACCGAATTTTTGTATGACGGTCGAGGTTTTGGGGTCCCTGTTTGTCATACTAGGTCCTGGGGATGTTGTGGTAGCGAGTATTTTTGTTTTGCTTAAGCTAGTTGGTGAAGAAATTTTGGTCCCACGAGTAACAAAGTTCCATTGACACATCTTGCTACTTTAGGAAAGCCGCCTTGGTTAAAAAAAAACACAGTGACAACACTATGACTGTTTTCTGGCTATCGAAATGCATCGTGCATAATTTTATTTAAAATTGCGGTTATAAGCCGCTGTACAACACCCCATTCATTTGATTTGTGCATTCCGTCCATTGTGCCTGTACCGAGATATTGTGATCCAGCTAGTGAAGTGTTGTTAGAAGCTGTTTCAAGTGAAATAAGGCACTATTTCGTCTGCTGTTATGCTGTAATTTCTCCAATTTGCAACAGGACATACTCACTTTTTGGATGCAATAAACGATACTTTTCAATTATGTTTACTGATTTAAATTTAAGTTCGAACTAATACGAGGATTTATCACACGCGTTCCTCGCGACTCATTAACTAATTCTTTATAATTTCCTTTAAGCAACCTCTCGAATCGTTACATTTTGAATTACTACTATTAATTATTTCTTCCAAAAATATAAACACGACTGACTACTTTGAAAATTAATTTGCAAAGAGAATACTTTCTTAGCTTATTTCCGTTTATATTATCGAAAATTTAATGATAATTTAAAAGCACAATAATTTGAGGGGCCTGTCGGCTTGATCAACCAACCGTAAACCACATTGATTACGTTGCGATCGACGTCAGGCACTCCTCGAGCATACCAAATGTACGAACGTTCCAGGAGCCACTGAGAACTCGGACATCAAGAGAACAGCGACGAAAGGACACCACGGTTTGTGTCCTCGCCTGTGTAAGCAATCTAAGAAGACTGGATGCGTTGTCAAGAAGCCATCGAAGAAGCTACAACTAATGTGCTGGGTTTTACGACACCACCTAGGAAAAATCAATGGTTTGGCAATGAGTGCATGTAAGCACATGTATCGAACATCGAACTACGAGAGCTGTTCTTGAGCACAAACCCGGCTTCTCAGAAAAATAAAGATCGTGCGAGTTACGTCTTCAACCTATCCTCACCTCACACCTCAAACCCACAATCTACACGTGCCGCCACGTCGTCGCTACCTCTACCGGATGCAATGTCAGCGAATTTATACTAATTGTATTTGCACCAAAATCGATGTGATTGCACAGGTGATCACATGTAGTGCAGACTTGCCGACTCAGCATTTGGGAGCCTTCCTCTCCACATTAAGTTCAGTTCACCTCTGAATTTTGTCAGCCAGAAGAAATTCAGAAGGACTGATAAACTTATGTATGAGATCCTTACAAACCTCTCTTTAATAAATTCTCAAGATCAAAATTATTCAGCGCGTTGCAACAATAAATATATAACTTATACTAATAATTTTGAGCAGAAACGTAAAAAAGACTGTTATTGTGCAAATAATCATTCAAACTCTGTGAAATTTATGCTAAAAACAGATTTAAAATACTGTCTAAATCGCCTTTGTGCTCTATGATCTGAAACAAACATCTAAGTAAAAGTGAAAGAAAAAGGGAAACACCTATATGTGCCTAAGGCAAAAGAAGATAAAACAATAAACGATATAGTGATTTGAATTTGTATTGTGTTGTATGCCTCTTAACCGTTGAAAACTATTTAAATTCATAACTTTATTAAAATGATGGGCCCACTGACCCTAAGCTGCTTGTGGTAAGCGATGTTGTCGTTGTCGTTGTTAACATTACGCATTGAATTAATCAAACTGAACCAATCATTTTATTTAATATTAGAAAACTATCTTAATCTAACATTAAGGAATATAGATAAGAAACATTTGGCAAATTATATTTAAATTTTAATCTGATGTCTGAAAAGAATAAAACAAAACACGATTCTACCCGTATAATCTAAGGCAACTATCAAAAAGTTTAAACTCCATTCCGGAAAGAGATCTCAGAGACAACCTTGAAAGCCCCTTTACAATCTTGACTTCTTAAACCAAATTGAAATATCAATCGAAACAAATCGAAATATCAAGGTTATGGAGTGTCTTAAGGTCTCGGAGATGGAGTTTTTCTCCTTCACCCCAAAAGGCGAAAAACGCCAGTCCCGATTACTAAAGCTTTCCTGGCCGCTCGAAGCGGAGAAGGTCATCCAACTTCTCAAGAAGCAACTGTGCCTCGACACCATCATTTCACTGTTAAGGTACGAAAAGAGGGCGAAAATTGCCATTTTACATAGTTCAGCTGTCTCCCACAAGTAAAACAGACAATCTTAGCAAAATCACCAAGTTAGATTTCTGTCCATGCAAATGGGAAAGTATAACTAGGCGCGATGGCATTGTGCAATTCCACCGCTGCCAAAGGTTCGGGCACGCAGCGTCGAACTGCCAGATGCAGTCTCGATGCGTAAAGAGCGGCGAGGACCACAATGTGGGGAATTGTTCTCTGGGGCAAGATGGAGCAGCTGACATGAGTAAGCTCAAGTCGCAAACTGTCGAGGTTGCCCTAAGTTCCAGGAACGCAAAGCAAAAATGGCTCTTCAGAAGCAGCCCCCAGTGAAAAATCCACTCGGGACAGCAATACCCGTAACTCCTCAAATGACCTACGGCCAAATGGCGTCCGGTCAGAGGAATGCGGAAAAGCAGCCGAAGGTAGTGCCGCAGCCTTCAGTGCCAAGAGCACACGTTCCAACGCTGGATTGGAAATCCTTAATTGAAAGGCGTATGGATGGGTTAGAAGAGCGGGTGGACTAAATCTTGGCGATCCTGCAGAGCAATCCATGTCAACTCTTTTAATGGTTGCGCAGACGAACGAGTCTACTAACAAGAACCTTGCAGTGAATGCAAATTCATTGATTTGATTTAGATGACCAAAGCCCAGAGCTGATGCTGATTAGTGAAACCAAGCTAACTCGGAGAGGCATACTGGAGCACAGTTATTATAATGTTATCAGAAGAGACCGGCCCAACTCAAGTGGTGGAGGCGGTGTTGCGATCTTCATCAAAAATAACATTAAACACAAGGTAGTGTGTAGTATCGAAGTGCGAAGGTTTCAATAGTTGGAGGCCTGCATCTTGTGCATTTCGCTCCGCAATGAAAAGAGGTTGTATGCGGTGTTGGTCTACTCCTCTGGCAATGCTAGTTCCAGTGGTTTTCAATCACAGAGGGGACCAGCTTTATAGCTGGTTTTGCTTGCACAGTGTCGAGTATAGGTTCAATTATACGTCTTATCCCAGAAGGCTCGTATCTGGATCTCCTGCTGTTAGACGCAAGACAGCAGCTGACTCAGTGCCGAAATAAAGAGCCCCAACGATATTGCGGAATTAGGAGAGCTTGTTCAAACGTACCCCTACAATTATAGTAGGGCTCTATGGACACGATTCTCCAGACATATAACAAGAGCACTCTCTTCGAACGCGCTCCACATACCGTCCAATAGAAACTTGTCAAACGAAGAGATTGACATGTATCTTATCCAATTGGACGAGGCAATCAAACGAACGATGGACAGTACGATACCAAGGTATTTACGTACTAATAACCAAAACTTGTACCGCAATGCGACAATAGACGCACTCCACCAACATAAAAGTAGACTCATGTCAAGATTAAAAACCTTGTACAGACGGTTTACAGACAGACGTAGTGAAGAAATTAAGACACTGAAATCGCTAATTTAGAACGATAATATTAGGGCTGTAAGATTTAACAACTGGAGTGTGTTTCCGCAGATAAATAAATTCGTCGGAAGTAACAAGCAAAGCGATCTTCCGTGTCTTAGGCTTCCCAGAACGACGGACAATTTTTTATCTTTTTTTTTTTAGAGACAAGACAGTATGTGACCAGTGTCCGCATAGTAGTGTCAGATTTTTACTGACTAAGAACACCATTCACTTTTGGTTTTTCTTTACTACAACTAAGTTTCCTTATCTAGTAGCTTACATCCAAGCATGTTTTCGCTTGTTGCGGGTAGACCTTCGGTATAATCACTTGCCATGACCATCGTTAGGATGGTTTATTACTATTGCGCTAAATCGAGCGGTCTCGTACGCTGGAGTCGGCGTACTAAACGTCTTATGTCCATAGTTTGGAGGATGGCATTGTTACAATGGCCACGGAGTCTGATACTTAGCTTTCGGGCGGAGTTTGTTATTTCTTCGTTAACGGTATTTATCCCTAGGTCCCTTTGCATATCACAATTCCTGAGATACCAGGATATCCCTATAGTTTTATTTTGAAAGGACTAAATAAATCCTCTGTTATTTGATTTGGTGCAACCCCATAGATGTATGCCGAAAGTCCATATAGGCTTCAGTACTTGCTTGTATAACAGCAGTTTATTGTACATGCTTAACTCGGAGTGCATTTTAAGTAACCAGTAAATTTCTCTATACCGGTGTTCGAGTTCATCCTCTTCTTCTTTTTCACGTGGGTCGTCCACTTGTTTCGCATCGAGAGTCATACCAAGATATTTTGCCTCTTTAGCGTACGGTATTACTACAGAATTAATGAAAACTGGTAGATTTCAATATTTCTGTAGGTAAAACTTATGTGCGTTGATTAGGTCTCTTAACTCTAAGGTTGTTTTTAAAGACCCATTTAGACTAATGTTTTCCTCACAGTCTAGTCTAAAACTTTCCCAGTCAGTTTTGTTATCTGTCAATCTCGGCGCACTTCCACTTTGCTTAATTTATTGCTTATGGTCAAAATTACAGATGAGTGGTCGGAAGAGAGGTCAAAGCTTTCTTTTACTTTCACGATGTTTGTAGGTACTCCTTTAATAATAAAAAAGTCTACTAAGTCGGGTACTTTTCCTGTATCGGCGGACTAATATGTCGGTTTTCCTGATGAGTAAAAGTCGACCCCGAGCTCCATACTGACTTTGTACAGCAGTATGCATTTTTGTTGACAGTTTATTGTTTATTGTGGCATCAACTTAACAATTTGTTATTTACAATATTTAAATATAGAGATTTGATTACTGTTTTAATCTTACATCTACAAAATTATACAATCTATCAAGTATTTACATATTATATAGTTATATGATGATTTGAAGGAATAAAAAGATAAAATAATATAAAATGCGGTAGCAGTAATGCAGAATGTGTATTTCGCCGGGGGAAGAGAGAAGTCCCGTTATGAATTGATTTTAACACAAGCAATTTAATATATATGTGAATAAATTAATAAATACATAAATAAATAAATAAATTAACAAACATACAAATAAATAAATAAATTAATAAATATATAAATGAATAAGTACATAAATAAATAAATAATAAATAAATAAATAGATAAGTAAATAAATAAATAAATAAATAAATAAATAAGTAAATAATAAATAAACAAGTAAATAAATAAGTAAATTAATTAGTGAATACAGACAGAAATTAATGATATAATCAAAGGTATATAACGAAGATATTATTTCTTTAAGTTATGTTAGATAAGTTTGAAATCAATTCATTATCAGATGATAAACAGTCGTTCAGATCTTGTAGTGATCGTTTCTATTTTAGCCATTTTATGAAGTTCCCTTGTAGAGAAAAACCATGGAAGATTTAGGATAATTTTAAGCAATTTATTTTGAGCAATTTTAAGTTTGCGTATGTGACAGTTCGCGCACTTGCTCCATATAGGGGAGCCGTAAAATATTATGGATTGAAAAATTGATTTAAAAATTAATAGTTTGTTGTCGTCGTTAAGTTTTGATTTCCTACATATAAATGGGTAGAGGATTCTAATCGTGTTATTAATTTTTCTTATTATTTCCTGTACATGGAGGCCGAATGTTAATTTTTTATCTAGATATATACCAAGAAATTTTACGTTTGATTTCCATTCAACCTGAGTACCGTTTATAGATAGGTTGTTGCTTGGAAATGGGCAAGCTTTTCTTTTACGAGTAAAAAAGATAGCTTGAGTCTTTGAAGCATTTATGTTAAGTTTCCAGTTGCCACAATACGCTAGGAGATCATTAAGTCCTGATTGAAGATTAGTTTCAATGTTGAAACCAATTGAATCTGAGGAATAAATGCAGGTATCGTCAGCAAATAGGGCAATATTACAATTTCTCAGGTTGGGGAAATCAGAGGTATATATATTAAATAAAACTGGTGCAATAACGGATCCTTGTGGGACTCCGGCTTTAATATGTTGACTGTCAGAGAAGCTTTGATTAATAAATACCTTGAAGCTTCGGGTCGTGATGAACGATTTTATAATTTTGACTAAGTATAAAGGAAACTTAAAGTTTATTAACTTGTGTATCAGTCCTTCATGCCAAACGGTATCGAATGCTTTTTCTATGTCTAGGACTACCATGCCAGTACTTCTGCCCACTGAGAAATGATTTTTAATATCGTTAGTGATACAATGGCCTTGATGCGTGGTGCTATGAAATGCTCTGAATCCAAATTGTTGTGTTAGTAGGATCGCATTACTATCAATAAAAGAAACAATTCTCTTCTTAATCAACTTTTCAAAGCACTTGCTAAGCGAACTTAGTAGGCTGAGCGGCCTGTAGCTACAGGGCAAATCAGGATCTTTGCCAGGCTTAAGGATTGGTATTATCTTGGCAACTTTCCATATATTGGGGAAGTATCCCAGTCTAAGACAGTTGTTGAAGATTTCCGCCAGTTTCTTAAGGGTAAAGTCGGGGAGATTTTTAAGATATATATTTTTTATCTTGTCGAGTCCTGTTGATTTTCTTATTTCCAGACTGTGGATAATTTCCTTAAGTTCACCAAAGGAAATTGGGTGGTAGTTCTCAAACAAGGAGTATGAATCTATAAGACCTACTGATTGTAGGACAGAAGATTCAATATTCGGGTCTATAATACCACTGACGGCAATCGAATGGCTGTTAAGGAAGCTAGTTCCCAGCGCATCCGCTTTTTCAGAACAAGAAAGATGAACAGAGTTGCCTATTTTGAGGGGAGGAATAAAAGTCTTCTTTTTCTTTATAATCTTAATGATGTTCCAAAAGGGTTTGCTACCTTTGTCTAGTCCTTGTAAACGTTCGTTCCAAGATTGATTCCTAAAGTTCGAAATAGCAAATTTGACAAGAGCATTCATTTTCTTATATTGATCAAGGTAGAATTCATTTCGCGTCCGTCTCCATCGGGACCTACAGGTATTTCTCAGAGTTAACATGTCGATAATGAAGGGTGGTAGTATCTTGCATGAATGTCTAACCAAAGTTTTCTTTGGTACAGACTGCTCGACACTTTCTAAAATAGTATTTGTAAAGGTGTTGATGTTCTCATCGATATGTGAAGGGCTGGAATTAGGAACAATGCCGTTTTCTAATTTTGTCCGAGTAAGCCGCCTGAACAGATTCCAGTTGGCATTTTTGAAATTATATACTTGATTAGAACATTTAGCTGGAGACAATATTACACTATTTGCATTTAACAGGCAGATGGTCAGAACTCAATTCATTGAATGTTATTGGAGGTGTAAAAAGTTCAGGTATGTTGGTGAGAAATAGATCTAAGGTCGATGGATTTTTATTTCTGGCGGATGGAATGTGTGTGGGAAGAGAATTTCGAAAAGGTATCTTGAATGAAGGTCAGCAAGAATGTTGGCCCACCGATTTGCTCTCAGACAACCCCAATTTCTATGTCTGGCGTTAAAATCGCCACCTATGAGAAACAAGTCGTTAGTGTTAGCTAGTTTTAGATAATCGTTTCGTAAGTCAGCTCGATTATAGTGAGACGTCCTACCACCTGGAAAGTACGCACTAAAGATTTTTAGTGAAAGTCCATTAACAAAGGGAATTTCAATGCCAATGGCTTCTATAATTTTAGTATTTAATATTGGTAGCAAACTGTGCTTTATTGAACGTTTTACTACAACGGCAACACTACCACCACTTCTCTCTTCCCTATCCAGACGATAACACTTATACATAGAGTTGGACAATCGATCAGTTACGTTTAACCATGTTTCTGATATTAGTGCTAAATCTATGTTATGAATGTTAAGGAAATTAAAAAATTCAATTTGTTTTCCTCGAATGCTTCTAGCATTCCAACATATTATGCTTAGGCTACAGGAATTCATTTCGATTTATACAAGTACTTAATTGCTGAGTTATAGTATTAAATTTTTCTGCTTTGGTAACACATTTACCGAGTAATATGATCATCTCCGCGGTGAGCGCGTTGATTTCTTCAAGAGAAAAAAGATCTTCAGAGTTCTTCACAACATTGTTGATTGATGACTTAGTCCATGCATTCGTTGAGTTGTAGTTGTTTGGAAGTTCGGGCTACACTCCGGGTTGTGTACTACGTCTAGTTAGGAGTGAAGGAAAATCACTTAAATTAGATTCGAAGTGCGTTTGTGCTCTTCTAACGCGTTGAGGTTTGTTCTTGGTTGAAAGCTTTTCCCTCATTTCCAGAAAGCTTTTACGGCTGATGCATGTCAAATCAGTTGATTTGTGTGTACCATTGCAGTTGGCACATTTGACATTCTTTGATGTACATTCACTCGTTTTATGAGATTCTGAGCAAATAGCACAATGGGTCTTAGTGCGACAGTTTTTCTCGCCGTGGCCTTCATTTGGCAGTTGAAACACTGCGTAATTCGGTTGTGTTGTTTCCGTGCGAAATCCCATTTCACTTGTGTATTAAAAATTGATTTATAGTTTTTCTTTAGCTCTGCAAGGCGAATGGAGCCAATTTCAAGAAAAATTAAATAAAATGTATCAACAAATCGTTCATAGTGTTTTTTAATTAATTTTATGTTTTGACATTTTAAACCAAGCCATGTCAGTTCATCTTTTAGTACTTCTGTGGACACTTCTTCTAGTCCATACAGAATCACTTTGAATGACCTTGATGTTGGAAGGTCATGTTTAAAAAACTGGATGTTTTTGGCACTAAGCGTGTTACACAACTTTTAATGTGATTCAACACTTCCACAGTTGATTTTGATACCGATGCTCATTTTTTTGACCGAATAATTGATTATATGGATGTCTCGGCGGAGCGCATGAACTTCATTCAGAGTTCTATGCAGAACACACACTGATGGTACTTTCGGTTTGTTTTTATTTGATGTGGATGGAGTAATAATTTCATCACTATCAACGTTATCGTTGTTCGTATCGCTTAGAGTCTGTAAGGGTGCCCAGTAATTACTACTGGAATGTGATACCCCAGAACTCATCTTGTGCACTTTAATCTTTGAAGACCCGTGGTCTTCAGTAATAGGTGAACGATCGCGTTTCGGTATTTTGGATTTTTTGTGAACGAGCGCTTAAGAAGAGAAGACTTTCTCGGTTAAAACTCCGAACAGAACTGATTTTTTTTTGTTGAATTTGTACGCGAGCCCCAAAAGGTGTGTGCGTTCCAAATTTCTCGAAAAGACCTACAAGGTCATCCCTTGTGGGCACGCGGGGGAAAATATACAGATGCTATGGTCAGATACGATGTCTTGTATTTGATTTTATCTGTCACTGATTGTATTGCGTCAAGTTCTGTTATTGTATTCGTGAAGTGCTCTATATTGTCTCTAATAAAGGGGGATCCTCCTCTCTGGATCTGCCGGAGGGATGATAAGCGTGGTACGCACTAAAGCCTCTTATTTTAAAATGGGACTCCTTTTTAGGAGTGTGTTACGCAAGAATATCTCCAGTTAATTGCTTTTATTGTTTATTACATATGCGTTCCATATTACTATTTTTATCGTACCTTCCATTTCATATATTGCGAGAAGATCTGTGTTGTTTTCCAGATATAGGTTCAAGCTTGCTAAGATTGTCAAAAATTGTTTTATTTACCTCGGAAAGCTCGTCAAGTTTAGCAAGAATCGTGGCGAACACTTTCGCAACCGGGTCTGTCGGCTTTTTTTTTTGTTTACCAATAATGCTTTGGCATACGTCGGAGTCTTTGAGGACTCTGGCTTATCCTCAATTCTACGCAGGGTAGATTTACTTTTCCCCACCTTTTCAGTTGTTGCCTCATTTACTTTATTATTTTCATTGCTTTCGCTTTTTCTTGTTGATTTTGCGTTTTAGTCTCGTCACGTCTTTTTTGTAGCTCCTTGGCAACCTCGCAGCCTCTATAATTAGCTGGATGTTTACCTTTGCAATTTGCACAGATAGCCGTCGCCTCTTTACTAATATCACAATTTTCAGAGAGATGATTCCCGGCGCACTTTACACATTTAGGTTTTTTTAGCAGTATGAACGTGTATGATTAAAGCCTTGGCATCGTTTACATTGCGGTATCGTTCTTGTATTCGTCTGCAGGGGCTCAATTTTCACTATAGACTTTTAAATGCTATCAATCTTGTAGATATCATCAGTGCATTCGTTTTTCTCAAATGTAAGCATAAAAATTGGCAGTCCTGTTTTGATCAGGAGATCCTCACCTTGTTCCGTTTTCTGCTTAATCTTCTTTATGATATTGACGGCGTGAATAATTTTCAAGTCTTTTAATTTTAACTTAAGGTCATCATAATTTCATCCTTATTGCATGAAGGATGAAGACCTCTGGCTATGACACTGAGTCGCCTTTCTCCTTTGTTTTGAAAGGTGTAAGACTGTATTTTTTCCTTATTCAATTTGTGTGACAATGCTCTGTAGATATAGGGGTCAGTTACGTTTACTTTCCAGGCGTTATTCCGAAGCAACGTCACTTTCAATTCCGACGACAACGTTCCTTTGAGGAGACGGAGCAATGTATTGTAATCCATAACACCAACGACGTTTATTGCTGGCGTTGGGCTTGCTTTCCCTTGTACTCGCCTTTTTCCTAGCCCATACTCTTTCAATTCTTCCTTTTGAGTTTCCGGTGAAGAGACGTCTTTGCGTTTCTGACTGGGTCTTTCCGTCCATGCCCAGTTTGTTGCCCGTTCCAGTTCCTCTTCTTCCGTTGTGTACCTTGGACTTGTTTTCATTCAATTCAATTCAATTCATTTGAATGAATTCAATTTCATTCTAATTTGTCCATTCTGAGCTCTTAAGGGCCCTATTTCCTTGCTTTAGCGTCTCTATCTCTCTTTTAAGCTCTTGATGGAGAAGATCGATATTAATTTGTTTGGTACGGAGCTCTTTATTTTCCTCCTCCAAACTTTTAAATATCGCTGAGTCTGAGTTTCGGTTTTGTGTTTCCACATCCAGTGGACTTCTTTTTTTCGGAGATTCGATGGTGGAGACCAGATTACCCTTGAGTTCTTCGCTAAAGGATTTATTAAATGCAATATCTGGCTCTCCCCAGAATCCGTAAAGCTTGTCTCCGAAGAAAGTAGATTCTCCAGTGTAACTGGGCTGCCACCTAGGGCAATCTGTTTATTTTGTGCATTGCAAGTTTTATGTATACTTTTTAAGCCCATATACGATGGGTGGATTTTTAGTCGCCTCTTACGGCAGGCATGCCTACCCCGGGTATATTCTTTCCCCTTACTCGAAGGGGCGTGGACACAGACAATGAGCAAATTCTGACTACAGCACTTGACACATTGAGATGACACACAGATCCGCAAGAAAAAGTGGAGGTACTTGGCGCGGTCTTTCAGGAAGTGTACAAGGTGAACGAGAGTATTCGCCTGAACCACGACCTGAAGAACCGCGTAATTGCTAGCAAATCTCAAGTTCGAGAAGAAGACATGCATCAATGGCGACCTAAGAACACTGGCTTTGTCGTGTTCAATGATGCTAACATGGCAGATAATGCCATCGCCTACGTGTTCATCCCCCGTTCATATCGAAGACAGAGCTCCAAGTGGTCTTCGAATCAATAAAGAAGAAAAAGTCAGTTGGAGTCGATATATATACATATAGTTATAAATAAACTTGTGCTATGAGGCTCTGAAACTGCGATATTACAACCCATATCCAAGCGAGGAAAAGATTCTTCGAATCCATGAAACCTCCGGTCAATAAGTCACCTTCCGAACATCAGCAAAGTATTGGAAAAGGTGATCAATAGAACTCTGATCAACTGGACTAAGGACAAAAATATAATTCCGGATAACCAATTCGATTTCAAAGCGGGGCATGACATTATTCATGCCGCGTCGAAAATGGTGTCGGATATCCAGTGGAACAAGAGCCAGAAACAATGTACGGATGCCTGCTTGATTGACCTGGAGAAGGCTTTTGAAGGTATTTTCTACAAGCTCAATCGACTAGGCATTAGCAAACCACTGCTGAACCTACTACGTAACATGCTTACCGGTAGACGGTTCGTTGTCAGGAATGGCAACGTGACCTCGACAGGTATATTCCAAGTTAAAAATGGTCTACAACAGGGTGCCGTTAATTCGCCGATCCTGTTCAACATTTACTTGAGCGATCTGTTAACTTCTCTTCCTCATGCAATTGCGTATACCGATGACTGAAAAAAAAAGATCGATGAAATCACTACTCTCACGCAGGGTGACTTCGATTCATTCATGAGAAGTTGCGATGACCGAAAGTTGTGTATCAACTTCCTGAAATCGGAAACCATTCTGTTCAGGACGCCGTTGTATAAGGCCTCGGCGGATACGAAAAAGAATTGGCGAAACTGACCAGGGACAGAGGTGCTTTTGCCCTTACAAAGAGACTGTTTTACAACAGCCAACTCGGTGCGAGGGTGAAGGTTATCTGCTACATGGTTCCCATCCGACCAATGCGCACCTATGGCTGTCCCGTGTGGTTCAACGTGAGTGCAAGTTTAATGGTAAAGATTCGGTTGTTTGAGAGGGCTTATTTTAGGGCTTGCCTTCGCCTTTGTAGAAGTCCAGAGTCCCAGTACATAAAATTATATTTCAATTAGGTCCTATACAACAGGGCAAATCTGATAAGAGTGGACAATTTCTTCGTGAAGTTAATTCGAGGTCATACTGCCAGATCGATGAACGCGGTCAATAACCTGACCTCGGGAACTCACTACCCCAAACCAGTATACCACGTAAAGGTAGGCTCCAACGGCTACGTCCTCTCAAACACGACTCAACCACGACCGCTCCGTCGCACAACGAGCTGAGGAGGGTCTCCTCCGGTTCAGTACGGTGGTACCCAGGCAAGACATTCGTGAAGTTGCTGGGCAGCACCAAAAGTTCTGGTGGCTGGGAAGTTCCTAGTCAAATCCGTTAGACCCCCCCATGGGGAGCAGTCGGTTCCATGTCTTGCAGTGTATTGAATCTAAATACTTATATTTATTAGCTGCAACCTATGGCCGACGTACGTAAAATATTATTATTTTAGTATTTATTTGAAGGTAGAAAGAGCTGTAAATATTAAAAAAATTATTTATGTATATATATATATATACATATAAGAAAAAAATAAGAATGTATATGTGTATACATGACGATACATGTATACATTGTGTATACTTAGGATATATGCGTATACACATGTGTATAGGGGTATATACATTTATACATTATAAATACGTAGGTTAGCTTAAGTTAGTTTGTGAATTTTATTTTAAGATAGAATGTAAGTTGGCTTGTAAGTTATTATATTTTTTCTTAATAGTAAGTTGCTCCTTTTAAATTTCCATTTATTTATTTTACTCCGTCAGGTTAGGTCGAAAGATATACAATAAGATTAAGATTAAACTTAGAGTGCCCGCCTAGGGCCACCAAGTTAGAAATAAAAACATTGTTCGTCTAACTAGTTTTAAACATTTTTGTCTAGTATGTAAGTTATTATGAATTGCATGCAAGGATATTGTTATAATAAGCGTGCATACATAAATTTGTGTGCCTTCTGTTCCCTTCAGCAGAATTGTCAGACCAAATATTTGGTTGCCAATGTGGGTGTTCTCTATGTATTTTGGGGTCAGATATCAGGTCCGTTGGCTCAGTGGGTTGGTGCGTTGGTCGTGCTCTCTTCACGTTCTGTATTCAAATTTGGCACGAGCTACTCTATTTTTTCATGGGCAACACCATTTTTTTATTTGAATAAACAATTCATATTCTGTTGTCCGAAGTATTTTATTTCTAATGAATATAATGAAAATTATACATAATAAAAGTAAATATTATGTAACATATTTCAATAATTTTTGATTACATAAATGCTTATGACATTGCTCCTGTCGTACGACAGGCTTTTCTACTAATTTTTACATAAACAAGAGGTACAAGAACAAATTTCAAAAATGAAGGAACGAGGGATTATAAGGTATATCCATTCTCCACGGAGTTCTCCGGTCTGGATTTTTCCGAGATAATGGATGCTAGCGGAAAACAGAAATGGAGACTAGTTATCGATTATAAAAAAATAAACGAAGAAACAATCTTCGATCGCTACCCTCTTCCCAACATCGCCGAAATACTGGACAAAAGAGGGAAGTGTTTATACTTCACAACCCTAGACTTAGCCAACGGATTTCACCAGATAGAGATGGACAACAAACATATCCAAAAAACTGCGTATACAGTCGGTGGAAGGTACGAGTATCTCAGAATGCCTTTGGTATTGAAAAACACTCCATCCGTTTGGTAGAGAAAACCTGTTTTGTATACCTTGATGATATTATCATCCTCTCAACTTCACTCCAAGAACACGTAGAAAGTATAAAGCGTGTTTCAAATAGACTACACAGATGGACAATTGTGAATATTTTCAAAAGGATATTCCTTGGGCACATCATAACTTCTGAGTATATTAAAGAGAATCTTTCAACACTATAAAAACGTGTCCTATCTCAAAACCAAATCAAAAATAAATTTGGGGATAACCTTAGTCATGTTAATATCGCCAACCCAGGTGGTGTTAGATTCCAGTGGCAAAGCTTGCCCGATGACACTCGAAAAACTATTCTTAAATAAAGAACTACAGGTTATGTGTAGACCAATCTTCAATTAAAGTGAAATGATAGATATCTTCAAGAAATTTCTCCCATGTAGGAAATTAACGGCCATATATACCAATGACAAAAATTTGTTCCATTGTTCAATCAACATTTTCGAAATACTTTTCCCACAACAATATTTTTCGCCTCATTCGATGCATAGAAATGCTTACAAATGTAAGGAATTACGGTGAACAGGAAAAAATAGTCCGTGATTAAAATGAGCAGTCAAATCATCGCATCATGAAGCGCGAATATTTGTTCCCTAACATGAAAAACATGTTCACAAAAATTATTAATCCTAGTGAGAAGTGTAAACTTTTCAAATCTGATCGTAATCCTCCGAAACTCAAATACAGAAAACCGAAAATCCTCTTGATACCCATAGAAATTGTGCAAATAGATATCTGTACAATAAAATAACCAAATTCTGACTATAATAGATACATTTTCTCATTTACTTGCGAATACACTTTAATGTGTAGAAGCAGGCTCACCATTATCGATCAATTAAATATTTTTTAAGCCTCTATGGTATTCCGAAAAAATTGTATGTAACCAGGGCTTTGATTTCATAGCAACCATCTTCAAAGATTTCTGCAATCTTTTCAACATAGTACTCTACGTAATTCCAGCAGGCAAGTAGTAATGCCCCTGTAGAAATGCTACAATCTACTTTGACGGAAATCTACAGACTCATCTTATCAAAGAGAAAAGAACATAAGCTTACGACAGACCACGAGGAATGAGATTTTTTTCGGCAGATCCTAAAAATTTTACAAAAAGTTTAGACTTTTCAAATGAACAAGACTATCTTACCAAGCTGAATTTCTTAATACAATATACTTAAAGTTCCATGAAAGAGAGAAACTAACATCGGACATAATCAAAAAAGTAAACATATCCTGGGAAGAACTGCTAGATCTTGATTGAGATGATGTTGTTTTCAGGAATGAAGCGAGGGGAAGTAAGCTAACGCTTCGGTAATCGAAGCATATAACCAAAAAGGAGCGCTAAATTTTTCATAATAACAAAGGCAATAAAAAGCTTTATAAATGTTAATTAAGAAAAAGAAACAAACTAAGAAACTACTAAACTAGAAAATATTATCATACTTTTAAACAGAATATATCACGTTGTTAACCTAGAAGAATATAACAACAGTATACAAGGCATGGTCAGATCATAAAATCTTTTAGAAAAGAGAGCCAGATTTAATACAGCTACTCACATTACCTCCCTGAAAATTAAAGAACTAGAAACTAAATTAGTAACCATATATCCGTCCGCAATAAAAGACGGTTGAACGACCAAAACATTAACAAAAATATAGAAAATGTCAAATTAAACCTAAATAATAACATGATAATTGACCAAAATTGCTTAAAATTCCATATGATAGAACGATTTAAACATATCACTAAACAAATTAATAAGGAAAGAGAATATATTGAACAGTACTTCGAGCAAGAGCCACTGAAGTCAGACGTGAGAATGATACATTATTCGAGATGTAATTTCTTTATCAAATTAACTAAAATATTGACCTACTAACTAACCACCTTTCCCACCGCGCTGAAGGTGTAATTCTAAGTTAACTCAACATCATACCAGAATTTATACTAAACCCAGATGATCTAAAATTTACGCAAAAGAAATTAATAGAACAAATCATGTTCCTTAGACTACAAGACAAGTCAAAATGGAACGAATTTCATATATTACATGCAAATACCTTACCTTACATCAACTAAATATCATGTATATCATATGTATCATATTATTCCACTACCAATTAATGAAACCAAACTTGTAGTTACTAAACCGTATGTAATACATGACACTAACCATACAATATACATATAACAATGCAACGCACTTTCCCTAAAGTAGCACGTACCTTTTATTGCCTCCAACAATATGACGAAGAAGAAGTAACCACATATGCCTACAGAATCTACTGAGGAAAAAAGCCGCATATTGTCCACTAGATGACTTTAATTCGTACTAGAAGGATAAGAGTAAGATCTAAAAACCCAAACGATTGAGACCTTTCGCTAATTCTTCATCGGCCATGTTATCATCATTAAACACGACTAAGCTTATGTTCTCAGATCGCCATTGTTGCATGTCTTATCGAAGTTGAAAGTTACTACCCTCTTCAGTCGTTCACAGTCCATCGAACTGAACAGTGCAGTAACAGCTCACGAGTGATTCGGCTTTCATTAAGAGAAATAGCGATAAAAACATAAGTAAAGTAGATCAAGTGCCACGGTTTTGTTAAAGCAGCCGTCAGCCGATTGTGTAGGGTCAGTGCTCTTCGGTCGTTCACAGACCTCCACGCAGTGCAGACGTGTTTCGACTTAGTGCGAAAATAAATAGTTTGAAGTGTTTATAGTGCAACTAAAAATTCCAAGACCCGATAGCTTCGCGGTAAAGTGTTCGCCGGTGACTTCGCGATGCCGGGTTCAACTCCCGAAGAAAAAGTGAAATCTTTTTTTATTCAATTATAAAGAATTAAGACACAACGTGTGAGAAAAAAAAAAATAAAAAAGTGAAATGGAGCCAGTGGAGCGACCCGAGCTCAAAAAATCGGGTGATGGTGTACCGGTGGCTGGGACATCAGACCACCAGCCAACAAACGAAGAGGGGAGAAAGAAGAGGAGGAAGAAGCTACAGCCTCAACTCAACCTCATCAAGCGCCGTTCCAGCCTTGGATCAGGCGATACGAAATTTGCGGCAAAAGCCGCAAATAGAGCAGCAGGAGCAGCAACAACAACTGCAGCCACGACAACAACAGTAGCATCCAGGATGGTCGACGACGTCGAATACGAGTCGACAGAAGGGGAGGGGAGATTCTCTTACAGTGGGAGAGAGAACCCCTTCCACACTCTGACGTCCTCTGAATCGGAGGATGAAGACGAAGAGGACAGGGAGCAGCTGGAGAAGAGCCAGCGAGAGAGGGAGGAGCTTGACGCCCACATCCAAGCCCTCCAAACCAAACTAAGGGCCAGGAGAGCAGCTAAAGAGGCTGCCCAACAACAGCAGCAGCTACAAAAACAGCAGCAACAACAACAACAGCAGCAGCCAAAGCAGCAGCAGCAACAAAAACAGCAGCAGCTACAAAAGCAGCAGCAGCAACAACAACAGCAGAAGCCTAAGCAGCAGCAGCAGCAACAACAACAGCAGCAGCCAAAGCAGCAACAACAGATGCAGACCAAGGGGAAGCAACCGCAGCATCAGCAGAAGCAGCAACAACCCGGAACGTCCCAACTGCTGCGAAAGGGACAGCGTCAGAAAGCAGCAGAAAAGCAGCAACAACAACAACATCAGCAGAAGACAACACAACAGAAGCAGCAACCAACAAACAAAGAAAGATGCCCTCCAATCAACGTCTTCGGACTGGAGACGAAGGACGTTGACATTCTATGTAAGTTGGTCACAAAAAATTCTTACTTTATTAAGTATAAGGGTCCACTACGTGTCTCTGTCGATTGCTTATCAATGGCAGACTATCACGTAGTCAAAGAAAGGTTAGCGGTGTCGGAGGCCGAGTTTTCTCGTACACTCCGAAAGGGGAAAAGGTGCAGACTATGCTCCTTAAGGACGTGGATCCCGATACTGATCCCGATGAGATCCTCGCTATTCTGCGCCAAGCGCAGAGCGACGATGTCCAGGTCGTAGGGGTTAAGCCCTTCATCACTGCGGCATCGAGAAGGGAGAATAGGAAACTTCCTCTCTTCCTGGTTCAGGTCACCCCAGACAGCAAACTAGAGAGCCTAAAAAAAGTACCCATTTAGGCACTCTGTCTGTTACATGGGAAACAATAAAAAAGACAAAGAACACGCTCCAGTGTCAGCAATATGCAGTCTCCCTGTGTCAAATGCGCAGGAACCCACAATCGCGGTGAATGTCCTTTAGGGACCGATAAAGTCGAGGACAGGAGCAAACTGACGTGCGTGCTCTGTAAGACCAGCGGACACCCTGCAAACTATCGGGGATGTCGTTAGGTCCAAGAGATCAGAAAAATAATAGAGGCCAAACGTAAAGGAAAAATGGTAGAAGCGAGGCCAGTGCCCCGTGCTCCAGCTACCACTGTTATACCGGCAGTCTCCTATGCCCAAGTGGCATCGGCTGGGCGACCGGTTCAACAGACAGTGCCGAAAGTTACCCAGGTCCCAGTGGCCAGGCAACCAGAAGCAAATTTGGATGTGCAGACGATCCTGCTCTCTATCCAGAGGCAGATCGCTCAACTCCAAACCCAGTTCCAAAACCAATTACAAGAACAAGCAGCGCGAATAGACCTCATCTATTCGACGCTGTTTGGAGAGCCAAACGCAACATCGGTATAATGGCTGCGCAGGCAGCCTGCAACCTGAAAATTCTAGCAGTGAATGTGAATTCACTGATCCGCCCTGAACGTCAATTAAATTTCGGTAACTTGTTGCAGACCCATAATCCTGATGTGTTGATGGTTTGCGAAACTAAGCTAAGCCAGACGCACCCACTTAGGTACAAAAATTACAATATTATTCGAAGAGATCGAAGCTACCTAGCTGGTGGAGTCGCGCTCTTAATAAAAAAAGGCCTTTGTCATAAGGTCGTGTATAGCGGTGAAGTGCGGAGATTCCAGGCCATAGAAACGTGTATCGCACGCATCCCCCTTCGGGGTGGTAAGCGGCTCTATGTGATCGCTATCTATGCGACTGACAAGTCACGCATCAACCAATATTTAATTTCAGAGCTCGATACTCTTTTCACTAGCCTTCGACTGAGCTCGGAGGAGAACTACTATATCGTAGCCGGGGACTTGAACTCGGGGCATACAGAGTGGGGCAACGTGGTGCATAACACCAGGGGGACCTCATTGTATAACTGGTTGGCAGAACACAATGTTGAGTTCAAGCTAGATTTGCTAGCAACCGATAGGCCATCGTATCCTAGAAGCGGGTCCTATCTGGATCTGATGCTTATAGACAAACGACTGAATATACTAGACGTGGAAAGACGCACACGGAAATGTCTAACTGCTGTTGAGTACGAGAGTGATCACTGCGGGCTCTTCGCAGTTATTCAGCTCCCGAACGAGGTGGAAGGATTGGAGGAGTATGTCCAGAGGCACCCTTATAACTATAATAAGGCCCGCTGGCCACGCTTCTCTAGGACTTTATCCACAGAACTACGTTCGAGTGGGATCAATCCACCGACAAACAGAAACCTGACGAACGAAGAGGTTGACAGGTACCTCATACAAATGGACGACGTAGTCAAACGTACGATGGACAAAACAATTCCGAAGGTAGTTCAAATCGACAACAGCGATGTTTATCGAAAGGCGTTTTACAGATCCGCAAAACGCGGAAGTCAGAGCATTGAAGTCGGAGATCAAGAACCTCCAACAGTTAATTCGAATAAACTATAGCTTGGCTATAACCTTGCACTGGGGCAACAAAATCCGGGCTGTACGATCCAACAACCCGGGTATGTTCCCGCAAGTAAATAAAATATTTCGGAGGAAAGATCAAAACGACATTCAAATCGTAAGACTTCCCAGGACGACAGACAACGAACACTTACTGACTTCAGTTGGCATCGATCCAGATGAGGCAGTGCTAGACAATGACTTCTTTGCGGTGGAAGATCCCCAGGAAAAGGTTACAGCTATTGGTGCAGTGTTCCAGAGAGTGTATACGGTCAACGAGGTTAGTAGGCCGAATCACGATCTGGAGAACAGAGCCGTGCTAAACCACTTCTATCTCCGCAATGAGATAAGTCAATGGCGATATCCAGGGCGAAATCCAGGGTTCACCAGGTTCAATGACGAGAACATGGCACATAGTGCCGTCGCCAATGATGGGAATCACATCTTGATTTCTCAAGAAGATCTCCAGGGTATCTTCCACTCGCTGAAGAAGAAAAAGTCAGTGGGAATCGATGGAATACCGAACATTGTGCTTCGCCATCTTCCCCCCGAAGCGGTCCAAATTTACACAACCCTGGTCAACAATGCGCTGAGTAATGCACATTACCCCACGCACTGGAAAACAGCTGTTGTTCAACCGATCCCTAAACGGGACAAAGATAAGTCCATTCCGACAAATCTTCGGTCGATCAGTCTTCTTCCCTGCATAAGCAAGGTTTTTGAAAAGATAGTCATTCGAGTTCTGAAGCAATGGGCTGATGAAAAGAAAATCATACCGGACAACCAGTTCGGATTCCGAGCGGGGCATGATACCATTAATGCCGCGTCAAAACTGGTGTCCGACATACAATGGAATAAAAACAAAAATCAGTGCACAGGTGCCTGCCTGATTGACTTGGAGAAGGCGTTCTACACCGTTTGGTTAGAGGGCCTCTTCCTCAAGTTGGTCAGGCTTGGCATAAGTAAATCATTGCTATACATGGTCCATGACATGATAACAGGTAGAAAGTTCGTTGTGAAAAATGGTGACGTAACTTCCACTACGGTCTTTAACATTAAAAACGGTCTGCAACAGGGGGCCATTGGTTCCCCGATCCTGTTTTCCATATTCACTGCAGATCTTATAGGTTCCATGCCGCACTTAATTGCGTACGCCGACGACCTAGTTTCGTACAGATCAGGTCCGAAGGTCGAGGTAATAAACATCTTATTGCAGCGTGACTTCGAGAAAATCCAGCGATTTTGCGACGACTGGAAGTTGCTTATCAACTTCCAGAAATGCGAAACTAGTCTTTTCCGGACCCCGTTGGACAGGGCATCGCAGGATACGCGCCAAAACTGGCGTAAGTTCGGCATAATTGACTTGCAGAAAAGCCTTTGCTGCGGCAAGAAGGTTGTTTTTCAGCAGCCAACTTGATACCAGAGTGAAGTTAATATGCTACATGGCCCTAGTACGGCCCATTATGGTGTACGGTTGTCCATTGTGGTTCAACGTGAGTCCTTCCCAGATGAAAAAGATGAGGGTGTTCGAGAGGCAGTGTCTTAGGAGCTTTCTCCGTCTGTATCGCACACTCGAATCTGAGTACAAGAAGTACTATCCTAACGAAGTCCTGTACAACGAGGCAAACGTAAATAGGGTAGATAATTTTATCATTAAACTGATCAGAAGGCACACTGCACGAGCTATGACCTCGTCCAACAGTCTGATCTTTGGGGCTTACTACCCCAATAGTATGTACCATGAAAGGGTGCGCCTTAACGGCTTTATTCCTCCCGAAGCATTCCTCTATCTAGACGCAATTGGCCTAATACAGGATCCACAAGGATGTCCTATCATCTTCCATGTCGTACGCCGAACAGTGGATAGGCGACTTCAATACGAACCGGATACCGTTCGCACCGACGAGGATCTCCTCCGGTTCAGTAGAGCGATCCCCGCTCGAGATAGGAAAGAGTCTGCCAAAGAACGGCAATTTTACTGGTGGTTACACCAAAACCAGCCTCCGCCACCGCTAGCTTTTCAAGAGGATCAGACAGCTGACCATAGTGGCCAGCTTACATAGTTTTTAAGGTAGCTTTAAGAGAAAAAAAAATAAAACAAAAAACCAAAAAAATAATAAAACAAATCCAAAAAAAAAAAAAATATATACATGAAACAAAAACAAAAAAAAAGGTGCATCACGGCGTATAAATTATATATGTTATGCATATACACAACATATACGCCCTGGTGCACGTGTCCGTACTGTTACGGACATAGTTAAGATAGTATTAAGTTTTATCTTAGGGTAAGTTAGTATTAGGTAGGTTAAGTAGTTAGGTTTAGCCAAGTTTTTTATAAGTTTTCTTGGCAAAGAAATTAATAAATAAAAGTTTGTCACTAAAGACTAAAAAAAAAACGTAGATTAAGCCGAAAGGCACATTTAAAACATAGATTAGATTAGCTTAGAGTACCCGCATAGGGTCAGTAGGTTAGTATTAAGAACAATTGTAATTCTTAAGTTACTTAAGCAAGTTTTAAGTAATTTTGTCTAGCAAGTAAGAAATATAAAATGAATTTAATAAAACTGCATTAAAAAAAAAAAAAAAAAAAAACGGTCAGTGCTCTTGACGCGTGAGACCCGGGTTCAATCCCCGCTGGGGACGGTCCAAAATCGTTAATTTCTTTTCGTGGACCACAAACATTTAGTCAAGTCAGTGAGTGAGGAAAATAGATAACCACTAGCGGTCCGCGCTTCGGAAGCGGGCAATGACCAGCAGAAACCGGTGGCAGTGTCAGGCCACCAGACAACTGTGCCTATAGAAGGCGCAGCAAAAAGGAGGAGGAAGAAAACTTCTCCCAAAGTTACGAAACACCGTAACACTAATGCCTCGCCCGAAGAGCTGCAGGGGGAAGAGCAGAGTGAGGCGGCGTCGAGCACGTCTGGGGAAGAAGGAATAGGACGATTCAATACGTCTCCGATGGTAGGGAAGGGCTATTTGCCATCAGCAGCAACAGTTTCGATTTTCTGCCCTCTGATACTGAGGACGAACTGGAGACAATTGTTAAATTCAAAGAAAATGAGATTGAAGACATGAAGGAGAAGATGCAGCAACTTCTCCATGAAGTAAGAGAGCTGCGATCTCGGACTATAGCAAGTAGGAAGTTAGAGAAGGAGACAATGCTGATCGCGAAAAACAACAAAGATGGGCAGAAACAACAACAAAAGCCCACAGCACAACAGCAACAGCCGCCAGCAACAACACGCAAAGCAGCCGCAACATGCAGATCAACAGCAACCACAGCGGCCAGCAAAGCAGCAACAAAGGCAAGCAGCTGCTCAGCAACATAAGCTGCCAGCAGCCGAACCACAAAAAAAAAGTACAACGCAACATATAAAAGAGTCAGCAGCACAAAAGAAGCAGAAGCAACAGATGACATCAGCGCAACATCAACAGCAGCCAGCAGCACATCAGCAACAGCAGCAGCAAAGAAAGGCAAAAGTGCCGCCGATAAACCCGACGTGGAGCAGACAGCTATAGTATGCAAGCGGGCCATAGGTGCAGGTAATTTTATTATAAGTAAAGATAAAGGCTATGAAAAATATTCAATCCACTGCAATCGACGGTCTCGGAGATGGAGTTTTTCTCCTTCACCCCAAAAGGCGAAAAACTTCAGTCCCGACTATTAAGGCTTTCCTGGCCGCTCGAAGAGGATAAGGTCTTCCAACTGCTCAAGGAGCAAGTGTGCGACGGTGTCGAGTTCGTAGGGCCCTTCTCCACTGTTAAGGCACGGAAAGAGGGGCGGAAATTGCCATTTTACATAGTTCAGCTGTCTCCCACAAGTAAAACAGACAATCTAAACAAAATCACAAAGCTAGACTTCTGTCCATGCAAATGGGAAAGTATAATTAGGCGCTATGGCATTGTGCAATGCTACCGCTGCCAAAGGTTCGGGCACGCCGCGTCGAACTGCCAAATGCAACCTCAATGCGTCAAGTGCGGGGAGGACCACAATGCGGAGAATTGTTCTCTGGGGCAAGAAGGAGCAGCTGACAAGTGTCAGCTCAAGTGCGTACTCTGCGGGAACCCCTCAAGTGAGCTATGCCCAAATGGCGCCTGTTCAGAGAAGCACGAAGGCCGCAACTACCAAAGGTAGTGCCGCAAGTCTCAGTTCCAAAAGCACACGAACCAGCGTCTGAATGGAAAGCTTCCATTGAAGGGCGTATGGCTCGGTTAGAGGAGCAGGTCGGCCAAATTCTGCCGCTCCTGCAGAACCAACCACGTCAAAAGTCTTAATGGCTGCGCAGACGGAGAGCATTTTTAAGATCCTTGCAGTGAATGCAAATTCATTGATAGGGATCCCACGGAAAAACGAGCCCTATAGATTGTTGGACGATCAAAGCCCAAAGCTGATGCTGATTAGCGAAACCAAGCTAACTCGGGGAGGCATACTGGAGCACTGGCGGTCTTGCTATCTTCATTAAATTAATAATAACATAAAACATAAAGTAGTGTATAGTGGTGAAGTACGAAGGTTTCAGGAGTTGGAGGCCTGCATCGTGTGCATTTCGCTCCGAAGACTGCAGCTGCCAGACACAGACGCACAAACGGTAAACTATTTGGACACATTCGTGTACCTCAGTGACCATTGCGGACTCAGTGCCGAAATCAAGATCCCCATAGATATTACGGAATTAGGGGAGTTTTTTCAAACTTACCGCTACAATTACAGTAGGGCTCGATGGACACGCTTCTCCAGACAAATGACGAGAGCACTCTTTGCGGACGCGCTCCACATACCGTCCAATATAAACTTGTCAAACGAAGAGATTGACATGTATCTAATTTAATATGACGAGACAATCAAACGAACGATGGACAGTACGATACCACGGTATTTACGTTCTAATAACCAAAACTTTTACCGCAATGCGACAATAGACGCACTCCACCAACATAAAAGTAGACTCCTGTCAAGATTAAAAACCTTGTATAGGCGGTTTACTGACAGACGAGACGAAGAAGTTAGGAGACTGAAATCGCTCATTAAGAATAATCAAACATTGATTGCTCAGACATTACAGACTTTCTGCTAATTTGTATTGTAACAATAAGATTCGGGCTGTTAGATCTAACAACCCGATAATGTTCCCTCAGATAAATAAATTCTTTCGAAGCAAACATAGCGATCTTCCGTGCCTTAAGCTTCCTAGAACGACGGACAACGCACAAATACTGACTACAGCATGTAATGATCCAGATAACGCCGCACGCGTCGATAATTTCTTTGTGGTCGAAGATCCGCAAGAAAAAATGGAGGTACTAGGCGCGATTTTCCAAGAAGTGTATAAGGTGAAGGAGATCGTTCGCCCGAACCACGACTTGGATAACCGCGTACTGGCTAGCAACTCTTAACTTCGAGAAGACATGCAACAATGGCGATCTGAGAACACTGGCTTTGTCGTGTTCAATGATGACAACATGGCAGATAATGCCATCGCCGACGAAGGGTTTCATCCCCCGTTCATATCGCAGACAGAACTCCAAGCGGTCTTCGAATCATTAAAGAAGAAAAAGTCTGTTGGAATCGACGGGATCTCCAAAAATTGTGCTAAGGCACCTTCCCCTGAAAGTGGTTTATATGTACACAATCCTGTGTAACAATGCTCTGAAGAATGCACATTATCCAGAGCATTGGAAAGCTGCGATTGTACAACCCATATCCAAGAGAGGAAAAGATTCTTCGAATCCGTGCAACCTCCGGTCAATTAGTCTCCTTCCGAACATCAGCAAGGTATTCGAGAAGTAATAATTAAAACTCTGATCAACTGGACTAAGGACAAAAATATAATTCCGGATAACCAATTCGGTTTCAAAGCGGGGCATGACACTATTCATGCCGCGTCGAAACTGGTGTCGGATATCCAATGGAACAAGAGCCAGAAACAATGTACGGGTGCCTGCTATATTGACCTGGAGAAGGCCTTTGACACCGTATGGTTAGAAGGTCTTTTTTACATGCTCAATCGGCTAGGCATAAGCAAACCACTGCTGTACCTACTGTGTAACATGCTTACCGGTAGACGGTACGTTGCGAAAAATGGCAACGTGACTTCCACAGGTATATTCCAAGTTAAAAATGGTCTCCAACAGGGTGCCGTTAATTCGCCGATCCTGTTCAACATTTACTTGAGCGATCTGTTAAGTTCTCTTTCTCATGCAATTGCGTATGCCGATGACTTGATCGTGTACAGATCAGGCAAAAAGGTCGAGGAAATCACTACTCTCACGCAGGGTGACTTCGATTCATTCATGAGAATTTGCGATGACTGGAAGTTGAGTATCAATCATGGGGATCTGGCTAGATCAGTATCTATATTTTAACAAACATGTAGATGCTGCTCTGACCAGTGCCGGAGGCGCTTTTGCCCTTACAAGGAGACTGTTTTACAACAGCCAACTCGATGCGAGGGTGAAGGTTATCTGCTACATCGCCCTCATCCGGACAATGCTCACCTATGGCTATCCCGTGTGGTTCAACGGGAGTGCAAGCTTGATGGAAAAGATTCGGTTGCTTGAGAGGGCTTGTCTTAGGGCTTGCCTTCGTCTTTATCGAACTCCAGAGTCCCAGTACATAAAATTCTATTCCAATGAGGTTTTATACAACAGGGCAAACCTAATAAGAGTGGACAATTTCTTGTTGAAGTTGATTCGAGGGCATACTGCTAGAGCGATGAGCTCGGTCAATAACTTGATATCGGGGGCTTACTACCCCGATGCACAATACCACGAAAGGGTACGTCACAACGGCATCGTCCCCCCAGAAGCATTTCTCCATCTACATAAGCACAGTCTGATACAAGACGTTAATGCGGTGCCGCTCATCTACCACGTCGCCAGATAAACTGTGGATAGGCGACTCAACCACGACCGTTCCGTCGCACAACGAGCTGAGTAGGGTCTCCTCCGCTTCAGTACGGCAGTATCCAGGCGGGACATTCGAGAAGTTGCAATGCAGCAACAAAAGTTCTGGTGGGTGGGAAGCGAAGGAACTCCCTCCTCGAATCCTTTAGACCCCGGTTAGAAAGGTATTAGTTTAGACCCCCGCATGGGGAGCAGTCGGTTTCATGTCTTGCAGTGTATTGAATGTAAATATTCATATTTATTAGCTGCAACCTATGGCCGACGTACTTAGAATAGGGTAGTATTTCTTAAGGTAGAATAACGTGTAAATAAAAAAAAAGATAAAAATATTATAAAAAAAAAGAATAGAATGTATACATGACGATACATGTATACATTGTGTATAATAAGGATATATGCGTATAAACATGTGTATATGCATTTATACATAGGTTAGCTTAAGTTAGTTATTAAGTTTTATTTTAAGGTAGAATGTAAGTTAGCTTGTAAGTTTTTATAAAAACCGTCCAGTAGTTAAGTTTTACAATTTTTTAACAGTAATGTGTTCCTTTTAAATTTCCATTTATATTTTATTCGTTAGGTTAGATCGAAAGACATAGATTAAGATTAAGTTTAGCTTAGAGTGCCCGCCTAGGGCCAGTAAGTTAGAAATAAAAACATTGTTCGTCTAACTAGTTTTAAGCATTTTTGTCTGGTATGTAAGTTTATTATGGATTGAAAAATAAAAATGAATTCAAAAAAAAAAGTTACTACCCAGTACCCGGTTATACAAACCGTGGGTCGGGCGAACGCTCTCATTCACCTTATACACTTCCATGTTTTCTTTCGGATCTTTGAGCACAAAGAAGTTATCGTCGTTTACGGCGTTATCTGGATCAATACCAGCGGTAGTAAGTATTTGTGAGTTGTCCGTCGTTCCGGGGAGCTTAACACACACGCGGAAGATCTTGACAGGAGTCTACTTTTTGTTGGTGGAATGCGTCGATTGTCGCATTGCGTTACTAGTTCTGGTTGCTTGTGCGTGTATATCGAGATATAGTAATGTACTTCGCTCGTTTAATTGCCTCGTCCAATTAAATTAGATACATTTCAATCTCATATTTGGCAAGTTCCTATTGGACGGTTTGTGGAGCGCGGTCGAAGAGAATTCTCTGGTCATTTATCTGGAGAATCGTATCCATTGAGCCCTACGTATGAACGAGTTCTTCTAATTCTGCAGTATCGCTGGGGATCTCGACTTCAGTACTCAGTCCGCAATGGTCACTGAGATACACGAAAGTGTTCAAACAGTTTACCGTTTGTGTCTGCCAGCTGCAGTCTTGTGTCTAATAGCAGGAGATACATATACGACTCGCTTCTGGGGTAAGGCGACACTATGCACGCAAAACCAGCTATAAAGCTGGTCCCCGCTGGGATTGGACATTATGTTCCTCCAGTATCCATGTCAGCCGCTTAAGTCCCCGGGCCAAAATGAAACAGTTCTCCTCCGTGTCCAGCCTTAGACATCGAAAGTGTGAATCGAGCTCTGATATAGCTGTTCTGAAAGTAAGGTTGCCAGAAGAGTGGACCGACACCGCATACGACCTCCTTCCACTGTGGAGCGAAATGCACACGATGCAGGCCCCTTCTTCTGAAACCTTCATTCTGCACTGCTATCCACTACCTTGTGTTTAATGTAACTTATTATGAAGATCGTAACACCGCTTCCACCACTGGATTTGGGCCGGTCTCTTCTAATAACATTATAATTACTGTGCTCCGATATGCCTCTGGGAGCTAGCTTGGTTTCGCTAATCAGTATCAGCTCTTGGCTTTAATCGTCCAACAATATATAGAGCTCGTTTTTTCGTGGGATCCCTATCAATGAATTTGCATTCTGCGCAGATACTAAAACGGTTGTGGTTGGCTCTGCAGGAGCGCCAGAGTTTGGTGTACCCGCTCTTCTGACCGATCCATACGCATTTCAATGGGGAGATTTCCAATCCGGCATTGGATCGTGTTTCGGTGAAAGCATTTCCTAGTTTTTATGCATAGGTCAGAGCTGTTAAATGAAGAGAATGAGCCCATGCATATTCAAAATTAATTGTCGGTTTTTCTTGTATTCTGTCATTTTTAAATCGAAATCAAAACCAATTTACTGTGATGTGATTTCCGTGTAAGATAGGTAAATTACATTTAAATAGAATGGCAACTACTTCTGCAGCAGTTGTAAAGTCTGTTATTTTTTAAATAAATATCCCATTTTTCATTTCTGCTGTGTACTACTTTAATATTTTACAAAACAGAGTCGTGATTTCAATTCAATGCGAAATTTATAGAATGTGACCTGCTTTTGCTGGTCATATTAAGCTAACCTATATTCGAGCCTAGAATAGACTAACCCATATTAGACGCATTTAAGAAGATCTCGAGAATAGAAGGACTTTAAAAGGTATAATTATATGATTGACTATCGCGATGAGTTACCATCTATAAATTTGTCGAATGGCGAGCTTCTCATTGCCGGCAGAGATAATCAGACTTATTTTAAGAATTACTTTCGTTGAATGATTTGTATTCTCACTTTCGAACGATTCTTAAGTTCACTTTGTCAATCGAAATTTTTTTTCTTCTTTCGACTCAAATTTCTACATTAGAATCACTCGAATCAAATTTAATTTTCTTGTCGTTATGTATGTATGTATGTAGAGGTAGCAAAGCGATATTCCACAACCCAGGTTAATACTGCTCACTTTGGAGATGTGCTGCGTAGAAGATTTACAGCTGCGGACCTGCTTCTAAAGACATGGAAATAACGTACTTCAAATTACCTTTATTTACGAGGAAAAAATATATATGATATACCTATATCAAAAGAGAATCTGATTTTTTCAATTCTCCTTTCCTCTACCCCGCTCCTCAGCGTCTTAATTTTTTATAAAGAAAACAATTGCAATTCACGTGCCCTTACATTTTGTATACAATAATTGTTTGAAAATGAGTCAAATAGAAATGTCAGAAACTGCTAATTTCAAAAGACAATCTCATCGAGGTGTTCGGTCATTCGTTAATATATATTTGTTCACTCGAATGTCAACATACACAAAATTCATTACAATGAATAGATCTTGTCTTATCACAAAGATATTCGCCAAAGTAATTGGAATGTATTTCCGCGGCCCACTACCGCGAATTAAAAAACCACAGACGGTCATCCACGAAAGAGGAACATTTGTCTTGTGTAGTCACCTTAACCATAAAGAGGAGAAAATAAATCACTTGGGGGTTCACACTAGAACTAGTCAATAAAAACAATAGAAGTGAATTTGGTTTCTTTCGCAAATAATTTTTCCTTTATGAATTGAATATCTACTTGTCTCGGCTTGTGACATAAGATCTGTTTAGTAAAAATTGGTCGATTAAACGTCTGCCTACATCTGATTCGGCTGTGGAACCCGCTGCAGTCCGTTAACCGATAGGCGTATTCATTCCTTCCATTCTGCCTACGAAATAAAAAGCTGTTGTCTGCCCATCACTACTATGACCATTACCTTCAGCTTCAGATCGTTCCGCACAAAACAAATGTAGGAGGAGCCAAAACATCGAAATGCATACTTCGTTGGTGACACCCACAATCGATCCTTATGTGATTACGTAGGTGTCCTCTAACATGCGCTCCCATTTTTTGTTTCTACTTTTTGTTTTGCCGTCGGCATTTCACACATTTTGATGGACTGCCAACGGGTATGCGAATTTCATTGCCGTTAACCATTGGCAGAAAGTAAGGTTTTGCTATGAGGCTTTTGAATAAGCGCGTTGAAGTTTTAACTGTCACAACCAGAACTTTTCCATCTGCTCCTATTTTGTTCCTTAAATTCTTTGAAGTCATGGCTGCTAGAAGATGGTCCGTTGTCAGAATTCAAGTTCAATGGGATGCCGAATGCTTCGAAAATCATCAGAGGAGTCTTCTATACATCAGTGAATTTTGTTGAGTTGATTACTTCTACAAATGTATATAATGAATATTCATCGAAAAGAACTAGTAAATATTTTCCATTTGGTCCAGCGAAACTCACTACAACCTTATCAAATGGTGTTTTTGTTGGTTCAATTATTTCAAATAGCTCGCGGTTGTTGTGGTTTGTAACCACTTGATATATGTGACATTGTGAAATTATTTCTTCTACTCGCATGTCCATTTCCAATTCGGAAACCTTTCGGAAATCTGACTTAATTCTGATATCCCTTTGAGTAATCTGGTCAATTAAATGACTCTTTTGTGGTTTCATTCGCAGCTATAATTTCTGCTTCAGTTGCTGAAGTAGCCACCATCGCCTGCCTTTGACTCAACCATGAAATTGCTACACCTGCATATGTAACAACAACTCCTAAAGTTTATCGTCCAGTTTTTGTACAACCACCAAAATCTGCGTCACTGTAGCACTCAAGAATGCCCGTTTTCGTCGATACACAATTCCCAAAGCGATTGTACCTGCGATGTATCGAAAAACCTTCTTCACTCGGGCTACGTCTTTAATGGTTGGGTTTTAAAGTGACCTTGATAAGAATCCTACACCGTAAGCTAAGTCTGGTCTTGTTCCAAGCATCAAATACATGAAGGCACCAACTGCTTGTCTGTAGGGAAAATTGTGTTTATTGACTTCGTCTTTCCGTGTTTTCGAAGCGTTCTAACTCTTCAGCATTGGTTTTGAAATCGGCTTGCACTCTGAGAAATCAAAACGTTCAAGAATCCGTCTTGCTTGCGTTTGTTGACAAATTTTAATATTACCATTTTCACGTTTTATTTCTATTCACAAAATATAATCAGGTTCCTCTGAAACAATCTTGAATTCCGCTCTTAACTCTGCCAGAAATAGTTCTAAATCTTCATAATCAGTTTATGCAAGTAATCCATCGTCGTCCACATATGAAGCTAGAATTATCATTCTGCAATTTCTTTCTCGATTATACAAACATGCTTAATAATGAACGTATTGTTCCCAACTTTGCTCCCATGATGTTGGGGTAAAACCTTTTGCAACTAGCTTTACTAAATACTTATCAGTACTACCAACAGGATTTGTTTTCATCCGAAAACCCACTTAGATGAAATTGCCTTTTGTTAATTGTACCGGTCTCCATGTCCGGTTTTCTTTTAATGAAGTCATCTCGCTGTCCATTGCTTCTCTCCACTCATTGGCTTCTTTACTATTAACAGCTTCTTCGAAAGTTTCGGGATTTTCTCGTCTTTGAGTCATTTTGACCTTTTAAGCATCGAACGATCCCTAAGACATCTTTCTGATTTCTCCGGAATGTATCTGTGTCAACTGCAGTCTCATACTCCTCATCAGCACTTTCTTTTATTTTCCTGTTGTCTTAGTTGTTTTAGTTTTGCATATCTCGGAGTGGTAGCGAACTCTTTCTTCACATTCGCTGAGTGCTTTAAATTTAACATTTCTTGACAAAATTACCTTATTTCCTTCTTTCAAGTAGAGTCGATATCTCTCGTCATATCATCACCATCATATCATACCAGATATCCTTTAACTGCTTCCTCGTCCACCTTTCATCTTTTTTATTTCGGAATATGAATATAACAGGCAGAGGCAATAAAACGTAAATGCATTATTCTTGGTTAATACGTAAATGCTTTATTCTTGGTTTCTTTCCCATCCAAAGCTCATAAGAACTAACTCCGGTTACTGATGACTTTCCGGTTCTATTCAGTATATATATTGCAGAATATACTAGCCCTGCCCAAATTGCTTCCGGGAAATTTACAATCCCGATTGTAAGATTTTCGCGCTCTGAACCTCCTTTCTGCTGAGGTGTATATGGAGCCGTCAGTCTTTGTGATGTTCCATTTTTCTGCAAAAACTACGTAATTCTTTAATACTATGACCTTATAATTTTGCATGAGTTAACATCTGCTTTAAAATATTTTTAACTTCTGATTTCTCTTTGATAATGAAACCATAACGAAATTTTGTATAACTATCCTTAAATATAACTGAATAGCGTCCCTTTGTAAACATTCTTCAAAAGGTCTATATATATATATATTCACTGACATCAGTTCTCCAGGCATCACAGTCTTCTTCCTTATACCAAATGGGATACGATGCATTTTTCCATATACGCATCGCTCACAGAGTTGTTTATCTAAATTCACCTTGATGCCTAATTCGGTTTCAAGCATTTCCTTAACGTGTCGCTTATCTTGATGTCCCTCTTATGATATATATTTATTTATTTATTTATTTATTTATTTATTTATTTATTTATTTATTCTTCCGTCTTTCAAGTACAGAGCTTTTTTAAGACTACTGATAATATTAATAACATTTCATTTCTTATTAATAATAATGGCTCGTATAATCAGAATTTAACATACAATTATAATGTAATTTAGAGTAAATTGCTACTCAAAAAATTTAAGATTTCATTTTTATCTCTACTCATTTATCTCTACTCAAATTAAAGTCTATAACATTTGCAACTAAGTTGAATTTTATGCAAGCATTAGTTATATGATCATTTTGCCCATAGATAACGAGACGGGGTGTAAACATTAGATACGAATAGCGCTATTGTTATATAAAGGATTCCATATTAAACAACAATATTCTAATATAGAGCGAATTAACAAAACATACACAAACTTAAGAGTGTAAGGGTCTTGAAAATCTTTTGAATTTCGAAACAAGAATCCTAGCATGGAGTTGGCATTTGAAATAATATAGTCTATGTGCATAGAAAAAGTCAGTTGAACGTCGAATATAACCCCTAGATCTTTATGCGAACATACTCTTGTTAAGATTGTATTATCAATCTTATAATTATAGATTATAGGAGATAAAATTCAAAAAAATGTCATAACTGAGCATTTTTCGCACCAATTCTGTACTGATGAGATATCATTTTGCAACTCCATTGCATCGGCCAATGATCGCACTGATTTAAAATTTTTTAAATCGTCAGCGTATAAAAGGCAGTCGGAATGGGAAACATAGGAAGGCAAATCGTTAATAAAAAGAAGAAACAGAAGAGGGCCGAGGTGACTACCTTGAGGTACCCCAGAGAAATTGAAAATTACTCGTGACAGATCATTACCTATTTTTACAAACTGTCTGCGATTTGTAAGGTAGCTAGTTATCCATTTCAAGATTTTAGAATGAAAACCAATCATCTCTAGCTTTTTAATGAGCACATTATGTTGAACACGGTCAAATGCCTTCGAGAAGTCAGTGTACATGGAATCAACTTGAAGTCTCGCTTCCATGGAACTTAGGCAAAAGTTTGTAAATATAACCAAATTGGTCGAAGTTGATCTTCCACTCACAAAGCCATGTTGAAATTGGGATATTTGGTTTCGAACTTCAGCATATATTTTTTTCTTAACAAAAGCTTCGAATAATTTCGGTATTAATTGGAGTTTAGCTATTGGTCTGTAGTTGACAATAGAACTTTTAGGTCCAGATTTATGAATTGGGGTGATGGGAGAATCCTTCCAGCAATCCAATAATTCGCCGCGAGCCAGTGACATATTAAAAAGTCAGGGGCTTGACTAATCCGTCCTTACACATTTTTAAAAAAAGCGGGGGAAGATTATCAGGCGCTAGGCTTGCACTAGAATCCAGTGAGGACAGCTCAGAAAGAATATCATCATTCGTCAATTCTAATCGCCCTACGTCTGCGATTGTATTTGCTCTAAGTTCTGACCTGCAACCCATGCCTAAGTCAACAAAGTTTGACTGGAAATGTGATGCAAACATATCACATATAACCTTACGGTCATCAGTAGATACATTATCGTAGGACATATTCGATGGAATTCCAACAGAATTACGTTTAGTATTGATAAACGTGCAGAAAGTTTTTGAGTTCTGTTTGATCCTTGACTCAAGAGAAATTATGTACTGCCTGTAAGCAAATCTCTTCAGGAATTCATATTCTTTCCGCATTCGACACAATACGCCACGCAGTGAATTGTCTTTAGCAGACCACTTACATATCTTGTTTAAAGCATTTTTGAGTCTGCATAAGCTTCGGTTGAACCAGATGGGTTTTTTGGAATTAGTAGATATCTTAATAGGAACAGACCTGGATATGGCATCTTCTAATATGTTTCGAAACTTAGTACAAACTATGTTTAAACTTGGGAAGTCAAAAGTTTTATCCCAGTCGACTGAAAGGAAATAGTTATTTAATAAATTGTAATCAGCTTTTATGAAATCTAACTTAGGTTTATCTTCGAAAAGACCAGATTCAAATGAATTAAATACAATCATATTAAATGAAACGAGCAGTGCTTTATGATACATACTATTATTCAGTAAAGGATGATCAACTTCCAAGACAACAGCCTCAAGATATTCATCAACAAAAATTAAATCTAAAATTCTTTCCATTGAATTACAAATTGTATTAGCCTGCCTAAAGTACATAGCATTCATTGAGTCGATGACTTCAAATTCGAAATTTTGAGTAACATTATAAGCAAACACACATTTGTCTTCTTCAGAGAAAATCCATTTTAAATTAGGTAAATTAAAATCACCAAGCACAATAGTATAAGAATTCTCAGCTAGATGATCGACAATATTTTTAATGTTAGTTATATGAGCTTGATAAATTGCATTATTAGAGCCCGGGGTAATGTATGAAACAAAAACATAAATGTTTGACAAAGTACAATTACTCGCATTAAAATATTCAATGCACACACACAATTGATCAGCCGATAAATCTGATAATGCAATTTGTCTGCTCTTAAAACATGAACGAACAGCCAGCAGCACACCTTCACCTCTATCCTTATCAAGTTGAACATAACATCGATCACGTCGATAGACATCAAAGTCCGTGGTGAAAAGTTCAGCCGGAAAAATGTCTTCATGCAACCAGGTCTCAGTTAAGGCGATCATAGCATAAGAGAAATTAGCAGCAGCGACAAAAAAATCATGAACTTTAGTTCTCATTCCTCCCACGTTATAGTAATAGAGCGAGAAACAAACATCTGCATTATAGCGTGCAGAAAGAGACGGTGTTATGTTTGTTTTTCGATTTCGCCTTTGCTCATTCCGTTTTTTGAGAGAAACCGAAAGGCTCTCACTCTCATACCCTTCGGCCAGAGTTCAGAATTGAGAAAGTTAGGCATCATATGCTCTGGTACACCAAGTTTAAAATTGATGTATTTGAGAGAGCTTTCATCAACATCGGCTTTGATCAGTTTGTGACACTCCAGATTCAGTGGATCAATGTTGAAGTTCTACGAGACATAATCCACAATTGACTGACAGGTTGTAGCAGGTTTGAACGAAGATAGATGAAGCCACTTTGGTCGGCTAACAATCTCGAGTTCCACAGCGACGTTGGGATTGTTGTTGGTTCCAACGATGGTATTATTGCTCTTGTTGGTACGAGTGTGAGCAACTGTTTGCCATATGGAAGCATCGGGCACTAGGGGTTCATCGACCTGGGCATCGTTTTCACCTACAGGTTCCACAGCTGACGCACTTGTGTTTGTTGCACTTTGTACAGCTGATACAACAAGAGCAGATTTTTTATTCGGAGCGGCCTGTTCTATGGATGAACAATTTGGTTTTTTGTTATTAGCAATTGCAGCACTAGGAGGTGTAGGACTTAGGTTATTCTGCTTAGCAGAATTCACGCGTTGGGCACTGCCTTTAGCAACGGAAGGAGCAGCGCGGGGCACAGTTCCTTTATTCATCGATTGAGATCGAGTAATAACTTGCGATTTAGCACTGACAATCACTGAAGATCGCGATAATAAGTTCTTAATTTCAGTTAATTCTGACTGGAGCTTATCAATCTTAGCCATAACGAGGTCGGTGTCAATAATTTGACTGCCGCACTTAGTACAATTCAAAGAAACCATTGTAACCAAAGTTAATTAAACACTCGGGTGGAAAACACTTCCGACAAGTATGCGGTCAGATTCTGACTGATATAGCTGCACAGTTGATTTATCTGCCATTGTAAAATTTACAATCGTCACTTCTTCTGGGATAATTGTCTTTATTATTGCCCTTTATAATGTTCCGTTTACCTCACGAGTTCCCCTTACCATCGTCTTTCCATTTATTTCAAGTGAATATGAGGTTGGAGTTGACTTGAACCAGTTTGATTTCTATCCTGTGCTGATAGAACAGGAAATAAGTTTCTAAATATATTTGTAATATACCATACATCATTTAATGTCAATATTATGCTCTTCTTATTGACAATTGAGGACATTTTGACTGTTTCTTTTCCGAATGCTTGAAGTTGTTCTTTTCCAGCTGCCTTTATGTAATATGGACTCTTGTGCTGACTGAATTCAACAAAGAAGTCTTGCCCTTGTTGCTTCATTATCAACCCATCAATCCAAGGAACTCCATTCAGCTACACAGATGTCATCACAAATCGAGAAAAGAGCAACATTAGTATCAAGTGTATTGGAACATTACTGTCTGTCTCGTTTTAGATGGACGTCCGTCAGATATTCATCTCTTACATGTTCGAATCCAATGAACCTTCTTTTTTGAATAATTGCATATATCTTCTCTTTTTACCCAATTATTACTCACTTTATTTTTTTCTACATGAATATGCTACTAGAGCTTCTTAAACGAACATTTCTTTATCTTCAGTTTTTCCGAAATTTCTTTCAAGCATACATAACTGCACTGCTAATTCATCAAAAGTTTTCGATTCGTCCTTCGGTAACATCCAGCTAGATCTAAATGTCTCGAATTTTGTGAATAGAATATATAAAGTCTTACACACAAGTATCAAATTAGGTAGAGGGCTCTCCTTTTTAGCCTTTTCCATTAATCCATTATTTAGTTCAATCCACAAGCTTTTCAATTTTGCAATGTGTGTGGATACATCTTCGCCTGATCAAACGCAAAGAAATCTGTGAATATATTAAACAACTGCTATTTCGAAGTTGCTTCAAAATTTTCTTTTAGGGCTTCCCATGCCTTCCCTTGTAATCATTGATTTTGCACAGCTGTTTGCTTTACGGAAGTATCACTTTTTATTTAATTTGTCTTCTTTCATCTTCCGGAGCTTCCTCACTTATGGGTTCTAGTCTTACCAATTTCCTCTATTACATCCACAACTCTTTTGTGGTAATCCAATAAATCCGTAATCTTTCTTTTCCAAATAGGCCAGTCTGCTTCTACAGACAACGATCTAATATGCTTTGACAAATCAGTCTTTATTTTGGAAATACTTCTGCACCCATAACCTATTAAAGTTTTAGTTTAATTAGTGGTATTTTATTATACTACAATATAAAGATGGGATACACAATTTATTGATGAAGCCAGAAATACATCCTACCATGAAAAAAAATTTTTCTTTCATTGTTCGCACACATAGTCTCTAGCTAATTTACACACAATTGTTGTTTTAAGTGAGATTTGGATCGACCATAATGAACTAGATTTGTATAACATTCTCGGCTATTCTCTCTTCACCAAATGTAATGACCCTTACGCAGCAGATCGTGTTGCAGTGTATACCAGAAATGGTTTCATGTGTGATTGTTGAATGTGAATGTTCTTAGTGCAGATATAGTAATGTTAACACTTACTTATGGAAACGAAACATATATGATAGTGTACATATACAGATTGCATGAATTTTGTAAAAATGTCTTTATCGAAGAATTTAGTCAAATTTTACGCAAAATTAAAACCAAGAATATCAACGTAATAGGCGATATTAATATGTGCGCGACTTCACAGTGCAACCTTATCTGCTGGTTTAGCAAGGTGTAGCATCGAACTTGAACTTCACTCAAGAATATTTCGTTTTCACACTCAATATTTAGGGGTGGTTTAGGTAAGCCTTGGATTGACTGGCATTGTGAACAATTCAATCCACTAACTATGTGATCGATGAACAAAATGGTGATTGTGATTGAACTCGAACAGTACCCAGTTGAAAAAAGGAAAAGAGAACACACCAGGCACAAATCAGGGTACTAATTCCATGAATACTCAGAGCCAACAATAGATGTTTTGGAAGTCAATCAAGCTACTTTAATTGATTTTGATAGTATTGCCAATACTTTTAATGAATACTTCATTGAAATGTCTGATAGCTATAATAATACTTATATTAATAATAATACTTGTACCTGTAGTTCGTATTCAGTAATTGCGGATGTGGTGCAACCAAACAGTTTCGTTTGTAGCCCTATTTCTTATGAAGAAGTCTTATACCTTATAATGTTACTAAAAAATTAAAGTTCATGCATAAGAGATGGTATTACCAACATACTCATAAAGAAATTTGTATTTTATATAGCTGACATTCTATGCTACCTATTTAATCAGAGTGTATATAAAGGATGTTTTTCCACAATTATTAAAGCGTGCAGAAGATATACCTCTTTTTAAAAAAGGAGATCATAGAAATATAAATAATTACCGTCCCATTCCTCTACTTCTGACCTTTTCCAAACTGTTTGATAAACTTCTGAGAGTTCGCAGGATTTCATTTTTAGAATATTAACAATTTTTCTCAAACAATCAGGTTTTAGATCTAAGAAATCGACTGACGACGCGATTTTTATGTTGTGTTCTAAGTTGTATGAGGTTTTCAACTGTGCCAAATCTACTATGGCGCTGCTCGTCTAAATGTCTAAAGCTTTCAAATAAGTAGATCATGTTTTAGAAAGCAAAGAGTAAAACTAAATGGGGATCTTAGCAATTCACTAACAATTTATAATGGTGTCCCTCAGGGCTCTGCCTTGGCCGTTTTATGTTCTTAATTTTTAATAATTCACTATTTCTACAATTAGATACAATTTAGCTTTTGCGTATCAAGAAGCGAATTCCTTTAATTGTGTTGCAAGTATGAATGAAGGTCAGAATTAAAACCAAACTTATGAGTTTTAAAATGAAAGGCAATAATAACTATAACCTTAACATGGTACTTTGGCTTACTTACATGGCTGCAAAAAAGTTTGCTTTACCAGTACATAGTTGTAGTCTGGCAAACTTCAATAATGCACTTCCATTTGCAGATAGGAGGTATTTGGGTGTTGTAATTAATTCAAACTTAAATTGGAAAGCACATATAGAAGCTACAAAATCGAATATGATGCAGGTAATACGAATATTTGTACAATCATTACAGCGTACGTGTTAATAATCAAGTCTTGATAAATGTTCCTGCCACACATAAAATTTGATTTAATTTGTTTTAGAATTTTTGTTACAGTTGTTCACATACCTCGGTGTAGTGCAGTTCGCGAGTGTTTCGATTGCTAAAAAATTAAAAAATAAAAAACTATACTTCGCAGTAGTCTAGCACTACAGTTGGCACAAGTTTTATCAACAAAGTAGTAGCCAAATAGATAGAGTCAGTGCTGAAGAGGTTGACAGGTACCTCATACAAATGGACGACGTAGTCAAACGTATGATGGACACAAATATTCCGAAAGTAGTTCAAATCGACAACAGCGATGTTTATCGAAATGCTACCATAGATGCACTTCACGTGCATAAAAGTAGGCTGCTGTCAAAACTCAAACTCTTGCAAAGGCGGTTTACAGAGAGAGTCACAGCATTGAAGTCGGAGATCAAGAACCTCCAACAGTTAATACGTATACACTATAGCTTTGCTATAAGCTTGCACTGGGGCAACAAAATCCGGGCTGTACAATCCAACAACCCGGGTATGTTCCCGCAAGTAAATAAAATATTTCGGAGGAAAGATCAAAACGACATTCAAAACGTTAGACTTCCCAGGACGACAGACAACGAACACTTACTGACTTCAGTTGGCATCGATCCAGATGAGGCAGTGCTAGACAATGACTTTTTTGCGGTCGAAGATCCCCAAGAGAAGGTTACAGCTATTGGTGTAGTGTTCCAGGGAGTGTATACGGTCAACGAGGTTAGTACGCCGATTACCCGGTGCACTGGAAAACAGCTGTTGTTCAACCGATCCCTAAACGGGACAAAGATTACAAAGAATTCCGACAAATCTTCGGTCGATCAGTCTTCTTTCCTGCATAAGCAAAGGTTTTTGCAAAGATAGTCATTCGAGTTCTGAAACAATGGGTTGATGAAAAGAAAATCATACCGGACATCCAGTTCGGATTCCGAGCGGGGCATGATACCATAATGCCGCGTCAAAACTGGTGTCCGACAAATCAGTGCACGGGTGCCGATTGACTTAGAGAAGGCGTTCGACACCGTTTGGTTGGAGGGCCTCTTCCTCAAGCTGGTCAGGCTTGGCATAAGTAAACCATTGCTATACATGGTCTAAGACATGATTGCAGGTAGAAAGTTCTTTGTGAAAAATGGCGACGTAACTTCCACTACGGTATTTAATATTAAAAACGGTCTGCAACAGGGAGCCATCTGTTCCCCGATCTTGTTTTCTATATTCACTGCAGATCTTATAGGTTCCATGCCGCACTTAATTGCGTACGCCGACGACCTATTTGCGTACAGATCGGGTCCGAAGAACGAGGTAATAAACATCTTTTGCAGTGTGACTTCGTGAAAATTCAGCGATTTTGCGACGACTGGAAGTTGCTTATCAACTTCCAGAAATGCGAAACTAGTCTTTGCCGGACCCCGTTGTACAGGGCACCGCGGCATACGCACCAAAACTGCAGGAAGTTCGGCATAGTTGACCCGCATGGACAGCCGTAAGTTGTAAAAAGTGTAGTTAAATATATTGGCATTTGGCTGGATCAATATCTGTATTTTGACAAACATATAGATATTGCTCTGACGGAAGCCAAAAAAGCCTTTGCTGCGGCAAGGAGGTTGTTTTTCATCAGCCAACTTGATACCAGAGTGAAGGTAATCTGCTACGTGGCCCTAGTACGGCCAATTATTCGCACCCACGAATATCTCCTCCCGTTCAGTAGAGCGATCCCCGCTCGAGATAGAAAACAGTCTGCCAAAGAACGACAAAACCAGCCTCCGCCACCGCTAGTTTTTCCGCAGGATCAGATAGTTGACCATAGTGGCCAACTTACATAGTTTCTAAGGTAGTTTTTAAGAAAAAAAAATATATGTATAAGACACAAAATCCAAAAAAAACCAAACAAAAAAAATGAATTAAACAAAAAATTAAAAAATAAAAATAAGTGTTCCAGAGAGTGTATACGGTCAACGAGGTTAGTACGCCGAATCACGATCTGGATAACAGAGCCCTCCTAAACCACTTCTATCTACGCAATGAGATAAGTCAATGGCGATCAGAGAATCCGGGTTTCGCCAGGTTGACGAAAACATGGAACATAGTGCCGTCGCCAATGAAGAAAAAGTCAGTGGGAATCGATGTAAAATTAATTAATCAAAAAATTAAAAAATAAAATGTATATGAAACAAAAACAAAACCAAAGGGTGCACCACGGCGTATAAATTATATATGTTAGGCATATACACGGAATATATGTTAGGCATATGTTAGGCATGTTACGGACATAGTTAAGATAGTATTAAGTTTTATTTTAGGTTAAGTTAGAATAAGGTAGTTTAAGTAGATAGATTTAGCCACGTTTTTCACAAGTTTTCTTGGCAAATAAAAGAGTAAAAAAAGATTGTCATAAAGACTAAAAAAACGTAGATTAAGCCGAAAGGCACATTTAGAAAGAAGATCAGATTAGCTTAGAGTATCCGCATAGGGTCAGTAGGTTAGTATTAAGAACATTTGTAATTCTTAAGATAGTTAAACTAGTTTTAAGTAATTTTGTCTAGCAAGTAAGAAATTTTGAGTGGATTTAATATAAATACATTGAAAAAAAAAAAAAAAAAACAAAATACTGTGTACACCCCAGGTGTGGGAGAACCCGGTTCAAATACCCGAGGTAACAGTGACAGAGAACCGTAAGTCGATCTTTTTTTTTAATAAATTAAGAAGATAAGAGTGTGAAGTGAGAAGAATGAGGCCGAGAGGGTGGCCTGGGGGCAAAAGTTGACCGGCGCATATCACATCAGGCCACAGCGATGGCCAAACAGAATATGACGCTGGCTTCTCCACTAACGCCAGCTCATCACTCGGTAGATGGCGAGAGCGAGAGAGGGAAGAGGAGGAGGCCCTTCCACCCCGCACCCAACCTGGTCTAGAGGTCGAAGGCAAAGAAGACCACGCCATCGACCGTGACGTCGCCAGCGAAATCGGCTGGTAACGCCGAAGCGGCTGTATCCACGGCAGCAGCAACAACAACAACAGCTGCATCAACCACAGTAGCGGTAACAGCAACAACATCGAAAAGTGCGCTAGCAGCACTAGCGATGTCCGCAACAGCAGCTGCAACCACAACAACAACATCAGAGACCACAGCGGCTAATATGCCAGTACCTTCAATAGCAACAATAGCGGCTGCACTAGCCGACTCGGTTATATACGGTGGTCCAGATAATGAAGGAGAAGCTGGCCGCGCGACAACCACAACAGCAACAACTACAACCAGCAGAGAAACCGCAGGCGCTGCTAAAAGGCACCCAACAGCCGCCAAAAAATCCGCAGGGTCAACAGCAGCAGCAGAAGCAGAAGCAGCAGAAACATCAGCAACAAAAACAGCAGCAGCAGGCGAAGAAGCAGCAGCAGACACAGACAACTGGAGTGAGATGCCCACCAATAAACATCTTCGGTGCGCAGACCGAGGATCTCCAAAATCTATGTAAGTGGGCTGTTATACACTTAGACAGATTAGATCTCCCATACGAAATAAAATATACCATGCCCCTCAGGCACACCGTGTACTGCCACTATATGGCAGTGCATGAATTAATAAGGCAGGCGTTGGAGAATGCGGGGAATGAGTACTACACGTACACCCCGAAAGGAGAAAAACTACGGACTCTGCTCCTTAAGGGCGAAGATCCTTCAACGGATCGGGAGGAAATTCTTGCTGTGCTGCGCCAGGCAAGCCGTTTGTCACTGCAGTAGCACAAAGGGGGATTAGGCGTTTGCCTATGTTCCTGGTGCAGATAACGCTCACCAGCAACGGAGAGCTCCTCAAGCGAATTAAACACTTGAAGAGTGTTGCCATTAAATAGGACAAATTAAAAAAAGGGTAAGCACACGATGCAGTGTGCTATATGCCAGAGTTTCGGGCATGCCGCGGCGAACTGTAAGTTGGAGTTCCGCTGAGTGAAATGCGCTGAGAACCACAGTAGTGAAGAATGTCCTCAAGGAAAGGACCAGGTCGAGGACAGGAGCACCCTCAAATGTGCTATATGTAGGACTTACGAGCACCCCGCTAGTTATAGTTGCTGCACGAATGTGCAAGAACTCAAGAACAAGTTCGAAAGGAGGACACCAAAAACGGTGGACAACTGTCAAAAAGTGTCACCAATCAATGTGTAAGGAGGCCATAGGTGCAGGTAGTTATTATATTAGTAAAAATAAAGGTGCTGATAGGTATGCAATCCACTGCAAGACGGTGGATGATTATAATATATTAAAAGAATATTTAATGATTTCGACGTTAGAGTTCTTCTCTTTCACCCCAAAATGCGAAAAACGGCAGTCCCGCCTGTTGAGGACCTCCTTTCTGCTCGAAGCGGAGAAGATCATTCAAATGCTCAAAGAGCAAGTGTGCGACGAATTGAGATCGTCGGGGTCAAGTCTTTCTCCACAGTAAAGGCAAGGAGAGAGAGGCGGAAATTACCCCTGTATGTCGTTCAATTCACACCCAATAGCAAACTAGACAATTTAAAGGAAAAAATTCTTTTAGATGGCTGGGAATGCAAATGAGACAGCAAACGAAGGCGCGATGGTATTGCACATTGCTTTTGTTGCCAGAAGGTTCGGGCACGCTGCGTCGAACTGCCACGTGCAGCCTCGATGCGTTAAGTGCGGTGAATAAAACAGTGCGAAAAATTGTTCTTTGGAGCAAGAGGGAGCAGCTGACAAGAGTCAGCTCAAGTGCGTACTCTGCGGGAACGCGGGTCACACTGCAAACTATCGCGGTTGCCCTAAGTTCCAGGGACATAAAGCAAAAGCGGTTCTGCAGAAGCAGCCCCCAATGAAAAATCCACTCGGGGCAGTGAATGTAAATTCATTGATAGGGATCCCTCGAAAAAACGAGCTCTATAAACTTTTGGATGACCAAAGCTCAGAGCTGATGCTGGTAAGCGAAAACAAGCTAGCTCGAAGAGGCATACTGGAGCACAGTAATTATAATATTATTAGGAGAGACCGGCCCAATTCCAGAGGCGGTCTTGCGATCTTCATTAAAAATAACATAAAACATAAAGTAGTGTATAGTGGTGAAGTACGAAGGTTTCAGGAGTTAGAGGCCTGCATCGTGTGCATTTCGCTCCGCAGTGGAAGGAGGTTGTATGCGGTTTCGGTCTACTCCTCTGGCAACACTAGTTCCAGGACAACTATATACTAGAGGAGAACTATTTTATTTTGGCCGGGGGACATGGTTTCCAATCGCAGAGGGGACCAGCTTTATAGCTAGTTTTTTCTTGCACAGTGTCTACTTTAGGGTCGATTTGAAGACAACAGAGATCTCGTCCTATCGCAGAAGCGGCTCGTATCTGGGTCTCCTGCTGTAAGACGCAAGACTGCGGCTCGCAGACACAAACGCACAAACGGTAAACCGTTTGAACACTTTCGTGTATCTCAGTGACTATTGCGGACTCAGTGCTGAAATCAGGATCCCCAACGGTATTGCGGAATTAGGAGAGACGCTTCTCCAGACAAATAACGAGAGCACTCCCTTCGAACGTGCTCCACATTCCGTCCAATAGTTACTTGTCAAACGAAGAGATTGACATGTATATAATTCAATTAGACGAGACAATTAAACGAACGTTGGACATTACTATACCTCGGTGTACACGCACAAACAATGAAAACTTGTACCGCAATGCGACAATCGACGGGCTCCACCAACGTTAAAGTAGACTCCTGTCAAGATTGAAAACTTTGTACAAGCAGTTTACTGACTGACGCGGCGAGGAAGTTAGGATACTGAAATCGCTAATCAAAAATAAACAACCTTTAAATGTCCAGAATTACAGGCTTTTTTGTTAATTCGTACTGGAATGATAAGATTAGGGCTGTAAGGTCTAACAATCCGAGCATATTCCCGCAAATTAATAAATTCTTTCGTAATAAATATTGCGATCTACCGTTTCTTAAGCTTCCCAGAACGACGGACATTGAACAAATACCGACTACAGCTGGTATTGATTCAGATAACGCTGTACTCGATAATAACTTATTTGTGGTCGAAGATCCGCAAGAAAAAATGGAGGTACTAGGTTTTCCAAGAAGTGTACAAGGTGAATGAGAGCGTTCGCCCGAACCTCGACTTGGATAACCTCGTAATGGCTAGCAACGCTCAACTACGAGAAGATATACAACAATGGAGATCTGAGAACACTGTTTTTGTCCTGTTCAATGATGATAACATGGCAGACAATGCCATCGCCGTCGAAGGGGTTCATCCCCCATTCATATCGAAGACAGAGCTCCTTCGAATCACTAAAGAATAAGAAGTCAGTGGGAGTCGACGGGATCTCGAACATTGTGTTAAGACACCTACCCTGGAAGTGGTTAACATGTACACTATCCTGTGTAATAATGCTCTGAATAATGCACATTATCCGGAGCATTGGAAAACTGCGATTGTGCAACCCATATCAAAGAGAGGAAATGATTCTTCGAATCCATGCAACTTCCGGTCAATAAGACTGATCAATAGATCAATAAAACTCTGATCATCTGGACTAAGGACAAAAATATAATTCCGGATAACCAATTTGGTTTCAAAGCGGGCATGACACTAATCATGCCGCTTGATTGACCTGGAGATGGTCTTTGACACCGAAGACAAGTTGTCTTCCTCACGTAATTGCGTACGCCGATTACTTGATCGTGTACAGATCAGGCAAAAAGATCGAGGAAATTACTACTCTCACGCAGGGTGACTTCGATTCATTCATGAGAAGTTGCGATGACTGGAAGTTGAGTATCAACTTCCGGAAGTCGGAAACCATTCTGTTTAGGACTCCGTTGTATAAGGCCTCAGGGGATACGAAAAAGAATTGGCTAAAGTTCTCAATTATTGGACGACACGGCGAACCACTGGAGCAAAGGACTGTAGTCAGATACCTGGGAATCTGGCTAGATCAGTATCTATATTTTAACAAACATGTTGATGCTGTTCTAGCCAGAGCCCGAGGCGCTTTCGCCCTTACAAAGGGACTGCTTTACAACTCCTTGCGGGAGTAAAGGTAATCTCCTACATGGCCGTCAAAGATTCGGTTGTTTGAGAGGGCTTGTCTTCGCCTTTATAGAAGTCCAGAGTCCCAATAGATAAAATTCTATTCCAATGAGGTCTTATACAGCAGGGCAAACCTGATTAGAGTGGACAATTTCCTGTTGAAGTTGTTTCGATGTCACACTGCTAGAGCGATGAACTCGGTCAATAACTGGATCTCGGCGGCTTACTACACAATCCAGAATACCACGAAAGGGTACGTTACAGTGGCTTCGTCCACCCAGAATCTTTTCTGCACCTAGACCAAAACGTCCTGATACAAGATATTAATGCCGTAACGCTCATCTTCCACATCGCCTGATCAACTGTGGATGGGCGACTCAACCACGACCGTTCCGTCGCACAACGAGCTGAGGAGGATCTCCTCCGGATCAGTACGGCGGTCTCAAGACGGGATGTTCGGGATGTTGCTATGCAACATCGAAAGTTCTGGTGGTTGGGGAGAGAGGGAACTCTCCCGTCGAACCATTCAGACCCGGAGTAAAAAGAGTAGTGTGTATCCCCAAATGTGGGAATAGTCGGTATCTGTCTTGCAGTGGTTTGGAAGTAGGTCTATCTGCTGCTAATGTGTAAACTTGCATGCACTTACATGTGTTTGAATATGAATATATATATTAAGCGCATATATATTTACGTGTTTATGTAATCGTATATACATATATGTATGTAATTTTAGCAGAAGGTCATTCAAGTTATTTTAAGGTAGTACGTAAGTTATTATATACGTTTTAAGGAAAACAGTTCATTCATTAAGTTGTTTGGTAAATTTTTTTAATTTTAAATTGAAAGTTTAAGTCAATATCAACGTTTAGCGTAGGTAGAAATGTTGTTAGTTTAGGTCGAAAAACATAGCAGAAGTTAAAGCTTAGCCCGCCGAGGGCCATTAAGTTACATTTAGCATCATGTTCGTCTAACTTGTTTTAAGGATTTTTGTCTAGTACCTAAGTATGTAATAAATTAAGAATATAAAAATTAATTTAAAAAAACGAATATTTTTACAATCATTACAGCTTACGTGTTAATAATCAAGTCTTGATAAATGTTCCTGTCACACAAAAAAATTGATTTAATTTATTTTAAAAAACAAAATTGCACAATTTTCTTTAAGTTAGGGGCCGAATATTTTCTTTTTTTTTAAAGTACCCAAATGTTGACAGATTTTTAATTTTTCATATTGATGTATTAATTTTTAAAGAAAATTTGTATGTTCACAAATTCATGGAAAATTAAATCAATATACATATTTTTAATTTAAAAAAAGTGCCTCAAACTCCATTCCATTTTTAAAATTGAATGCTGATAAACTTAAACTGAACACAAAAATACTTTTGCTCTCTTTGTGAAATAAATGCTAAACGAACTTTAACAATTTTGATTTCAAAAAATTTTTAGATATATTAAAAAATGAGTGTTTTAAAATTTCATTCTATGTTTTAAGTGGTTTACTTTTAAATGTACAAGGACTTACTGGAAATTTTCCATTAATTGAAGATACTGCTGGCAGAAATAGTCTCGATTTCATGTTACTTACAGAAACACATTTTACACAAAATATAGCGATTTATGAAGTGCAACTGCAGGGTTATAAAAGATGATTGTTTGTCGAATACGCGACATACTGATGGAGTGACTATGTATGTGAAAGAAAGTCTGAAGAAGTCGTTTTTTAAGGATTTTATCAATAAAAATTACATATAAGGGCGCAGTATGGAATATAATTACAGTGTACAGATCTGAAGCTTTGAGTGTGATACAATTTTTCGATATTCTAAGCGAATGGATTCCCCTAAATATAAATGAAAATGAATATTATCCAAGAACGGGAGACTTTAACATAGATTACTTTAATATCAATAACTATGAGATGAATCATGTAAAACAATTTAAATATTTAATTGGACTTCAGCAAATCGTTAAACAGCCAACAAGAATAACGCCAGCAACGAAGACACTCACTGACTATGTGTTGACTGACTTTAAGTTAAGGGCCGATGTTATAACACTCAATTAATTCATTATAAAACCCGAAAAATTTACTTCTATAAGAAGGCTGTTTACACTAATACTTCGGAAAATTGGTATTTATACAGAACAGTGAGAAATATTTACAAATATAAAAGCATTAGCGCTAAAAGAACATACATTAAAACAAAAATTGTGGAAAACATTGAAAAAACAAATATTTAAAGAACAAAACATTACAATCGACAATTTGGTAGGGAATGGATCTAATTTAAAAACTGATGTAGAAATTGTAAATGGTTTAAATAATTTCTTTATTGAAAGTGTGAAAGAAATAAACAATAAGATTCCAAATATCCGATATACTGATGATAAAAGTGGATGACAGCTAAGCTCTTGCATATAATTAAATGAAAAAACAAGTCTGCGAGAAAAGTTAGCAAACATCTACAAAACATAAAACTTAAAAATATCTATTCCAAGCTATTTATGTCAGTTCACAAAAATATCCAAGAAACACGTGACAAGCATTATTTTGATATTTTTGGATGAGCCAGAGAAAATATGAGAGAAGAATAAAAGGTAGTTGACAACATTTTTGGGAAATGTAGACAACTAGCAGAGAAAACCTATAATATTCCATTCCATCCATTATCTCTGACAACTAGAACGTATTAATAAATTGGACATGAATATAGACAGACACAACCAAATCAATTAATATTTCACTGCAATTTCTGAAAAACTGAAAACAGCTTTACTTATCATTATACTTCCTTTGCTTACCTTGAATTATTTGAATTTGATAAACAGAATTGCAATTTCTTTATTTGAGGTTTCGATTTTTACCCCATATCAAACATCCTCATTAATTAGTTATTAAAGTGCTGAATCAATCCACACTAACTTAAGTTAAAGATTAATTACTATTATATTGTTATATTAATTACTATACATATTACTTATGAATATTGTTAAATATAATAACATGTGCGGAACAATCAGGTTTTAGATACTCACGTTCATGTGAAACTTACATCATTAGAATCATAAATGAATGGAAGAGATTTATAAAGGAAATATTATCTTGGGAGTATTTTTAGACCTCAAAAGAGCATTTAAAACAATAAACAATAATATACTAATAAAGAAACTTCACAAATATGCTGTGTAATTTGTGGAAAAGAGCTTAGCTGGTCCCAGAGTTATCTAACAGTGAGAAGTCAAAGAATCCGAATAAATGACTTATGTTCCAGTGCCAAACATATTTCTATGGGTGTCCAACAAGGATCAGTATTAGTAGTTTTGCTGTTCCTGCTATATATTGATAATATTTGAAACTCGTTAATGAGTTTAAAATTGTGTCCATTTGCAGATGATACGTTAATCTATACTAGTGGAAACTGTGTGAGTGTTTGTGAAACAATAATGCAGCAAAAACTCAATATAATATATAACTTTCTATGTACACATGAATAAACTCATGTTAAATTTTCAAAAGACTAAATGTATGTGCATAAACAGTGACAATTTAAATGTTAGTCTTTATATTAACAATGAAAAAATTGATTGTGTTACTGAGATAAAGTACTTGGGTATTTATATTGATATTAAGCTGCAATTTCACAAAAGATAGGTTTCTTTTCGAGAATAAGCAAAAGTATAACAAAAGACTGCCTTAACAATATATAACACAAGTATTCTTCCACACTTTAATTACTGCCTTAACAATATATAACACAAGTATTCTTCCACACCTTAATTATTTTTCATCAATATTATATGTGTACCAGTCAAAACCTGAACAAACTATAAGTTCTTGAAAACAGAGCAGTGAAGATTGTTTTAAAGAGCAATCGACTTACGCCAGTAATGTCGAATCTGCAGTCCCTGAGATAGTAGTGTTGCCTAATAGCGCCTAAAATGTAATGTTTTGATTTTGTCCTTAAAGTAAAACTAAATTTGTACCCAAATTATTTACAGAGCAATGTAAGATATATCACTGACAACAGGTATGCCCTTTGAAATGTTGGAGATTTCTACCACTTCTACCCTTTCTTACCACCTTACAAGAGCACATATCCACAAAACAACTTGTTCTACAAAGGACTTCAACTATTCAATCGTCTTCGTACTGATGTTAAAGTTCTAACAATTCTCAATGACATAAAATCACGTCTTATTTATTATATAGAATAGAAGAGTTTCAATGAAACGAATAAAAACCACTGAAAAAAAAAAAAAAATTGTATGCAATGCCAGGGTCATCCGCAAAAACTGGAACTTTACCTCTGAAATGATGGCTAAATAGAGAATTTATGTACACTAAAAACAATAGTGGACCCAAAACTGAACCTTGAGCCTGTAATTGTTTAGTTCATCTTTACTGTCTCTCTTAAAAAGAAATAGCACCTTGCCACACTTAAGTTGTTCAGAGAAAATTCCTTTTAATATGCTCTGACTAAAAATTTAGGCTAATATATCGACTATATTTAGTACAATGTGCTTGAGTAAATGATTGGTAATAATATCATCATGTAAACTTGAGTGTGAAGTATTTAGCGAGCTAATGATTTTGTAGAGTTCTAGGCCAGTGATTTCTTCTAAGAAGTACTTGGCCAATATTTGAAAAACATTTATTAAATACATTAGACACTTCTGTTGGATCATGAATAGTAACACCATTATTGCACAGTAAAATTGATTTTCACGTATTTGTAATGTTGCATTTTATGATAGAATTTATAGCCTGCCATTCCTTTCTCGGTTTACCAAGTGCGTCTTGTACTTTACAATAATATAAACTTTTACGAGCCTTTTCTATGTTTTGATTGAAATTTTACTCATTCTCTTAAAACTGTGTGTTAAAGCCAAATTATGTGAATGATTAAAGCACTTACTCTTAAGTTTATTTCTAAGTTTTATTTTCTTTAAAAGATGGTTATTAATCCAAGGCTTTAGTCTAACTTCATTCTTTTTGTAGGTCAAAGTTTACCTTGGTAGCATTAAGAGGGGAAAGATGCTTTGTGGAAGTCTTATGATTCAGTTTTTCAAACAAGATATCCGTCGTGCAGTAATCCGTAATATGAAGATCAAAATTAATACCGTAGCATTTATTTAGATGTGTTGAAAACGACGAAAAACGCGATCAAGAGCAGTACCAGGACTAAATCTACTAACTTGATCAACAAATAAGACTAGACCGTGTTCAGCCACAAGTGAGTGGTTAGAATCAGCTATAGTGCTCACACATCAATGTTGGAGTTACCCAATAATATAAGATTTGCTGAACTTTCATTTTTATGGAACACTGAGAATTTGTTCAGAAACAAGTGCACTTCAAAACGATGTAGCCTGTATAGACAAACAAATTGATATTTTCCACTTTAAAGTTACCAATACCTAATCACGAACAAAAACTCCAACTCCATCTACAACATAAGTCATTTTTCTAGCAATTAAAAATCCAAATTTTGATTACAAAAATCAAATCGGGCATAAGCGGACGGGTTTCGAGATTACATATAAGAGATTATATAAATCAAAGGTTTGTCGTAGACTGCGTTTGTTTTGGTGCACAATACGAAATTGATTAGCGCGATTTAAATAATAAAAATCTCATCATCTGTGTTAGTAACATTTTTGGGGTTGTTGTATGAAATCTTTACATTTAAATTTAGATTTCAAATCATCCTAGATTTTTCGATTAAAAAAGACAATTAGTTTTTCAAAGAGCTAAGGTCAAAAGATTTAATAACAACAACCCTCCCCTTATCAACTTTTCTCATTAAAATTTGCGAATTTTGAAACCAAACATATACATACAAACATATACATGTATGTAATTTTTGTCCCTCTTAATTTAAAAAAAAAAATATATATATAAAAGAATATATAATATATAAAAGAAGGTTGGGTAAAACATCACTGGAGGAATTTAATTCACAAAAGAAGTCACTTTTATATGGATTTATATAGATTTTTTATATACAGTGGTTCAACATTATAATGGGACACTTACAATTATTACATTATACAGTTTCTAATACATTCTAATACATTTTCTAGAAGAGTTAATTAATTTATTCAAATCCAAAACAACAACAAACTCATCAAAAAAGTTAAGAATCTTAGTCAAAGTAATAATCAGACAATTAAGATAAATGTGGATAAAACAATGTGATTAAGTGTTATAAATTAATTTAGTACTTTATTGAGAGGCCCTTTGGCTTTATTACTTCTTTAAGGCATAGATTTTACCCATTCCTCCTTTAGAGCTGAAATCCGATCATTGGGTCAGTTGTGGGTCAGTTATAGAGTAGAGTAGCCAACTTCGCACATTATATGCCTTGTGCTTGGGATCGTTTTCTTGGTAAATAGTGCTTGTGGTCCGTTATGCATTCTATTATGTGAAAATTTCCAGGCCCTGTTACCGATATTACACCTCATACCATAACTGATCCGAAGCCGTGCTTTACTCTTGGTCGCCAAATTTCTTCCGCAGCTCTTCATTCGGTTTGCTCTACACATATCTACGCCTATCTGACCGAAAAATATTATATTTGGTTTCATCCGTGATAATTACCTTACTACGAAACGGAAGCTCTTCGTTTTTGTATCTGTTATGTTGTTTTACTGTTGAATGGCTTCAGCAGCAAGCTTTGAGGCACTAATATGTGGCTGGTTCTTGATCTGCCTTAAAAGCCACCGTTCATCCACATTGGAACAAATTTTCCGCTTGCTCGGTTTCGATTTGTTAGCAAAATTATCCGAATTTTTATATCGTTTAATTATGTTAAACACTGTAGACGGCGGTTTATTAACTATTTCTGCAATAGTTCGTACAGATTTGCCAGATTTAAAATGTGTTATAATCAATTCGCGAATATCTTCAGAGGGTTGAAGAACCCGTGGTGCTATGGGCAATTTTTTTTGATAACGCGTGTTTAAATGAACAGACAATCGTAAATGATGAACGTAATGAGAAACCTCGCAAATGTCATATAAAATGTAAATGTCAAAAAAAAAAAATGATGACAAGCAATCTATCGTTGATTCGCTTTATGATTCTGTATGGACCGCAATATTGTTGGCCCAGTCCCTGCTTTGATGCATCATGACGCAGGAATACATGGCTACATTAATATAAATCTCGGAAACAGAATACATTTTCGTTGCTACAGTGATGGGTAGCTTAAGATTTTGCATGTGTACACAAAAATCTTGCAAAAAGATATTGGACTCTGAAGGTGTACCTTCAAGTGAGAAAAACTCAGCTGGAATCTGGAGTGCTAACTAAAGCAATGAAATGTCGACGAAAAACCATAAAAAAAGTATAATACGAGCTTCACAGGCGCTGGATCTGTAGAGGCCTAGCTAGAATCATGTCGCTGTACAGCCCGTACAGTTCGTGGTTGAAGCTTTTCTCGAAAAACCATCAACGTTGTTTTCCCCGAAATACTATGTACTTCCTCATCTGCTCCTGACATTGTGATATTTCCGCACCAAGCAGTTAATTAATTTAGCATGGTCCTTCGAGAGAGGGCTCGACTAGTCAATTGCCTCGTGAGTCCAAAGAAACAGCGATTGGTAAGAGTTATTCTGCGTTTTCATGATATTGGTGGTACTATTTTTATTGGATACTGATAGACGAAGTCCTTGACTACTTCTGGTAGCGATTGTTGCCATGTTGCAACTTTACATGTGCTGTTAAATGTTCCTTCCGAATTCAAGAAAGCTGATAAAACTAATTCTTTCACTTCAAGGGTTTCGATAGCTGATATAAAGAGTGCTGTTTGTGTGGATATACCTACCCTATATACATGCTGGCAGTAGTGAAGAGGCCATGTTTTTAGCACTACCTCTTTTATATAGTTGTCCACGGCCATTTCCATAAATTTGCGGAGAAACAATGTTAGGTTTAGTGGTCTATAGGACTTTTGTAGGCATAATAAGCACTACATTTGGCCATCTACATTGGTTTCGTATGTAAACCAGTGCTAGACCACTTCGTATTACCATTGATAGATATGTTAACAGTTTGTCTTGACCTTTTTGGAGTAGGGCTAGCGTGATTGTTTATTGCCCATTCCAGCAGCGTGTTAGTGCGACTCAGTTTGATAACGCGTGAAGCCGGTTCTTCCTAAATTTCAAGGTCATTCGAGGACTGGACCCATTTTCCTATCTGCAGGCGAATTTATTGCTCGTTTCTTAGATAAATACCAAACGACGAGCGTTCGGGTTGATACCTGACGCAGAGCGATTCAATACCCGACACCGAGTATTCGGGTCAAATTTTATAATTAACACAATAGTTGGTAAACCAGCTTCGACTTCAGAGTTCTTGAAGTAGCGTTGTGTGATGAAAGTGCCGGTCCGACGACTCTGGATGTTACGGTCTGCTATTAAGTAGTCCTTTAAGTTGGCCTAATAGAGTGATAAATAGGTTATATAAGTGCTACTGAACAATTTCTTCGCAAAATGCTGTGTAGCTTATGCGACGGCTTTGTATAGCACCGATTTTAATGCTGTACAAACTATTTCTTAGATCGCCATCCGTTCTTTTCTGGTATTGGTCACCTTACCCCATTCTTCGTTGATCTTTTATTTAGCTCCAAATTAATTCGTTCCGTTGTCAGAGAGCACCAACATTACCTATTTGCAGAACGTCAGAATACACTTGCAATATACTAGCAATACACATGTGCTCAAGTCCGAACAAATTTCTAAATAAAGAGCTTTGGTTACTAAACAAACAAACACTGCTACTCAACCTTTGATGATTTTTTCGAATATTATTGGGTTGACCACACAAATCCACCTCGATTTTACTTATAACGGGAGCTGAATGACGCGTTCTTGTGACAGATTCTCAATGATTGGATGGATAGTGTTGGCCCTCTTGTCCTTACTTATTAGATTCGTTCTTCTCTTATTAGATTCTCTGCCAGGAATTTTCCACTATGGTGGAGATGGTGGCGTATAATCAAGTCAACTAAGTGGCATTTGACTAATATTGTTGGATGCATTAGCCTTTCTGGTGAATTGGCCAAGGAAACTCTTCCCCTTTCTCGGAGGATGTCGTCTTGGCCAAAAAATAGTTTTATGGATGTTACCTTGCTTCTCCGAAAAATTCCCGGTTCTTAATACCCGGATTTAAGTGTTAGAAGCAGGAAAAGTTCTCAATAAACTTGTTCCCTTTTGGCTCATTTTGGGCGGCATAATAATTAATGTTGATACCTATATCCTTACACGAAGTTAATAGCAACTGACCATTCATTAACCAAGACAGAGTAGTTACCAGATATTGCCAATTGACATGGTGACGACGTTAGGCTGGATCTGCCCTATTTGCTATCTTTGGCTTGAATGAGGGTCCTTCCGGTGACTACGTCCTTAATTGGTGATGTGTTTTTGGATTCAACTACTCACAACTTGTTGTTCCCACGATCGCAAGGATTTGCTTCATCCTCGAAGACTTCCCCTCCCCAAAAATTTAGTGCTACCTCAGAATTCTGGTACTATAGAATTCCCCGCTCAAGATAAAAAGTATTGCCGGTCCTTATTATAAATTCATCGCCCAGAAGAAACTCGTCGAATATATTCGCCACTAGCAACTCGCGTTCAACTGTCGTTTAACCTATCGTAATGGTTTCGGTTAACTTCTCAAGTATCGCAGCATCCTCCCCCGTAAATGTACGCTGCCGCATCCCATAGATCCCAGATGTGCCAATCGCACTACTGCAAATTCTTGGACTGACTCACCGATGCGTTCTTCTCGAAGTCTTGCATGTGGTGTTCAATTCCATTCGAAGTCTCTAGGCTCAGAACTTTGCTTCCGATGTAATGTACTTTCTCGTCCAGCACTTTCAATTCAATTCAATGCAATTCACACTTTCCTCCGACCGTCGGAAGTTTCGACTCTAAGCTAACCTGTACTTATAAATGTGGAGCTTAATTCTAGAATATTTAAATTAATTAAAATATTTAAATGAACATGCAACCAAAATTTGATTTAGGGAATTATTACAGTTCATGTTGAACAGATAAGAGAAACATGTTGAATAAAATTGTCTGAACTCGGTCTTGGACCGTACCTGTGAAGGTAAATGATTCCACAGGTATACAGTGTGAATGAAGAAATGCCTGCACGATATTGGACATGTTTTAACAAACGGTTTCAAAGTAATGTTACAACTCGATCGACAAAAAGCAATTTTTTGTAAAGACAGTTAGGTTGTTTACTTTGAATGATTTTGAAGAGAAGGAGAAGGCGACGTTGTTCCGAGAAATAATCAAATTTTCGCAGGTTGAAGACATAGCATGCAGTCAGAAAACAATTCACAACCCTACTGGAGATGAGGGACTATGAGTGCTTTTTTTACATTGATTTTTAATTTTACATTGATTGCGAGTATAAATTTGCTAATTGACAAACCACCTAGAGACGCATACACCTTTGATAATAAACATTGCCTATATGGCCAGTCTATGTTAGTTCACTGTTGCATATTATACCAAGATTTGTCTTGTTCCATGGAGAGAAAGTTTGAAACGGCATGATTGTGTTTTGAAAATGGAATGACTTTAGTTTTGGTGGGGCTGAGCGTAAGACCATTTTCTTCAGCCCACTTCGTAAATGAGCTCAAATCCTCCTTTAATTTTGCAACTGAATCTTCAACCATACTAAGAGAGAGAAGCTTAAGTAGATTTGAAAAGCATATGCATGTACATGAAATTTGCAATAAGATCATTAATGAACATTGAGAATAAGTAGTTATATAAGACAGTTTGAACACGGTTATTAAGATACGATAAGATTAACTTGTTAGTTGCATTACAGAAGTTAAATTGGGTAGGCAGTTGGCAGTTTGTGTCAAAATATTGACGGATTAACACTGTCGAATGCTTTCGAATAGTCAAGTACAGCTAGTAAGGTTGTTTTATCTTCGTCAACAGCTTTTCGTATGTCGTCGGTAACTTTGAGCAAGGGTGTAACACAGCTAAACGGAATTCTAATTGCATGGGACTTAAAATATTGTGTTTCTCCATGAGATCCTTAATCTCTCGACTCACAAACGATTCGAGCACTTTTGATAAGAACGGAAGAATTGCAATTGGCCGATATTCAGGAGGGTTTGTTTCTTAGATAATCTTTGGTTTCTTCCAAAGGTCAGGATACGTCGAAGTCATGATAATGGTACTAAAAATGTGGGTGATATAGGAGAATTTGATTGGAAGCAACACTTAAGTCGAAATGAATATCATCCAGCTGGCTTTATGGAGAATATCTTACAGCAATGAGTTTACGTAATATAAATCAATTGTCCACAAAAAAGCAGGGTTCGATCACTAGACTGTGACGAATGAAACACAAAAGTTCACTCATCCAATATCTACACAAATTTATTTACAAGCACTATTTCTTTTTAAGCTTTATTACACTTTAAGTATCACTATTAAATACTTACTTTATTACAAAAGTATTTGCTGGTCTTAAGACTGAACCTATTTACACTTGGAACAATTTGGGAAAAAATTTACAAACTAAACTGTACTGAACTGTCAGACGTCCTTATATTTATACCTCCCAATATTCTTTTTGGAACAAACTTGGCTCTGGAATTTATCCGCTCGCACTCAAGAACATAATTCCTTGTATTCCTCATGCGTGTGTTGGTAACTTTTATATAAATAAAATATACTATGTATATAAAATACAAACTTAAGCTTAGTTACCTAACTTACTTAAATTTATATCATAGTATTATAAATTGCTTTATAAGTAGTTATGTATATCATAATGGCAACACTTAACCGTTATTTTTTCTTCCGCAATAATAATATTTTTTTTTTGTAAGTACGGAGAAAAACGAAGAATATCGCGAAAATGCAGTGAATGGTCCTGCTATAATCGAAAATCCCGACGGTATACAAATCGCTAAAGTTTGAATCAATATACCACCCTTTCGGCAAGCGAAGCCGGATTTGTGGATCGCCCAGGTAGAGTCACAATTCATCGCCACCGTAACCACAAACGGCAAAACGAAATACCACACGATTGTGGATGCAATGAATAGCACAAATCAGCGATAAATTAATATGTACAATTCGCGTCGGTTGATGGTTCAGTTCGCGGATTTCGTACAAAAGCGAGCCAGAAAATTGCTGGAAGAACTGGAACACACTTGCTGTGCGAAATGCGCGACCTCACCGAAAACCAGATGATCGAAGGAATGCTCAAGACGATTTGGATGAACAGACTCCCGCTGAACTTTCGCGCTATTATTTCTATCAGCAGTGGCCCACTCGACAAGGTTGCACTCAATGATGATCAATGATTCCAACGATCCAAGCCCTATCAACACCAGTGAGCACAGCAATGGAACCTTCGCTTCAACAGCAAATAGCAGACCTTAAGACAGAGATTGCAGCAATCAAAATCTCATGCAACTACCGTTTTCGATCCAAGTAAAGAACAGGTTCACTACATGTTGGTATCACTCCAGTGCCGGAAACCATGTAGTCATGTTAAACTAAAGGCGCTGTCATTATCGGCAGTTAATTACAAGCGAACAAATAGTAACTGCCGTCTCCTCGTGGTCGATAGCAATTCCAACCTTAAATTTCTTGTTGATACCGAAAACCTATTTCTTCATTTTAACTTTTTGGCCGAATTTACTTCAGATATTCGCTATCTTCCAGGAAAAGACAATGTAATAGCGGATACTATGTCACGCATCGAAGCAATCCATGTCAAAGATGTCATTGACTTCAAACAGCTAGCGATAAATCAGAAAAATGACACTGAAATAAAAACATTTTTCAATGCTAAATCCAGTTTAGTTTTAAAATCTTGTATCATTCCAGAAACAGACATTGAGGTACTATGCGATATATCCACTGGAACAGCTCGTCCTTTCCTTAAGAGAGATTCCGAAAAATTGGATTCGATTCTGTTCACTACATCTGTCAGAGTGGCGCAAGGAAAACGACACAACTAGTTGCCGAAAAATTCATCTGGCTGAATATGAGAAGAGATTGTCGACAATGGGCATCGCATACCTTGACAGAAATCAAAAATTCATCGGCACAATAAAGCACCGATATTGTCCTACAATCAACCTGTATTGATGACATGTATTGACCGTTTTACTCGTTGAACAGAGGCCGTACCACTAGAAAATATTACTGCAGAATCTGTGGCATTTGCATTTTATTCTAATTGGATATCCAGATTTGATATTCCTATAAGGGTTACAACGGATCAGCGACTCTAGTTCCAGTTAAGTTTTTTTCGAAACTTAGATCGAGCAGTGGCATAGGACACAACGCTTTGTTCGAGTGTCACGAAACGGATCGCTGGGTCGTCGTACTACCATTGGTGCTTTTGGGTTACCGTTCATCGTTCAAGGAGGACATCAAAGCATCACCTGCCGAAATGGTTTATGGATATACACTGCGATTACCGGGAGGATTTATATACCCGCGATTATATATACGATTATATATATACCGTCTTACAAACCGATTTTGTTTACCTTCGTTTACAGATGCAAAATTTAAGTCCAACACAAACAGTACATCATACTAAGCCATCGCCGTTCGTAGAACAAGACTTAACCACAACACATACAGTATTTATACGCAACGATACAGTTCGAACACCTTGCAGCCTTATGAAGGTCCATTTTTGTTTACAGTAAACGTTCGTGGGAAGGACATCAACATGAATTCGATCGATTTAAGGCTGCTTACACTACACATGAAACCGTAAAGAACCACAGTTCGTCTATAGAACAGCAACCGACGAGTTATCACGTTCCGGACGAAAAGTGCACTTTCGTTTCTGTAAGGAAGGGGAGTAATGTGGCGTATATAGAATACATACTTAAACTTAATTACCTAACTTACTTATATTCATATCATTACATTCATATCATACACATGCATACAGATTACTTTATATGTAGTTATGTATATCATATTAGTCTTAAGAATATTTGTATAACAGTTACTGTTGACAACTCCAGCTGCCACAAGAAGAGAATAAATAAATTCATTAGAAATCAAATCTCCGTTCTAATTAGTCACGCCACAACTTCATTCTAGCACATTGTACAAAAACCATAATATAATATAATAAAAATACTACTTGGAGTTTTCATTTAATCTCGTGTATGGCGGTATGGAAGGTTGTTTGTAGCGACTGTATGTCGACAGTCGCGCCTCTACACATCAAGAGCTATAACAACCACAATAACCAACATAAAACCAATACTCATTAGAATTCAAAACGCATCCCATTATTTATTAACGGCTCATAAGATGATTCCATTTTTATACTGTGCTTTCTAGATATTTCCTTTCCTTTTTCCTTTGTTCTACTATTTTGGCTTGCTATCCTATTCAAATTACCTATTCACTCGATTTCCAACCACACTCCAGTGCAGTTGGGCTTTCATTTTATAATAATTCCTTCAAGTTCTACTTGGGAATCGTGCATAGCTTATTACATTTGTTTGCTCGGTCTGAAGTGGGGTGACGTTACTCATAGTGGCTGGTAGGTAGATAATGTACTTCGGCTCATTTTCTATATGAGTTCCAATTTTTACTCTGCTTATCTATCTCTGGAGGCATAAACTATCCAGTGAGATGTTTTGATTTCATTTCCCCCGATTCAGCTCTTAATAGAAGTGTTTTTATTTCCCCCAATTCAACGCGTAATTTTCATGTCATTGAGTTGAAAAATTGGTACCTGACTGAATTTCTGTTGCACTTTGTGGTTAACCATCCTGCGGTGATGAATTGGTATTGCGCGTTTGATTGACAATCACTGACTGAGTTCTAAGTTCAATTTACTTGTAGTTCCATTTGTACACTTTTAGTTACATCTAACATGTATTATTTTAGAGATACAGAACAAAAGTTCTTTACAACTAAGATAGTTCAAGGTATATATAATAAGAAAAATTTAATACATTAATAGGAAAAGTTAAGGGAAAAAACACTACAATCAAAAACCCCTATTATAACTCTTACAACTAATGACTCTTAAACATATCCTTACAAAATTATTCGCACAAGACTTTATTTAACGAAATAAGCTAAATTCCACTAGCTTAGTCGTGAAAAATTCATTCAATAAAATTAAAACAAAAAAATTAGAATTAGTAAAAGATTAAAAATTAGTACAAAAAAATCAAATATTAATAAATCCAAGTAGGCAAAAAAGAAAATAAACAAACTGACTTCAATTAAACGTAACACAAAATTATTCGCACAAAAATAAAAATATGAAAAAATACATAAAATAAAGTAGGTGAGTGGCACATCAGTATCTAGTTGCACCACCCTTAGCATCAATAACGGCTCTTAGTCGTTTTGACATACTTCCGACAAGTTTCTTTCAAAAATCTGGGCGTAAAAGTTCTCATTCTCGTTGTAGAGCTTCTTTAAGAGAAGCTTTGCTGCTGGTAGCTCGATTTCGAATATTTTTTTCAAGCTCAACCCACAAATGTTCAATGGGGTTGATGTCGGGTGACTGCGGAGGCGTTTTGAGCTGCGAGCGAGCATTGAAAAGCAGCCACATTTTGACAGTGGGAGCAGTGTGCTTTGGGTCGTTGTCTTGTTGAAAGACATAATTTGACCCTAGACCCATTTTAGTAGCGCTTTGCTGCAAATTTCTTTTTAGGATGTCGAGGTAGTCATATTGGTTCATTCTATAGTCAATGAACTCCATTTGACCAATGATATTACCACCGCCATGTTTCACCGTCGCTTGAGGATTAGCTTTATTCAGCTCAGTATTTGGTTTTCGCCAAACACTTTGCTTCCCGTCATTGCCAAACAAGGTAAACTTGCTTTCGTCACTAAAAATAACGGTGTTCCAAAAGTCTAGTCTTGTTAACATACTCTTTAGCGAACGCGAGTCTTTTTTCTTTGTTAACTTTGGAAATGAAGGGTTTGCGACGTGCAACTCTACCGTTAAAATTATTTGACCTTAAACTCCGCCTTACTGTTTCGACAGAGAGTGCTTTTTTTAATGATTCCTGACATCTCTGCGGTCAATAATTTTACTGGCGTCTTAGGGTTTTTCTTGATTTTCTTGAGAATATGCCTCTCATTTGCCTCCGATAATATTTTTGTTCGACCCCTACCTTTCTTATTTTCTAAACAACCCTCATTTCTGAACTTATGGACAACATCCCTAACTACGGTATAGGATCTTCCAACAAGTTCACCAGTCTCTCGGTACGTTTTGCCTTCCCAAACTAACTTTAAAATAACCTTTCGCTCTTCTATAGAAGTTTCCAGTTTTTTCGTCCCATTTTGCTCTTTTTTATTTTTTTTTTATTTTATTTTCTCAGAAATATCCTCTATCCTTATGCTTGTTGCCTCGACCACAGCATTCAACAGAATGAGCGGTTATTATAACACGACGCTTGAGTTTGTGCGAATTGTCGAAAAAAAAAATACCCTAGGGTTGATTGCATCAGTTTGAACCTTGAATATGACTATTGAATATATAGAGCAGATGTATAATACAAAAAACAGTTACTTTTTAAGTTGTACATAGAAAATATTAAATAAATTCGGCTGTAAAGTCTTTGTGCGATTAATTTTGTGAGGATGTGTAGCTAAATTGCACCTAGGCCCAACTATGCAGCACGCAAGCACGATATAACTACGTATAATATTATAGCTTTAAGATATAATTGATTTTTCCTTAATTTGAGATGCTACGAATAAGTTCAATCTCAGATTGAGAGCATTTGCTTAAAAAATTCTGGTGTAATTTATCAATGAGATGTGACATTGTATTTACATATGCTTTTTCATGGAGCCTCATTGTAGAGAAATGCCAGGGCAGATTAACCATTAGCTTTAGCACCTTGTTTTGACATATTTGTAGTTTTTTAACGTAAGATTTGGCACAATCAGCCCACACAGGTGCACGTACGTTGACTGGTTGAAAAATTGTTTTGAAAATTAGTAATTTGATATCAATACTAAGTTTTGATTTACGGTTGATAAAGGAATATAGGATTTTAATGATTAGGTTTGTTTTTTGAACCGTTTTCGATATATGTTCTTCAAATGTGAGTTTTTTATCGAAAGTAACTCCTAAGTACTTACAGCTTTCATACCACTCGATGCTGGTCGAGTTCAATTGTAGGTTTGTTTGAGGTAGGAATTGCTGTTTTCTGCGTCGAATAAACCACATAGCCTGAGATTTGAAGCAGAATAAACGGCAGTGTATTTTGAAGAGAAGTAAGCGTGTCCTGTGCTATGATATTGGATGAGAACAGGGCTGTGTCATCAGCGAACAAAGCTAGGAAAGTGTCGGACATGAAAGTATTAAATAAAATGTGAGTATATAATGATGACTGAGCAAGACCTACGAAGACTATAAATTCTCTTTGTTGCAAGAAGCCTTGAACAATTTTGATGAGAAAAACTGGAAAGGAATGCTGGATAAGCTTAAATATGAATCCTTTATGCCATACAGTATCGAAAGCCTTTTCAATATCCAGTAGAACTAATCTTTTTGATAAGTTCAAATCTAGATTTTTGACAATGTGCTGCTTAATTCTCATGATTTGGTGACATGTAGAGTGGCCGGGTCGAAACCCAAACTGTTCTGCTGGATAGATGTTTTCTTGGTCGATATGTGAAATGGGATATTCCTTTATTATTTTCTCGAACAGCTTACTTAAGCAACTTAATAAACTAATAGGTCTGTTTAAGGATCGTTTCTTGGCTTACCGGGCTTTACAATAGAAATTACCTTCGCTGTTTTTCCACTTATTAGGAAAGTATTGAAAACGAACGTTATGTAAATTATGCCTTTACGTTATGTTGGAACCTTTCTTATTTATTATTTTACTAATTTTCCAGAAAGGCTTGGAACCTTTTTCGAAACTACTTAGTAAGGAATTTCTATTTCTTCTCTCACAGTTACGCATCTGATTAGTTGAAAGTCAACTAATCTTGTGGAGTCGATTTAAGGAATTCATATATCTGTGGCATTCTTTATAGTTTCATCAAAAAATTCTATAAAGGAATCAATATGGAGCGACGAATTTACTGCAGACAAATCAAGCTGAAATACAAGTTGGTTGATATAAGGCGTTGATATCTACTCCAATTAGCAGCTGCAAAATTGTATTTGGAGTGGGAATTGTCTCTGGTAACTAAGTTATTTATTTCTGTACAGACTGGTAAGTGATCGGAGCTTAGAGCATTTAAGGTTATGGGCTGATAAAAGGTTATGTGAGGGGTTGTATGTAGGAATCTGTGTAGGGTTATGTGGAAAAATTAATGCAAGATACCTAGACGCAGCAACTATATTATGAATGGTATTTCCCAGCAGTTTTGCTTTGATTGGTGCCTATAATTCAAATCACCTTCTAAGAGAAAACTACCATTCATACGGACCAGTTTTAAAAAGTCACTTTTAAACTTAATCATTTCTTCTAAGTTCCTATTCCCGCCGTGGGAATAAACCGAAAAAACATTAAGTGTTTATTAGGATATCTTCAATGCCTATTGCTTTTATTACATCAAGATTGAAAGTAGGTAGAAGGTTATACGGAATGGCTTATTGATTTGTTTACTAAATCAGCAATTCCTCTTCTATTTGCATACTGCTATCAAACCTATAGCATGCATAGTTCGGATGATATAAGTTCTTACCATGTTTTTCATTCAACCAAGTCTCGATTAAAAGCGCAATGTCAATTTTCTCACGTAACATAAAATCAAAAAGCTCAACAGTTTTATTTTGAATACTCCTCGCATTCCAAGTTATAATTTAACCGTCATACACAATTATATATAATTGTAAACCGTCATACAATTATATATATATAAATATATATATATATATATATATATACGATATGAACTGCGTTTAGAGAGACCACCATTAAGTAGAGAGAAGGTCTCATCCAGACAGAATAGTGAATTGCTGCTACCGCTGCTGTTTTGTTGAGTGAAGCGTGTGTTTTCGATAAACTCTTAGCGCGAGTGGTCACATTGCTCGCAGAATGACGTTGGTGGTGCGGGTAGGATGGCGCAATGGTGGAAGGTCTTGAGAGGTGAAATTAATACTCATGTTTCTCTTCTGTTGTATTGGTGCTGGAGAAATATTACTCGAATATTTCTCGAAGAGAGTTTGTGTCGTATTTGAATGAATTGAGATCGGCTGGGACACGATGGGTCAGTTGACTTATGCTCTCCACTGCAGTAAGCACATTTTTTGTTATGTGGTTTCCGAAGCACGTGGAGCAGAAACTTTTGATTTTACAGTGCAGTGCTCCGTGGCCATACATCCGTTCGGTTGGTGCTTTTTGAATTCCCATCTTACTATAGTTTTAAATACACTTTTATGTTTCGATCGCAGCTCGGATATTTAAATTGTGCCACGTTTGATGTACACAATGTAGATTGCATAGTTAGTATATTTACATAGCGTTATTTTTAAGTGTTATAGGTTTCACGTCTAAGCGCTTTATTCCTAATGAGATTTGTTCGTTTTTAAGAGCTATATGGTCACAAGATTGTAAGCCAAACAAAACTACCTTAAAGGGTCTATTAACTTTTCTAGCATGAGTGTAATCCTCATATGATTGTTGTTTTAATTCACTAATCACCTTTGCATATGAATCAAACTCTGACACATGATTTTATGGCCTAGAGAAATCTTCTTTATTAAATAGTCTTCAACACGACGAGCACTTAATAAGTCTCAAAGAGATTCACTTTTTGATTTTAAAACAATAATGGGTGGAATTGGGTCTTTTTTAATATTGTTTTGGACATTTTCACTATCCATGTGATCGTCACAAGTTTCGTTTTCGAAGATGCACTGACGGAGTGATTGTTTGAGATTATATGGTGGCCATATTTCTTTTCTTTTAAGGTTGGTGGTGCCTTCTAGGCATTTGTCATGACATTGGTTAATCATGTTACATCCGTAACTCACGGGATGATACCGTCAAGTCCTGCAGACTAGTAGGCTGCCTGATGTTAATGAATTTTCAAGGGAGGTTGGGACGAGATGAGTCTTGACTATCTCCCCTGATAGAGTGATTGCCTGTGCATATAAAAAAAAGAGGCTATTTCCTTATTATTTTCGTAGAAAATTCTCCCCATACCACGGTTCACAAGCAAAAAAAAATATTAGAATGTAAGAAGTCGCATCTGCATGGTGCAATGCATTGTAATTGTTATTTCACGCGACTGTAATTTGTGGACACCTGGATGAGATCTTCTATTTTTGAGGAGTGGGTATTTAAACTCCAACAAGAAGCTTAAATAGCCTGTGTTCTTTCCGCCAAAACTTCAACAGATGGATCAGGGTATGATTCAACATTTGAAACAACATTACCGTCGTCGTGTGCTGTTACATTACACGAATGTGGTAGAACACAAAGATAGATTTTCTTTTCTGCATATTTACTTGAAGCAATACACTTCCTTCATATATTATTTTGTATCTAATAAAAATCAATCGAACACAATATCAGTTTCCGTGAGTAATCGGCTTATGGAGCTTCGGCTGTACATGTGTATTAAGAGTATATAACGGTGAACAGAAAATTATTTAGCAGGTTACACTCTCCAGTTACTGATCCTATCCGTTTATGGTCTGATGCCTGTAATGTGTATGACTTTATGTCTGTTCCTATGTATGAAGGTGACTACATTTAATTTGGTTACACAAATCCAGCTTGCTACTTATAAGGTAATCAAATCGGTACTCACCTCTTTGGTTATTATTTATTTTACTTCGCGGCCCAGCATAAGCAGGTGGTTCGTGTTCTTTCCGCAGAAGATATCGTACTCCCCGTTATCATGAAAGGAGGAGGTTTCCACATGGTCAGGAGCTATGTCTATCGAGATGAACCATATCATCTTATTAAGAATGCAGGTATGGTTGTTGGGTAACGTGTCTATCTCTTTCACAGATACTCTTCCCATCACTGTTAAATTGGCCTCCTCGTCAAGGTCAGTCTTGAAGAGTAAATCTTCGCGGCTATCCGACAGAGTCCTGTTACTTTGCAGGGGTGGTCTTCTCCTCTACCACCATCTAGGATCTAGGATCACCATCTAAGACGGAGGTGGAAGTTGAGGGTATCGGCTCATAAGCAGTAGGACAATTACTCCCATCCTCAGCTATCGTAGCCTGTGTGTAATAATTTGATGACCAATGTAAAATCTTACAGCCATTCTAAATGACCTGTGAAAGGGCTTTGACCTTCCAAGGGATGGGTGATGATATAACGACCATTTTCGGTTCGAGATTGTTTCTCGAGAAACTGTTTTAGTAGTACGAACTATCGTCCAACTATCTTCCAAAAACCTAAAATTAGGTTTGACTCGAACTCCGAAAGTTTCGTATAGGCTGAGGTTTGATTTCCATTCACACTTCCAGTGTCATCAGAAACAACCGACCCTCTAAGATAATTTTTTCTGCAATAACAGTCAACAATTTTTCTACACTACAGTGACTGTTGGATACAAAGCTCCACCTAATAATAGCGATTAAAGTGCCGTTCTATTCAAATATAGATCAGTGAGCAGCTTATCATATGAGAGCTTCAAATGATGTAACTGGACATTCTAAGAAGTATTCCGGCAACTTGTTTGATTACAAGTGGCTTTATACTTATGAACGGCAGTTCTAGATTATCAAGCTTGTATTTGATATTAACAATGGAACGAAACGTTCCAATTTCTTCTTTTTTATTCTATTTTAATGTTCCTTATACTGTAAATCCTGACAAATTGGACCACGTTTGGGACTGAAGAAAAGTGATTGATAAGGACGTGGTCCCATTGTAGAGGTTGCTTTATAATTGGACCGGCCGTTAAGAGTAATTTTGAAGAATGTATTAAAAATAAATTTCCAGAAAATAATTCGAATTCTGCAACTAGCTATTAGATGTTGCAACACTATAGTCAACAACTTTTCTGCAATCACATGTTCGGGTGCGATTCCCTGAACAATAATATTGTTGCCCACTTCCTCGAAAAACACACATTTTTTTAATTAATTTGATATGGATATTGGAGTAAAATCGTTGATACCGTAGACGCCTAGATAGGCTCTTGTGGCTTTGCAGCCCGTATAGTTCGTGATTAAATCTTCTTCCCCAATAACCATTTACGCAAACAGGACCGAATATTGAACGCAGAACTTTTCTCTCAAAAAGACCAAGGGCTTCTTAATCCGCTCTTGAGATTGGCCATGCTTCCTCGCCATAGAGCTGCACATGGCTCATGAAGGTTCTATATAATGTTAGCTTTAATCAACAATTAGAAAACATGGAAAACTCTCTTGCATATCCCATTGATCAGACAATTCCAATATCAAATTGATTGGACATGGTGAAGATTCTGCAAATAAATCTTCATCACAGTAGTTCAGCCTCGGCTGCTCTACTAAGAACCCTTAGCGAAGTCGCATATGAGAAGGTGCTAAAATAAGAAGCATGACAACACGTCATCATAACATATTCTTTTCAAAAGCTAAAGGTAAGAAGCGTGCAGCCATTTTAGCCTATAAGCTTGTAACCTTCTATCTCGCACCTAGTTATAGTAGACACGATCTTGCAGTCATAGTCATGCACGACAGAGGTAGCAAATACCTAATAGCGTCTACCTATATAGCTCATAATATTGAATCACCACACACCTACACATAGTGGAAAGGCGGAGAGAAAACACAGCAACTAAGTGGTAGGAGGAGATGCAAATGCAATGCAATGCAAATCCTACATGGGGAAGCAGTGACACAAACCGTAGAGGTGAGTCCCTATTAAAATGTATGAACAACACTAACCTTAGCATTGTAAAAATGGACAGTGAACCCACCTATGTTGGCCCATCCAGTTGTAATGTTCTCTATATTACACTCTCCATAGAAAGCAATACTTGTGACCTGAGAATGTGGGCCGTAGTATACTAGCTTTGTATTGGACCTTCATCGTACCCTATCAAACTACAGCTTTCAAAATCAGACAAAGACTGCCTGGGCGAAATACAAACAACTTGTATTAGCCAAGCTCAGTGCAATAAAAGCATTTATCAAAAAGTGTTCAAAAAGCAAGCGAATATGTCAGAGGCTTCCTACATTAGAGAATGAATTCCTAGGGATTTCCTCTCCGAGTCTCAACACGCATATCAAAAAGGTAGATCCACCGAGACTGCTCTGCACGAGGTAACTCGCACAATAGCAGGCTCCCTGTAATACAGAGAGCTCGCAACAGGCACATTCCTGGACATTGAAGGAGCCCCTTACAATATAAGTAACGAAGCAATCTTAAATGCTATAATGAGAACAGGGGTAAATCAACATCTGCTTAGATGGATTGTAAGCTTACTGAGTATTCGTACCATCATCACTAACCAAATTTGCTACGAGGGTCCCTCTCCCCCCTCTATGGATGCTAACACTGGATCAACCACCACACCTGCTCAATTGGTTAGGTATCAGAGTAGTAGCATATGTTGATGTCATTATTATACTTATATCAGCAAATACTTAATCATCATGAGTGAATTAATGGAAAGAGGTACATCGTCAATCAGCAATTGGGCGGCACTTAATGGCCTCAACATTAACTCACGCAAAACGGAAAAGGTTTTACTAGGAGACACAAAGAGAAAGTCCCGGTAATTGGAGATCCAACGTCGAAGAAAGAACGAAAAAAGCTCAAAATTCTGCAAACGTATGTTCGGATCGAAGTGGGGACTACAATCGAAAGTGACCTATTGCATCTACACTACGGGGTCGTGGTATGGGGAAAAGCCCTGAAAAAGACCCATGAGGCAAAGATTGAAAGCCTACAACGCCTTATGTGAATTGGAATAACACGAGCTCTAAAAACAACGTCTCGTTACTAAACATTATTCTGCATTTACTTAAAATTACCCTATTTGCCAAAGCGTTGCGGCTGAATCGGAACTAAGACTAAAAGAGTCCAACAATTTTAAATTTATAACTTTTGGGCATTGTGACTTTATAAATTTTGCTAATATTAATACGGATTACCAACAGCCCGTCACCCGCTCCGACCGTAAATTTGCTATAATAATTCCGACAAGAGAGCCCTGGTTTTTTCCCACCCCCGCACAGTTAGGGTAACCTTCATACCAAACATCAGTCTATCTTTCTGCTGAAAAGCATAGAAAGGTTGGTTGAACTTCACGTGCGCAATACTGTTTTGCAAACACATCTTCTCAGATGGAACATATGGAGGGTGCTTTTGACAATGATACTTTTGATGGCGTGTCGGGCAGGGAACACGTTGTAGATGAATCATTATTGTTGCGGATAATTGCGGACGCGGATTGTGGCCAATATGTAAGGGCGGCGTCCTGCCTCGCCTGCTATGGTGCATAATGGTGGACTCAGCGTGATGCTCTCGATGGCTCTAACATCTTCGCCCATGCATACGAAAAAACAATAGTTGCCCTGTTCACGAGGGCTTAACTGGTCTGATTCAATTGAAACTAAAAGCCGTCACCATCCCTTTCTCCGTTGAGTTGAAAATCGCCAAGGCGCTGCCAGTTTTTTGACAGTGTAAGGCGATTCTTGGTAAGTTCTGGGGTCTTTACCAAAAATATCCATCTGAATCTACACTGCTATGATAATTCCCACCCTCTACTATGTATTTCGTTGAATAAACTCTCAGGTTAATGTAACTGCTGCTTTCACTAAGCTTCAACGAACAGTCTGTCTCGGCTGCATAGAGGCCTTCCCTAAGGGCCTAAGGCCGCCTGTCTGTTCTCTTGATGCACTGCTGAAAATGTGTCTTCATTTTCCGTCTTAACCCTAGAATGGTAAACATATTTTTTAACCCTTTGTTGGTAAACTTCGCTTGTGAGGCGAAAAAAAGAGCCCACATTTCACTGTTAAAAATCCAACAAATATTGAAATATAAACAAAAACGTATTTATTATATGTTCGGTTATAAAAATAAACAAAAAACAATTCATTGTTAATCATTTTTGAGACAAAATTGGAATGTTTAGAATCAAATATTTTATACCAAAGGTTAAAGCGTACTTTTACAAAAAAATTAAAAAAGTAAATAAAAATCAGTCCAAGATTAAAAAGAATCTCTGTCTCCTACAACCTTTGAATCCAATTAACACATTTAAAAATTTATACAAAGCTTACATCTTCACAAACTTGTACAGAAAAAAATAAATCTTGTGGTTTTTATTTCTACTTTTTTTTGTCACATTGCCAACAGTTTGGGGATCTGTGTTCTAAACAGTAGGTTTTCTTACATTGTGCGCAGAAATATACGCTCATGCGCTTCAATTTCGGAGGACAGAAATCGCATTTTGATCTTTTGCCCTTTTTATACCTGGGTCGTCTGAATCATCGTCAGTCTCATGAATAATCGCCTTACTATTTGCTGCGCGTACTCTTTTCTGCATACGTGGCCTTTCTTGCAAACGGATGGAACTAGTCGGAACAAAGGTTGCTCAATTTTTTCAGGTATTCTCTTCTTGATATTGGCTTTATTCTTAAAACTTCGCAATTGGATACGTAAATTACATAGCTGTTAAGTAGAGCCATATTCAACATTCCATAGAATAAGCAAGGTGGCCAACGTTTGGTTTTACGGTTACAGGTTGTGTGACCACACATCTGGTCAAACGTATCTACAGCATCTTTTGTTTCATTATATGATTGAATTATTATTGGCTTGCTGGAAACGGGGTCAACGGAATACCAGTAGTAAATCGTGGACAGCAAAAGAACAGTTTTCTGAGGCTTTGGCTTATAGCTAACTAGAGTGAGATTTCCGTTGAATCCAAAAAGAGATGTCCCAACAGACCGTGATGAATTATGCTGGTTTTTATTGCGAAGTGTTCCAATAAGAGTAGGGTTGTAAGGTGATTGAAGCAATTGCTCAGCTAGCGATATCGAAGTAAACCAGTTATCGCAAGTTAAATTGCGATTTGTCGTGTATAGTCTTTGTAAGCAGCTAACAATAACAAGAGCCCAACGGTTCATTTATAGTTGAACCGGTGTTTTTTCCCAAATACGGTGTAAGCATCAATCATATATTTCGATCTAACATCGCATAATAAAACAATCTTTATGCCATATTTTCCCGGTTTATTGGGAATATACATATGTAATGGGCAACGTCCCTTCAATCCCAAAAGTTGTTCATCAATTGTTACGTACGAGCCTGGTTTATAAAGATCTCTACACTGTTTGATAAAAATTTCCCAAATATATCGGATAGGCGCAAACTTATCAGTCTTTTTCTTTCGTCTCGAGTATTATGATCATCGAAATGCAGTCACTTGACAAGGAATTCAAAACGTTTACATCTCATTGCAGCTAAATTTTGGGATCCACAAATTGTAGGATCAAATAGTTCATCAGTAGCCAAGTGATTATTTTTCAATGCACCGCTCAAGATAAATATGCTAAGGAGGGCACAAAGCTCTTCTATTGTGACCTGCGATGTAGTGGTATTCTGAATTTTATACTTAGTAGCTGATAGGTCAATGTATTCATTGGTATGCAAAAGTACTTCATCCATTAATTTCGAAGTGAAAAACAGTTGAAAACACATCAAAGGATCTACAATGCTCTTGGCTTCTCCTTTTGGCCCTGACATAATATGGACTACGTTTCTTGAGGGAGTTCTTTTCGATACTTTTTTTGACGAAGAGGGTTCGGAAGACCAAATCTATTTGTTTTTACCCCTCATAACCGAAGCCGGTGGTTTTTTTACCAAATTCTCTGAAGCATGTTTCGACGTGCCTTCAGCTTCCTGAGCATGTGCTGGTATGGATTGTGCATTGACATCATTTTGATTAGAGACATCAATATTCTCGATTTCGTTGTCTAAATCAGCGACGTAAGTGGGGTCAGCTTCACTATCATCTGAATCAAAATCTAATCAATAATCTAGTGATATCTCCTCCAGCCATTTACTTAGAAGCGCTTCAGAAGAAGACATCGTACAAAACTATAAAACGTTCACGCAAACTGTAGTTTTTAGTAAAAAAACAAAACATTTGCACAGGCGTATATGTTCAAAAAAATTACCTTTATTGGTAAGCTTCGCCTCACAGGCGCGACACTTGTCTATATGTCGGCAAATCAACGGAGAAAAATACAGCAAGTTTGCACACAAGCCCGTATAACACTCAACTGAGTTGGTACTAGGGCACACTTTGATACGAGTAAGCGATTTGGAAATATCGCAAAAAAAAAAAATTGCTTCGCCCCACAGGCGATGTTTACCGTTCTAGGGTTAAAAGGAGTGATCCTTGGTAAAACACGTACTTGGGTTAAAATTTGTGTCATTGTTCCAATCGGAAACCTATGCGATCTTAATGGCCAAGCTGTATTGAAGCCTTGCTCAACCCTTTAATTTCCCGGATAGTTCAGGAATGCAAGCCCTCTCTGAATTTGATCGGCAATAAAAATTCACTAAGACTTGTCTGAGTCGCGGGTCACCACGGGATCGCTGGAAAAGAGATCGCCGATGAACTCGCTAGACAAGGATCAGAGGAGACATTCGCAATACCTGAACCTGCGCTGGGACTACCTGTGTCCTTGGATGGTGCTTCCACAGACGGTTGTGCATCTAGAGATCACAATTCAACGTGGCATGGCACTCCAGGATGCAGGCAGACCTCATGCTCCGTAACGCCTGTAAGAAATCCGAAACATTCTATCATCTCTCCTGGCAGAAAAGACTGCAGATGACTTACAGGCGTACTAACGGGACAATACACCTTGAGTCTGAGTATCCCAGTACAGAGTTAAACACCTACGACAAAAAAGCCAGATAATTAGATAATTCTAAAACTTCATCAAAACCTTTCTTAAGATTTTTGAAGCTACTTATTGAAGCTTCTTTGAAATGATTTTATATTTATTTTTTATTTTTGATAAACAAAAATAAACCAGTAAAATGATATATGAAGAAGATACAGAATGTAATCTAAGAAGCTTGATGACCTTAACAATGTACATTAAGAAAAATTCCTTAAAATCCTTAAAACCTGGCTTATCTAAGAGTACTTAGACATAAGACTAAAAAGGCTACACGGCACTTCTTCTAAAGACGCTTTTTCAGCTCTCAGCCCCCTGTGCACCAGAGTTCATAGCTTTAATTAATTTTCTCCACCATTTTACCTATGTTATTTTTCTCGTTTTTGTCTCAGCGGTGACTTCTGTGTCAAAGTTTTTGGGAAGAATAACTATATTCATGCTGCAGTTAGTTTTCCTGGTGTTTCGGAAGTTGCTGACTGGATGTGGCGAAGGAAAGCCAAATAAGTTCCTGCATTTTCAGCGACGTCCAATGTGTGGTCACCCCAATGCAAATGGTTACTGACGCTCATACCGAAAATAGACAGCTGTTCAGTGTCTTCTACAAATCCGCCACTCATGCACAGCGGAAGTATGCATTTGTTACTAGAAGCATTCAAATGCAGCACGATTCTTAGTTCCCACTCCAATGCAGGATTTTATCGAGTTAATCATTCATCATAGAAATTTATATAGACTTAAGGCACGTATTTTCGTTGTGTGAACTTCATGCCAAACACGGTCAAATGTTTTTGAAATATCGAGAGCAATGATAACGATGAAGGGATTTATTCCTTTGTTCAAAGGGAAAAGACATCAAACTACCAGTGGATTCATTGTTCCGAAAGCCAAACTGCCGGCCATTTGAGCTTTCGTTATTCGAGATATTTCTTTAGGTGGTAGCTAATTAATGTTTCCACGACTTTGGAAAGAAGTCATGCCAGAGCAGTCGGTCTATACCTGGCGGGCGAGGAGGATTTACCTTGCTTGGAATATAATTGATATGTGCTACTATCCATCCCTTTGGAATGTGACGGGTGCTGTAAAAAAGATGGAGCAGTAGCTTGTAACAAAGAAAACTTCTTAGATACAATAGGGGATGTATTTTTAGAGTCGGGGGATGTGTGTACGTCAAGATCTCTCAGGAATCATGTAACTGCGCGAGTTCTAAAATGAATTTGTGCAATTTGCTCTCAATGGCAGGTGTCATGACACTTGCAGTAAGTAATAAATTATACACAAACTTTTAGCTTTTTCAAGAGAAGTGACGAATTAGGTGTCATTAGCTACGAGCGACGGGAGCAACGAATTTGACGTATTTCGAATGCTTTAACTAATGACCAAAAACTCTTGCTTCCTTTGCGACATTGTTGATTTTTTTTATTAATTTTCGGTCATGCAAAAATTGTATTTGTCGAACGTGGGCATTACATGAATTGAATGTTCAGCTTGTTTGAACTTGTTCTGGTTTTCTTCAGTGCGGTTTGCCTTATAGTGCCGGAAATTATATTCTCTTATCCTGATAAACCTCTGTGTGGCTTGAGTGAAACCACGAATTTTCTTTAGGTTTGATGCCTTTAGACCTATTTGGTATATATGTTCCAGAAAGAATTAAGTTAGAATGCATATTTGTCAATAAGTCAATAAGTCTAGACTGCTTTCAGCTTCCCCATCTACGACTAAGATAGGGGTTGGTTTATCGACAGTTGAGTAAGGCGATTCAGTTCAGCGAAAATTCTCGATATTCCTACCCTCATTTGTAGTTTGGCCTGTATAACGAAGCCAAGAGATGTTATGGACATTGAATTCAATCGTTATGGCGATTTCAATCGGACACCATTCTTTCTTTTAAATCTGAAAAATTATAATATTCCTTTAACGTCGAATTACTGTCCTCGGCTTCAATATACAAAACAATTATGTATGGTGTGTTTGCTTACTAAGAATTTACCGTACTACCTGTTTTCACGATAATCAGTTTTCTCCCAAATCTAACAATGTACACAAGATACAAAACACAAAAAGACGTTGCATTTGCATGGTAAGTGCATTAGTTCAGCTGAATCAATTTTAATGACAAATACAGTCGATTCTACCTCTCATCTTCACTAAGAGGATAACCTGTTCTTCTAAGTTGTATAAATAAGTAAATCATAAAAACAAATCATCCATATTTTTTGTTTACTCAATTAACATAGATATAGTATATAAATGGTAATACAATATTCTTGCAGGTTAACGTCAAATACGAAGATCTTCCAGTTTTCCTAAAGGTAGCCGAAGCTATGAAGATAAAGGGCCTACATACAGAGGTGAGTTCATTCGTTTTGATAATATTGTGTATGGTTTAGAAAGTTAATTAAAATGGTTTGCATTACAATAGAAATCCGAGGGTCAAGACTTTAAGGAAATTCAATTTTCACGAGAAGAAGAATGTTCTACAGCATGGAACCCACCTACCATACCAATTCCAATGCATTATTCCGGCCCCAAACAGAATTCATCAATTAAGAGTAATGACGAAATTACCTTCGATGCAGCATTTAGTTCTGCAGTGCCAGTATATAGCGTTGAAACGACTTGTAACAATGTTGATGGTTTTAGCTCAGATCAGGAAAAAAGGAAGTTCTCATTTACAAAGGCTAATGTGAGCAAGAATATATTAACCCACAAAAGGCATCAAAAATATTTTGCAAAGAGAAAAAACGTTATTCTTTGTGAAGAAGGTGTGAAGGAAAAACGAAATCTTAATATTATGGGAAGCCCATTTAAATTGCTTGGGTCTGAAGTACTACCAATTATTGAAAGTTGTAATTCTAATGAAGTATTAGACCTAGCTCAAAATGGCTTTCAGAAACTTCATACAAAGTGTTTGTCTATGACTCAATCCATATCAAAAAATGCAGACCATCTTAAAGGTAGCTTGACTGAAAATGAAATTTGTGCAAGCGTCTGCAATGACAAGAAATCTTATATCTTAGAATCAAGAGAGAGTCGTAACAATTTGTTTGATGAAGAATCATCCATATGCGGACAAAGTAATATAATATCTCTTAAAAACCAGAAATTATTTTTCTCTAACAACGACAGAAAAAATAACGAAAATGAAAAAATCAACGATAACAACAACAATTATGACATGGAAAATAATAATTCCATCCCAACTGAACATTATATTGACCATGATATCTACAAAAAAAAAGAAATAGTTGCTTCGAAAAAGCTTGCAGATGACAATAATAACGTTTTTCTTGCATTAAATGCAAATACTAGTGTTAAAATAAATGAATCGGATAAAGAAATTGAAACAGTTGTAAGGGAAGCATCTACTTAAGACCTTCCTCCGTCTCGCTTTGTAACGTAACAACATAAAGTAGTACTGTGCATATTTATATATGAGTCTGTAACTCCATTCAAAAGTAGTACTATCTCATCTCAAAAAATAAGTATGTATGCATAACTAAGCCAACAGCATAAGATAATTCCTTACTACTCTATAAAATAAATTAAATAAAAGAAACAGACAATTATTAGTGTGAGCACAACAAGATAAATAAATAAATTATTACTTAAAACGTTAAGCAAATTCGGACTTAAACATTTATGACTCTAAAATGATAATAATAATAAATATGGATGTATTTATGTATATAATGGAATCTCCAGAAATTTGATAATAAAATTAAAATGAATAAAAATTTAAGTGAGTTATTAGAAACAATGACATAATTCCACGATCGAAAAAACAAACATCTTATCCGTCATAAATTTTTTATTTATACTTATTCTTAAATCGTACATAAATGACTGAAACGACCTTAACTAACTTATTGTAAATAACTTACTGGCCCTTTGCAGGCAGTCCAAGCTAGAATTAGGTATGCCTTTCGTATGTATCTTGTTCCCTTTCGTATCATTAATCTCTAACATTTTCTCAAAATAATATCAGAAAACAAGAAGATCAAATTCCGTTTTTTATTGTAAAATTGACTAAAAAGATAGGCAACATTATTTGCACAAGCATAAGTAACGGTGTTAAAGATGAATTGAGAATAATAATACAAGTTAGCTTCGAAGCCATTCCTCATTAGCGAAATATTGCCTATTAACTAATATTTCTACCCTTCACAGTGTTAAGGTTAATTTTGGTAACCTTCACTGTGACAATTCGCTTCGACAACACACTGGTTTTCTGTAATTAATATTTCTTGGACCAAAACTTGAAAAAAAATACATCATTTCATTAATTTTAATTCATTTGTTATAGAATTTATAGCAAACTTATATACTAGACAAAAATGCTTAAAGAAATTGGACGAACAGTGTTGCTTATTCTTACTTCCGTTCCACTAAACCTAACATCGATAGGTAAAAAAATATGCTTCCATGATAGTTTTCCTTTATATCGTTTTTTCTTGGACCTTACATATACATTCGTGCCAAGGCGGCGATCTCCTTTCAAAATTACTTTTTTTAATCTACTGCATGTCGGCCAATCTGACGGCTTGATCGGCTTCGATCAATTGAATAAATTAACATGACATCAGTCAAACTTAACCTAACTTAGCCCTAAAAACGTGGGGGAAGCGCTCGACTAGACTTATGACTTAACTTAACTTAGTTAGTTTGCTACGAGAAATCTTCTTTCCGCAGTCGAATATTCCTAGCCTCTAAAACCCCATCGAAAGGTTGCCGAAATAGTGGGCAATTCTCAATGTCCCGGACAACATACCTGTCATTTGGCACAACTTTGTGAACGACGTGTGGGCCTCTGACCTTTGGAATGAGCTTCTTATTTCTGCCGGCCGTTCAACATTTCATGCTACCACGTAGTCGCATACTAGATAGGTGCGAGAGGGATGGTTCAAAGTATCGGCGATTGTATTGCACCTGCACCTTACATACTTCCGTAGTTCGCGTTGATCAATGATCAGTGTTGTTCAGTGCTTACTCCACTTAAGATAAAGTATGCACCCAGTCCAAATGCTGCAAAGCCTCAATAAGTTCCCAACTTTTTTTCCTAGCACTCGATTGACTCTCTCCACCTGGCTGTTAGCCTGGGGCGGTTAAACAGCCACCTTGGCATGCGAAATGTTTCGAATAAGGAGGAAGTATTTAAACTCCAACTCCAACTCAAAGTACTGACCAAGGCATACACACACTTACTTAGTGCACGTCGCAATAACAGGGTACAACTTGACATATTTCGTGAATGCTAGTACTTGTAGTATGTATGGAACTAGTACTAGCGTTTTCTTTTCGACGTAATGGAAGGGAAAGTACCGAAGTGATCCAATAGTGTGAAACTGTACCGGCTCCTTAAGGATAAGGAAGTTCATGCGACATTTAATAAAATTCTTCGTTGTCTATCTTCCACTCATCTTCGGAAGCCAATAATTCATACACATCTGTTCATGACACTTCGACACCGTTAAATGCCCAATTTTCTCATGCACAAGACGAATAGGGTTAGTCTCCAAGCGTAATCTACCACTGTGATCCTTACGGAACACTGTCCCATCCTTCAAAACGTAAGAATCTGACTCCTCACAACATAACTTTTCTATCAGTTTTAAAATCACTGGGTATCTCCCTTGAGAAGATGACTTCCAGTGAAGAAAGTCAATGGCCTCATCAACTGAGGGCGTCGGTATAACCCATCTTAGCTCCGCCTCGCTGCTTGACCTTATATTTATATATTTATAATTCTCTAATTGTTATGCACATCGGGCTATCCGTGGTTTAACACTTTTCTTGTGGGAATTCCTTCTAAGTACATCCGAATGCGCCGACGGGCCGATATAATAGCTAAGGTTTCTAATTCAAAACCATGGTACTTGGGCCGAGGTACTCTTAAACTCGATTTCACAGTGCAACCTTATATGCTGGTTGAGCAAAGTGTAGGATCGAACTTAAGCTTCACTCAAGAATATTTCGTTTTAATACTCAATATTTGGGGGTGGTTTAGGTAAGCCATGGATTGAATGGCATTGTGAACTATGGAATGCACCAACCATGCAATCGGTGGCTGAAGTTAAACCATTATTTAAGTGTAATCTATCACTTAACTTGCACTGTGCAAATGCAATTTTTATTGATTCTGAGCTTAGGGATGGATCGACACATAAGCTCACACTGTGAAATACCCTGTACAACCCTGCGCTGCAAGAGAACTGCACCATAACTTTCACACGTTGAGTCGTAGATTGCTAGTACGGGTGAGGATGTCAATCTACTCTTAAATTCTTGGTATTGGGTATTTGTATCTAATCATACTGTTGAAGGCGTTTCGATCTATAGACTATTTTTTGTATTTATAACTGCGAATCGAACTCTCGAAGCTTAGGTTAATTTCCCCAAGGCACTGTGAAAACGCAATTTTTATTGGTTCTGAGCTTAGCGATGGATCGACACATAAGCTCACTCTGTGAAATAGGCCACCCTGCGCTGCAAGAGAACTGCGCCATAACTTTCACACGTTGAGCCGTAGATTTCTAGTACGGGTGGGGATGTCAATCTACTCTTAAATTCGTGGTATTAGGTATTTGTATCTAATCATACTATATAAAGCGTTTCGATCTATAGACAATTTTTTGTATTTATAACTGCGAATCGAACTCTCGAAGCTTAGGTTAATTTCCCCAAGGTAAAATACCGTATCTCAAAAGCGATTCGACGAGTCCGTAATAACGCTGCCTTAAGACTTCTGTTGGACATAAACAGCTTAAATGAAACAAAGTATATGCTCTCTGTCTAAATTTTATATTAGAGCGCTTATATGATAACTCCATTTTACGTAATAATCCACTATTCTTTTTTCTTTATTTGGCGCTACAGTCCGGGATGGACCTGGGCCTCAAGCAACAAACCTGTCCAACTAACACGGTCTCTGGCTAGCTGCATCCAGTGTCGCATGCCAAGTTGTTTGAGATCCTTCTCCACCTGGGTTAAACGCGAGTGTCCTCTGCTACGTTATCCTACGAGTTCGGAGACAAAGACTATTCGGGCTGGAGTAGTATTGTCCATGCGCTGAGCCATCTAAGGCGTTGATTCCGTAGATGCCTGGATAGGCTCTTGTGGCTGTGGTGGTTAAATCTTCCCCCTCGAAAAACTGTCAACGTAAACAGGACCAAATATAGAACTCTTATCTAAAAGAGACCAAGGACTTCCTCATCCGCTTTTGAGATTGTCCATCCAAGGTCTTGTATAATGGCTTCGAAGCTATAGCTGCCTCTTGTGACGCTCTGCCCAAGACGTCGATATTGTGCGCCCTTTCAGGATGACAGTATATACTTCGGGTGTATATACTCCATTTTAGCCGCCAGCAAACGCCTCATTGGCGTCTGCACTCTCTTCTCACGTATAATAGATGTCACATGACAGCGCGTCGCCTTGTCTAAGACCTTTTTTTTTACATTGAAGGTCTGGGTGAGTTCATTACTGATCTTGATGGAGCTGCGAGAATTCTCCATCGTCATCGTGCACAACCTCACGAGTTCGGCAGGAATTTCGAACTGACGAATACAGTGCGGGCATCGATTTGTATTTCTTGTTTTTTTTTCACGATTTGCCGTAGTGTGAAAATCTGGTCGATGGTGGACCTCCCTGGCCTGAAGCCACGCTGATATGGACTTATCCGATTGTTTATAAGCGGCTTCCTGCGAATACACAAATCGGCAGAGAAGATCTTGTATGCTATGTTCAGGAGGCAAATATAACGTTGGGCATCCGATCATATTTTACAGATGAGCTGGTGCATGCGCCCAACCAGATCATTTGTAGCTGCCTTAAAGATTTCAGGGAAAAGTCCGTCTGCACAGGCAGCTTTGTTAGACTTCTGTCGTGATTCAAAGTATCAGTCGACTGAGACTCTACTACAAGTTCTCTCCCTTTGTTCCAATCTTCTTCGATTGTTTGCGGAAACGGCGACGAACTTAGAGAAAGATTCCGGGATACTCGATCGGCAAAGATCCTAGCACACCGTTGTGACTGTAACTTTCCGACGTCAAACAGTGGTGCCTTTCCGGACTCCGCTAATCTCTTGATATCCGAGTTCTTACTTTGGCTACAAGAAGGAAATGGTCCGTGTCGATGTCGGCTCCTTGGAACGTTCGGATATCAAGTATGCTGGAGAAGTATCTGATGTCGATCGTAAGTTGATCAACCTGGTTGAGGTTGATTGAACGGACCGCCAGGTCTCTTTATTGATGTTCACGTGTGGAAACCGCATACTAGCTATAGAGAGATTACGTATGATGTCTTCCTTACCCAGCTTTGCATTGAAATCTCCTGGAACGATCTTGGTGTCGAAGCTGGGGCATTGATCGTATGTCCTTTCTAGAAATCATGGAAGTCATCCTTGCTGCTTTCATCCTTGTCCTTGTAATGCGGATTGGTATGAGACGATCACTTTTATAGACAAAGCTTTAGACTTTTTTTTCACATCCACCAAGTTCAGAGCCGAAAATCCTAGCCCTTGCTTCGTTTGCTGGGGTCGCCAAAATTATTTCTCTCCATATCCGAGGCAGTTGGTTGTCTCTAAACTGTTGTGATTTTCACGTGGTGAGGGAGTTAACCTTACGCACAGCCCCCAACTGGTTGGCCAGGCCCTTTTCTTTAAAGTTCGGGTGAAGAGTCCGGGTTTTTCCGGTATCCCTAACCTCGCGGCTCTTATGCCGCTATTTCTATTCCAAGGCTTCGACCTGGCCTTAAAGCAACCTTTTAGACCTGTGATCCGAATATGTCGAAGTAGCTCCAGAAGGGCAGCGCACCAGGAAGCTCCTACTGACTGGAGTTTCAGATGCCGCCCTTGGCCAGACAGTATTCAAGCTCCTCCGCCGCCATCCACAAAGAGAGATGATCCCTGGTACAGACTCACTCTCCTACGTGGGTTGGTTACCTCATCTTCGATTCCTCCAGATTTCACCACGTGGAAATGAGAGTACGAGTTCGTTGATAGAGGCCACGTGGAAATGAGAGTACGAGTATGGACACTTGTGCCTGCATGAAACGCTTTTTCAACGCTTTGACCACCAATATATTCATAGGTGGGAGGGGGTAGTTATCTCTCGCAGTGTGTTTATTTAGGGCATGGTTGTCCACGCACATTTTTATTTCACCTGACTTTTTTTTCGTCAAGACAATGGGTGATGCATAAGACGAGTCACTCACTCCACTGATCAGAAGATCTTTGACGATAGTCTCAATTTCACACATCTCTGCAAAAATCGAATGGTGTATCCATAACAGAGACGTGGCGTGGAAAATTTGAAAAGGTAAGTCGTTGAAAATATTCACCTGCAAACGCTTTCTGGGATTGTATTGTGTATTGCTATTTTGCTCATCACATACACGTCACAATATTCAAGCTAATTTAGTATACTTGAAGTCATCACAGGTAAAATTTACAATGAAACTAAAATAAAATAAAAGTGACTTCGAAAGAAACCTTGTTGGCAGATGCAAAAGAAATAACTTAATTGGTAGTATGTATTAAAAAAGTTACATTGCAATCTGTTTCATAACTGATTTTTTCAAACAGAAATAAGAAGAAAAAGAAAAAACTTAAGAGAAAACAATAAAAAGCGTTATGAGCGAAATTTCAGATCACCGACTTCGACCAATTCTCATTATTTTTCTCTTTTTCCTGATGAGTTTCCCCATGAATTTACCATGGTAATTTTTCTCTGAACTTTGCTGGTACATCGCAAATGTTTACTCTAATTCAAACAAAAATAAGCAAATTATGTTGCGATCTAACCATCAAACAGTTTCTTGGTTCAAAATACCTGTACCTTCATCAACTACAACTAATGAGGAGAAACAAAGCATTCTGTTCCTATTTAAGCTAATACCTTTTCACTGATCGAACAACAAGATTGTAATCCTTCCTAAACTCATCCCAGCAGCAAATTTTAGAGTTTACAGAGATATTCTTAATGAAGGCAAGGTTGATCTTATGCAAAGCCACACTCTTCTAGCAAATAATAAACATAATACTTTTCCATCACAGGCAATTCACAAAACAATAATATTTTTCCATCACAGGCAATTCACAAAACAGCACGTTCTCATAGTATATGTATGCCCTCAGTATCGTTATAAGTAACTGATGATTGCTGCGCTATTAAGGATCATCTACCGAGTTTGCACTTCTCTAATCATTTCAATAAACAATAATTCTGCTAATCTAAACCAAAAAAAAAACGCAAATTTTTAAATTCAAGTAGAGATAAGATTAAATCAATTTCGTTCAAGAGTTTATCAAATATTCTTATGCACCTTGAAATAGGTTCATTGCAACCAAACCTTGATCAATGTTTTCAATCGAAAAGTATATTTCCCACCCGAATAGAACTCAATTGTGGAGTATTTGTATGATAATTAATTATGTCCCGAATAAACATGACTGAAGATGCCTTCCGCTTGAAATGCTTAAAGTTTTGCAAGGCAATGATCCTGCATCATTCGTCATAAGGAGGAAAATTTGGCAACTATGTTCAATTCACTCTTTCGAATTTAAGTCCTTGAACATTATATGGGGAGTCCTAAATAATCAAAGAGTACGTATTCTAAATGAGCCCTGAGCAACGAGCACTCCCCACGAAAAAGGGGATACCCCACAATCTGCCAACACTGGATGAAAAGCGGGTTATTTTTGTGAACAGAGAGGAGTCCAGTACAGCGAACATCTAACCAGCTTACATTTCAAATTGTTACAAAATAATTCGACACGCAAACGACAACATTCGGGTTGCTACGGTTTCTTACTCTCTCTTGTACGCTTAATTACTCTTTGTTTTGATAAGAGAAAGCAATACAAAATCAGCAAATGAGTCGATGAAAAGCGAGTTATATTCTTGCATAAGAAAGTGATTAAATGTATATATGCAAATAACAAATATAACAAATATGCAATAAACAAATATTATGTATATATGCACATATTAAGATTCATGTTGCTTGTTGTATCGAGACATTGTTGAAGAGTGGAATTTTAAAATATAACTCGGTAAGAATGGAGTCTGATATGCATTTCGTAATCCGCAGGGGTAATTTTTGATTTGTCAAACTTCGTAAAATTGTCGTAAGCCACCTTCGCAGCCCTTCAGACATTATTGCATCTAATCCTGGTCCTAATGCCAATTCGTCGTTCTGTTTTACTTAGATCCCGACGATCTCGCATCCTACCTCAGTATCAACCGTACATAAAATGACAGAACGATACTCGCTAGAGCCGTTATCTTCTTTCGTATTCCTACGCAAAATCAGCGAGCCGTCATCATAAAGTTCGCTACCACTTACAAAATTATTTTCTTCTGCTTCAGTTGTCTTATCTATAGGGTTGGTAAAATAATTCGTCTCTTGGAACTCTTAATGTAACACAGGTGTCAATCGTATAACGCGGTACTTCTACAAGGCGTTTTCGATATATTGCAATCTAAAAAAATCCAGATAATGATCCGTCAATGGAGAGATCGAGCAAATTCAAGAGGCAAATAGCAAAAAAGCACAAAAATGAAGTTTGTTAATGAATAATATTTATGTTTTCCGATTGTTTTTTTCATTATGTTTTTTAATTTTTTAAATAAAGTATGAATTCTGATTTTGGATTGTACGTTTACATACATCTTTAATTTAGTACCTATTTTATTTTGGAAAAAGCTTATTGGAACATATCCTCAAATTAATATGAAAGATAAGTCTTCTATAACGCGAATCACATAACGTGGAATTTTCCTGGAACGTAACCACCGCATTATACGAGGGACGCCTGTACAAATGACCGGAAGTACATACCGACAGATGATCAAAGGCATTAACGTAATCTTACAGAGATAGATACGTTCATTCATTCAATAACTTTTGTTGGTATCAAAATTTACACTTTACATGCAGAAATCTGATATACAATATAACTTTCACCTGAAAAGATTTTAGTGTATGTAATAATTTTTTTTACAAAAATGATGAAAGTACCACAAGAACAAAATTTAAAGAAAAAAACATGGTTTGTATAAAAGAGAAACAAAATGTACTATATGTATATAAACATAAATCTATAAATAATAATAGTACAACAAAACAACAGTAGGTAATGCTGAAAGGGCATTATTAAAAAGGACAAACCACAATTAGAAAAATATTATATAAATACAAAGGTAAGGTAAAGAGGAAGAAGTAATGTACATAGAATGGAAAGAAAAAAAAAGTATTAATATACAAATAAAGATAATATATAATATTTAGATAAAATATAGCAAATAATCAGTGTATACATCCGCGACTGTACAACTGTCCATAAATTTGGCTTTCATCTTTTGAATCCTCTGCGAGATCGATTCAACACCCCCTCGTACATGGTGATAATTGGTAAAGTGATATCAAGGAAGGTTTAGCATCATTTTTAATAACTTATTTGGTGACACTTGTAGTCTCTGTAGTGGGTTGTAGTGGATCTTAGCACAGTAGAGAAGGATCATTCAAAATATATAGATTTTGTGCTCAGTTGCGAGCATCGATTTTCTGTTTATAAGTGGGTAGAATATTTTGGTAGTAATTCCAAAGGTACTTAACTGAATTCTCCCAGTTAACAACACAGTTGTTTATCCTGATAGCTTGTATCTTTTCAGCGTAAACTTTTATGTTCCACTTGGAATAGTAATAAAGTAGTATAAAAATCACAATGGTTAGATTTCTCTCAACATTGATAGAAATTATGTATAGTTAATATAATAACAATTTGGTAAATTAGGGAAGGCAGATTTAAAAATGTTAAACAGTATGGGAGTTAGGACTGCACCCTGTGGCCCACCAGCAATTGTATGAAATGAATCGGAAACACTACCATTGACAAAGACTCTGAAGGCACGATTTGACAAAAAACATTGAACAATTTTACATTGATATAAGGGAAAATTGGTATCCACCCTTTTATAGATAAGAACATCAAATGCCTTTTCTATGTCATTCCCGTAGACTTTCCGGAAGATCGATTACATGTTTAGATATTTTAAGAATTTGGTGGGCTGTATTATGGTAGCGCCTGAAGCCGAACTGCTCGTTAGGAAACATTTTATTTGCAGTAATAAATTCCATCAACAATATCCTGTCGTAGATTTCACTTATAGAGCTACGTAGACTGATTGGTCTACGGAAGATTTGGAAGGGTCTTCCAGAGGCTTACCGGCTTTAAGTATGGGAACAACCTTAGCTATTTTCCAGACATCAGGAAAGTATTGTAATTTAAGACAAGAATTAAAGATATGAGTCAAATACCATATTCCTGAGTTAGGCAACTCTCTTAAATAACTGTTTTTTTATACCATCAACCCCCCGCTTTTTTATCTACAGATCGCGAACGTAGAACTCTACCGTTACAAATGAGTCAGAGGGCGTGATAATATCTGTTGAATTGAATACTTCAATGATGTTTCCAGCAACGGTTTTCATCGATGGTTTTCCTAGGTTTTGTGAAACAGAGTGGTTGGCAAGAAAAGTCAACGCGAGTGCATTAAATTTTTCGATATCGCTTAGATACAAATGGGTTTTATCGGGACTACGAAGATAAAGTAGATGTCTGTTCTTATGCTTCAAAATTTGAAAAATATTCCAAAATTGCTTAGCCCCTTTGTCCAATTCACTTAGCTTTTGGTTCCATCTTTGATTGCGGAATCAGAATCCTTTCTATTTATGGGACAATGACATCAATGGAACTTAGAATATGACTTGAAAACTGATCAATCATACTGTCAATGTTACTGGAACTTGTAACATTTTCAGATCAAAACGGGCATTCCTTCCATTTTTTTTTCTTTTCCCTTATGTCTTGGAATGCACCACACAAATTCGAAAAGTACCAAAAACCAAAGAAGCAATGAAGAAAAACCCAGTCTATTTCGTACAGACAAATAATATAACTGCTATGGATATATACTTGGCATATGGTTATACTTGGCCAAAGGTGTGGTGCCGTACGTTGTCCAGATCCAAGTGGACGAGTGCTTTTATTAAAATCAAAGCTAGGGCTAGAATTCGTTCTCTTACGAGATATTGTCACAGCCCATACATTGTTGTTGTGAGAGATGTCCACAGCACGACACTCATGACCATTACAATGAGAGTGAGAGAAAACACATACAAAAACAAGACAAAACAAGAGAGTAAAGATTTGAGTTATTGATAACATACAACACATGTCTAAGCCAATAAAGAGAAGAGTTTACAACATTGTATATGATATGAGAGTACAAATTATGGTAATATAATAATTATAAGACCTAAAATAAGCGAATGAATTCAATGTTAATCTTAAACACCCCGCTCCCCCTTGGAACGAGTTTAAGAAAATCGGTAGCAAGGCCAATTTGGTGATCGGCTGAACAAATGTGCCTGTTGCTGTCCTCATTGTTACCACCCGAACTTGATTGTTAGCGCCAGGGTTAACGGAATCGATTCGGCCTAAGACCCACTTGGATGGCGGTGCGTTTGGTTCTTTAATGACCACTTATTCAAGTTTGAAGATTTGAAGTTGATTGTATTCTGTTGCCATTTTGGTCATTCTTGCAACGTCGACAGGTACTCCGAGTGCCATCTCTTCCAGAAACTTTGTATGATCTTTTTTACGTGATCCCAACAAGAGAGGTGGTTGATTGGAACATCAATACTATTTGGGCTTGGAACGGCAGTCAGTGGTTCACCTATGAGAGAATGTGCAGGTTTTAATGGATTCAAATCAAAATCAAATATTTGGCACAAAGGACGAGAATTAAGAACGGCTTCTATTTGAGTGAGTACCGTACAAAGTTCTTCAAAATTTAGAATTGATTTGCCGATTACACGACGAAAGTGCAACTTGGCCTCCCATAAACCACCAAAATGTGGTGTAGAAGGAAAGATAAAGTGCCATTTTATCCCTTGCCAGAGCAGAATTGTTAACATCATTATGGGCTTGTGACAGGACCAATTTGTACATCTCAGTAAAGCACCGACGAGCTCCTTGAAAATCAGTACCTTTGTCGCGTATATATTTGTGCACTTTCCAAGACGGAACACGAATCTACGCAAGGCTGCGATAAAGGCGTCTGTGGTGAGGTCGCTCACAGGTGTGTTGCCTTATTGGACAAACATACAAATTAGGCAATATATGCATTAGACGTCTTTGCATTGCGATAGCGGGACAATTTTATAGTGAGAGGGCCCGCGTAATCACATCCAGTGTTTGAAAACGAACGGCTTAGTACGGTGCGATGAGATAGTAGATTTCCCATGATCTGTTGAGCGGTAAGCTTCCTCTGCGTAAAACACCTTTTGCATTTATGGACTATGCTTCGAATGAGGTTACGGCTACCCATAATCCAATATTTTTGTCTTACGAACGCAAACGTTTCCGACACTCCCGCATGCATATAGCGTTGATGAATATCTGTAATGCTGAGACTAGAAACATGTTTAATTCGACCACCAATCCGAAGGAGTCCATCTTTATCCAGGAATGGTGAGTATTTCAAGAACTTCGATTTCGAAGGAAGCTATTGTGTAGTACTTAAATGCTTGATATCGTCTCCGAAGAATTTTCGCTGCATGAACTTTAAAATGGAGACCTTTGACTTTCGTATTTCTGCACTTTTAAGACCATGCGGTGGTTGAAAGGATGTCGAAGATTTCAAGTTAAACACATAGTTCAGAACATAATCCACAACTCGTTGCAGATGAAACCACGTCGTCGAAGACATGCCCATCAAACGACGTGACCAGTACATGCCTCCCGACAGACCTTTCTTTAAGTATATATTTTTGTTTGGATATATTCGGCGGCAGCTTAGAGTTAGGCCAATGTTCCTCAGATTCGGATAACCACCTTGAACCGGTCCACCAGAGAGAGTTAAAAGAATCGAAGGAGACATACCACGTGAAGGGGATTTGATTCGGAGGGTACTAAACGCCAAAAGTGTCTTGGAACCGTCTTTAATATTGAAGTGATTCGGTTCGCAACAAAAATTGTCCAGCGACGAAGGGGTTAAGATAGCCAATGAAGTACGATGTCCGAATCGCACCACACGTACGTTTTATGAATCTTAGTAGTTAACGACGATCGCATTAAGGCTTTTAACCGAACTAATAGCAAAGCACCGCACAACTCAAGACGCGGAATGGACAGCGGCTTAACAGGGGCTACTTTAGTTTTAGCCGCAACTATTGTTAAGTTTATTTCACAATTATGGACAAAATCCATGGAGCTCCATTTTTTCTTCGGATGAATAAATATTTCGCGGCACTCAAATTTGTTCGAAGTTTGGTAAGTGGTCGTTATAGTTTAAACATTTTTCAGAGGGTTGTCCATGCTATTTCAGATAGTAAAGCTCTTCGCGTAAGAGGAGGACAATGTTTGGTCTAAGTTAAACGATAGAAAAAGACATCAGCAGAAGGGTTCCAAAACATTCCCAACACTTTAATTAGAGCTTGCGAACGCTCCGGGTCAACGAACGGATGTTCACAGTCTTCTGGTTTTTGCTGGACAAGAAGAGCCCAACAATTTGAGCTCCACTTACGAAGCTTTAAGCGGGCTTCAGAAAGTAACGCGATAAGTTCCGACTGTAACTCCAACAGATGTTCAACTGAGTTCGCGGCCGTCATCACGTCGTCTACATAGACATCGTTGAGCAAAATACGACAGGATATTCGGATATTTTGACCGGTATTCATCGGCGATCTGTTGCACAATCCTAACCGATAAGAATGGTGCTGATGCAGTACCATATGTTACCCTTTTCCACCGATAGTGTCTAATTTCCTGATTTGGAAAGATACCAATCTTTGTCGGAACATTTTGACGATATCGGGGGTGAAAACCAGCCAATGTTGGCGAAAGTGCAAACACACTTTCATAAGGTCACGTTTTATTGGAGGACCGATCAGCAACTGACTCTTTAACGATTTCCCGTGTGATTCCTTCACCATGCCATCGAACACCACGCGAAGTCTCGTTATCGAGCTGTCTGGTTGAAAGACAGCGCGATGAGGGAGGTCAAACTGGCGCGAGGGGTCTTTATCTTTTATCGAGGTATCTGCTCCATATGGCCAAGCTCGAGATACTCGTCCATAAATTTGGAGTAATTTTTTCTTACGACTGGATTTTTTCCGAAACCGACACTCCATCGAATGAAGCCGCGATACTGCCGCCTGCAAGGTACCTGCGAATATGGGCTCAGGGTTTTTAAACGGAAGAGATACAACGTATTTGCCATTCACGATGAGTTTGAAGGCATTCATCATGCCAATTTTCCTAACACGAAAGCATCAACTGGCAATTGTGACGAAGTGAGACCCCTTGGTGTGTCCTAATGCCATAACTGGAATACGTACATGTATTCGAGAAAGGCCGAGTCTATGGGCACAGGGTTCTGCAATGAATGACGATTGTGACTCTGTATCCAAAAGAGCACGAACATCAATAAGCTGACCCCATTTAATCTAGCAAGAATGGTTGGCAGTACCATCTGCACACGATGGCTAAGCTTTCGTGAATGGTTACTAATCAATTGGCCAACAGAAGGAGGACTAAGTCCCCAATTCGCCGGTACAGATACCTGTGATAAATTGGCTTTAGGATCATCTTGATGAACAAGGCGATTGTGTCGAGATTTGTAAATGCGACAACCAAAAGATGACGTACATTTGTTTGACGAATTACCTGGTTTCAGGCAACAAAAGCATATTGAGTTTTAAGTGAAATTTCAATGTCCAATTCGAGAAATTGAGCACATTGATATTGTTGGTGAGAACCTTTAAACAAGCGACATTGCGCACTGCTGTCAGAACTTTTAGCTACAATCGCCCTGGTCTGATTAGATCGTTTTCCACGCGACGTCCTCGCAGGATTAAGCGGCTGACATGCTTTCAATGCAGTACAACGGGTCTCTTAAAAGGCAATAAGGTACTGTATGGAACTGTCTTCCGGTGAACCGACTTCTTCTGGCCACGTGTGTTTCATTTCGCTATCTAGTTTATTAAGCAGAATGAATTTCAATCACGGATCTCTGCTATTTTTATCGAGCGCATTAAGCCCACGAATCACTTCATCTTCCCCATCGGTGATTTTGCGAAGTATCAATGCACTTAGCACGTTTACCGATGGAAATTTGTGTGTGAATGACAGAGTTTTGTTACGATCGACCGACCCTAAAAACGAAACACGGAAAGATGGCCAATCCTTGAAATCACCGGAAAACTTCGGAATCTCAATTGGATAATTTTTTCAGACGCTTTTGAAGAAGAATCCAAACCCTTCATGAACTCACTTTATTGACTCACTGAGTTATTGAGAGTAGACTCTGAATGGTGGGCTGCTTGTTGTGTTCGAATGGCACGTTTTAGTCCCGAATGTGCTTCAAAGTATTTAGTCTCATAGACACCTAAATTATCGTCAAATTCCTGCACTTCATTTTCGCCTATCTCCTTGAGACACTTGTGAAGTGAAGAAAACTCACCCCATGCTTCCATAACTCTACTCAACCGAATCTCAAATGTCTAACCGAAAACGACAAATTTAATTAACAGAAAAAATAAAAGCAATCACGAATTTCTTTATGAACGAACAATTATCATATATTATTAGTTTTCAATCACTATAATAAATCCGGACATTGAAGGACCAATATGTCTTAGAATGCTCCACACAAATTAGAAAAGTACTAAAGACTAAAGAAGCAAATAAAGAAAAACCCAGTCTATTTCATACAGACACATAGTATATTCGCTATTTTAATTCAGATTTTTTAATTCTTTTTTATTTTATTCGCGTTTGTTCGTTCTCTAATACAACTTCGACTGACTGCCTAAAAATATGGCCGCTTCGCATATATCATCCCCATTAACGGCAGCAAGCAAATTACATCGGCTTAAGGCATCTAAAAGCACAATAACGGTACTTGGTCGATGCTGAATTAAGTGGTTATAATTCTCCAATTCGAATGCCCATAGCAATTCGCGGGTTAATCTGTTTCTTACTTAAAGTTAGAGTAAGTGAGTTGCAGTCTGTAATGAATAGCTAACGTTTCCAAAACTGTGGTACTTGCTTTCCGCAGAGGTGGTAGTCTTTGAGAAGAACGCCACTGGATGAAACTGACCGTCATCTTGTCGCTGCATGAGTGCTGACCCATATTCTTGGTTGCTAGCATCACAATGAAGCTCAGTCTCTCGTTTAAGATTATATACCGCTAACACTGACCGTCGGTAAACTCGAATCTGCTTTCTTTTCGTAGTAATTCGAAAAGCGGTTTGGCTATTTTAGAAGAAGATGGCACTAAACGTCGGAAATATGAAAATAAGCCGATGCATGAGTGTAGCTCCTTCTGATTCTTTGGCATAGGGAACTCTTGATTAGCCTGAATGTGGGAATTGGAGGCGTTAATTAAGTAGCAGAAATATTCGATTTCTTTATAAGCAAATTTACATTTGCTAAGCCTCAATTACAATTTTTTCTCGTAAAGACGCTGTACAACTTCACTGAGGATCGCTAAAAGAGTTTTGAAATCAGCAGTAGCTATCAAGAGGTCATCTATATAAATTATAACCTTCTCTGCCTCTATCAGATCTTGAAATATCTGATGAACAAACCGTTGGAAATTAACCGGAGCGTTCTTCAGACCAAAAGGCATTTGTAAATATTCGTATTGGCCATTAGGTGTAATAAAAGACGTTAATGGTATTGAAACTTCCGCCATATTAATCTGATTGAATCCATCTTTCATATCTAATACAGTAAATCACCGTCTACCCTCGGTAAATTCGATAAAATTTTCTATTATAGGAAGGGTAAAATTATCCCTGATAGCTTTTTATTCAAGGCCCGATAGTCAATACACATACGTAATTCACCATTCTTCTTTTTGGTTAACACTACTGTTGATGCATACGGGGATACTAGGTCGTATGATGCGATTCCGAAGTAACTCATCTACTTTCCTCCTCACTTCGTTTCTTTCAAATACCAAAAGTTGTCTGGGGGCACAGTGAAATGCTGTGTCATCTGTTAATCTAATTTTCATTTCGTATTTATGCTCACTACATGTTAATCCGACTGGATTAAGAAAGCTATTCTAAACAACAGTTCTGATACTTGACATCTCCTCTTCGCTAAGAAGTGAACAAATATTAATATTTTCTAGAAGGCTTTCATCGCTTACTACATCAGCTTTATCGTTTCTCGTACCTAGTACTGATGCCACAGTCAGCGGAATATGGACATCAGGGACACTAACACTAGTTGTTAAAATGAACGTTTCATCAATCACATGAAAACTTGTATTTGTAAGAGGCGGTAAGGACAAGGGGCCACTGCATTGGCTGATTACCAGTTTTTAAACAGGATGTATTAGAACGAGAATTCTTAGTTTTATTTAATTCAGTTTTTTGACACTTCATTTTCATTAATTTAATATTGAATAATTTCAAAAAGTCTCATAGCAGTATTAGGGGTATGGTAATCGCATTATCTGGAAGAATCAGAGAATAAACTGACTTGATTTCATTACGATATTTAATAAGGCATTTTGTCCGACCATAAGAAAATATTCTGACCCTTCCGACCACAGACCTTCCCTGGGATTAACGACCTTTGCACAATGCTATTACAATTTATAAACTTAATACATACTGTCTGCTTATGAGAAAAAGCAACACTTACCATTTGAGTGGGATTAATTTCGCGATCAGCTTCCTCTTCACTATAGACATATTTGATTGACTCATGGTGAAAATGAGCGACTTCGTTGCATTTGAAGTAGGCACGCTCCAACTAACGATAAATGTCCAGCGGTGCCACCTTGATAGGTGATGACTCCCAACGTGCTAAGGAAATCCTTAGCAACCCCACTCAGTAGTCGGCGTAACCAAACCTCGCGTTGACGCATACATCTCAAATTCGGCAGACCTTATATTAATGCAGTGCTCCGTTAAATTTGTTGAGGGTGGTTTCGAGATAATCGAAGTTAATAGCAGCCTGTGATTATTGACTAAGAGATCATCGCGCATACGCGGGAGTTGTAATTGTGACTCCAATTGCTGGACTACGTAATTTACTCCAACTGGATACTGCACACTTCCCTCCATTGTTTTTGGGGAGGCTAATGACGACAATTTTGTTCAGACATCGGGGACGGTTGATGACTGCGATGGCACTGAAGTATGGGCTCCAGATGACAGCGGTGGCACTGTCATTTGGACTGCGGGTAGCTGCGGTGGCGCTTAGCGTATAGCGTTTCCTCCACTTTTATAGTTCCTCATAGGGAGGACGCAGCTGCTTGGCTGTGGCTGTAGGAGGGAACAGTACGTCAGCACATTTTTGTGCCTCCGCCATCTCCTGGCGCGTGGTATGCGAGCTCAACGCTATTATGCACTTAATTTCACTTCTCCGCGTACGATAATATTGTTTTCAATTCTCAGCTTTTTTTTTTGATTATACCCCACACCTGAGATTTAATTCGGACTTTTTAGTTCTTTTTTTGTTTTATTCGCGTTTCTTCGCTCTCCAATACAAGTTCGACTGATTGCCTAAGAATATGGCCGCATCGCATATATAAAATCAAGATGTCCGACGAAAAAAAAAAGATGGCTTATTGAATAACAAAATAAAATATGACCCACAATAAAAATTGACAACAAAATTTGATCTATTACGATTACTGGACAAATATTTACTATTACAATTGCTAGGACAGTTTAAGTACATTACACTATGGATATATACTTATCGTATAATTTGGCCAAAGGTTTGGTGCCGTACGCTGTCGAGATCCAAGTTGACGAGTGCTCTTGCTTACATCAAAGCTAGGGCTAGAATTCGTTCTCTTACAGGATATTGTCACAGCGCATACATTGTTTTTGTAAGAGATGTCTACAGCACGACAACCATGACCATTACAATGAAACTGAGAGAAAACATATAAAAAAAAAAAACAAGAAAAAGCAAGAGAATAAAGATTTGAGTAATTGGTAACATACAACACATGTCTAAGTATATAGAGAGGAGTTTCAACATGTATGATATGAGAGTACAAATTATGGTTATTTAGTTAATAATTATAAGAGCTAAAATAAGCCAATGAATTCAATGTCAATAAGTCTTAAGCACCCTATAAAAAATTGCCAGTTCGGGTTTTGTAGATCGAGAAAGTAATATTTTTTTGAAAACTGGCTCGTATTGGAATTTGCAAGTGTTATGGTCGGAACTAAGGACATCAACAGAAATCTGTTGCGTTATATGAACAGGGGGAGATCGATCTGCATATCAATTGGCAATTAAAATATTGAGTCAGTTTGTTTTTAAATTTTCTTTGGTAGCTCCAGTTGAGTTGTGTGTGCAGAATGAAACGGAACTGCTTCTTTAATTCGGATATTTTTATTCAACCGGTTTTCAGGAAAAGTCAGATAAATGTAATTCGTGTTCTTATGCAATTTTTTTGTTATTTTTTTAAGATTTGTGCACTCCAGACCTCTTTGTATTAATTCGTTGTTAGGCACATCTGTGTTAATGTCACTCCTACAACCTTAAAACCTTTTTCTCCGTAAGTGTCATGTTTGAAAAATTGACAATGGCAATTGTCTTTAGGCTGTCAAGCACTACACTATATGAAACACACAATTAATATCTCAGTTGATAAACTTTTGATGAAGTAGTCGGAAATGTATAAACTTTTCTTCATATTATATACACAATCATTCGATTTGTGTAACAATTTAATAGGTTAAATGACTTTTTTTGCTTATAAAGTGGTTTTTGGAGAAATAATTTTGTCCATTTCAACAGAGTGATTTTCTAGAAGACATTGTAATGGACTGTAGAAATTTTCGCTTAGGTACGTATTATGAGGATGACTACGAACAACCTTTACTCGCCATACCGTGATCTTTCCCGTTTCGATATTTTAAAGCTTTTTTTTTTGCACGAATGAGTAAGTGTGTTTGAGCAGCTCGATGTCTAACACGCTCGATAGCTTCGACCAAACTGAGATAGATAGGTTTATTTTATCATAGAGTAACTATTACATATTTTTGGTTTTGAATTTGCAGCTTGCATAGAGATATTTTCATGATATTTACCATATATCTTACAAATAAAACACATATTGATTATTTTGTACAGACATTTTGTTTAGTTGTGAAGAATATTTGAAGGAAAACTATGTGAAAGAAACCTCATTTAGTAAGTTTGGATTGGCAATAAAATAGCTTAAAAAATTAAAGGAAACGCTATATATGAACAGGAATATATGAATGAGTAAATACTGAAGATGATTCATTGCTGCAGAGCAAAGTTATCCAAAACGTCAACATAAATAAATAAATTAAATACCGAAATTGAACAAGTAAATAAGCAAACAAATAATAAGTGCATAAATAAATAACCAAATAAATAAATACGTTAATAATTAATTAAACAAATATAGATTAGATAAATAAATATATATGTAAATAGGTAAATAAATAGATAAATAGCTAAGTACATACTTAAATAATTGAGCAAATAAATGTATGAATAGAGAAATACATAAATTAATAATTTAAGTCAATGCAAAAGGCGAGGAATGTTGGGAGAGTTGAGGGTAAGTCATCTTATTTTTGCGGATGACTTAGTTATTCTCACATCTTCCCCGACAGAATTCCAGCGCGCACTTGACAGGTTTGTGCCCGTGTGTGCTGATTCTGACTTAGCAGTTTTCAATATATGTTCCAACTCTCACCTATGGTCACGAAATTTGGGTAATGACCGCAAGAAAAAGATCGCGGATACAAGCTGCTGAGATGAGATCTCTTCGTGCTGTTGGGGGAATTCCTCGCCGGGATAGGGTGAGAAACACGACAGTGCGCGAGGAACTCAAAGTTGAGCAGTTGCTTTTTCGAACGGAATTAGCTATGCTTCGTTGGTTTGGTCACGTGGCACGAATGTCCCCACCATCATAACGACTTCCTAAGCGGGCCTTGAATGCGATTCCATCAGGTAGGCGACCACTTGGCAGACCCAGGATGTGTTGCTTGGACCAAGTCCATAAGCTCGCCTGGTAACGCTTGGGAATAACCCCTGATGAGTTAGAGTCGATGGCGGAGTTGCCTGAAGATCTTTCGTACGTGGTTTACCCCCGCGACCAATTCAGCGTATCATGCGGGTCAGAAGATGATTATTGTTGAAAAATTATGTAAAAAATAACCAGGGTAAATCAAGCATAGTTTTCAGTATTTTTTTTTTTGAGAAATTTGGAATGGTAGGACATTTTAGTGTTTATTTTGCTTAGAGTATTAGTGATATGTTCCCCGAACGTTAACGTCTTGTCTAAATATACGCCTTGATACAAGACAGGCTTTTAGTTTCCTAGCAAAAATATAGGCTTAATTTTCCATGCTCTGAGGTAATCTGCAATTTTGTTTAGAGCATACTGTAAGTCGTTTTCAACTTCATGGCCACTAAAGTTTGAGTAATAGAAAGCTATGTCGTCTGCTAACAACCATTTATAGGAATATGATCCGAGCTCAAGGCGTTTACCTCCAAAGGCTGGGTAACAATATAAGGCGAGTTCGATATGATCAAATCCATTGTCGACGGTGAACACTTATTGTTAGATAGAAAAAATTTAGCTTACATATATCTCAAAATTACAACCGGCAGCAAATTACCCCATTTATTTGCTCCTTGCAACCCCAATTTCGCCTACAGTTAAAACAAGCCTCAAGAAAAAATGTATCAATACTCGTGATAAGCCTTCTAAAATCATCCCAGCCCAGCCCATCCAAGCCCACCTTTTGTGTGGTAGGGGCTCCACCATACTAATTCAAATCAGGCCAATGTTCCTGAATTTAGCCTTGATGCGGATTGTTATGAGGCGTTCGCTTTTACAGACGAAGCTTAAGTATTTTTGCCTAAGTCTGCCTCGAACAACAAATCCACTACCAAATAAGCGCCTCTCCCTGTCGCAACCACCATAGTAGATGTCGCAGTTTCTCATTCTCTTTTTGCCCTGCTCATTCCACCGCACTTCCTGGAGTGCGGTAATGTCTGCTTTCACTCCAGGACCTCCGCGAGTTCTTCGACTGCACGTGGTCTGTTAAGGAACCTAACATTCCACGTGCAGAACCGAAAATCGTTGTCTTTGTATCGTTTGCAGGTGTCATCAACATTAATTCCGTCCGTATCCGAGGCAGTTGGTTGTCTCTGAACCATAAAATTTGTACGTGGTGAGGGAGGCCAGGCCCTATTCATTAACCCTCGGGCGGAGAGTCCGGGTTTATCTGGTTTCGGTAACCTCGCTCAGGCGCCGCCGTTGTCCCTAAAACTATAGGGGTCTTCCGCCGCCATTTCAATTCCAAGGCCCCGACCTGGCCTTGAAAGAACCTGCCAGACCTGTGCTCCGAAAATGTCGAAGTAGCTCTAGAGGGACTGCGCACCAGGGAGCTCCTTCTGACTGGAGTTTCGGATGCGCCGTTGGCCATACAGTTTTGCCTCCGCCGCCATCCATAAAGAGAGATGGGCCCTGGTTTGGGCACACTCCCCCCCCCCCCCTCTCTCGACTGCAGCCGCCAACGACGTCCAACAGGAGTTAGTTACCCCATCTTCGATCGAAGGTGCTCGGCTCCCAGATTTCACCACGTGGAGGTGAGTGTAGGAGTACGCTGATAGATGCTAAGTGCAGACGCTTGTGCCTGCATGAGACGTCATATCAACGCTTTGAAATCCAATTGTTTTCATATATGGTCTTAAATAATAGATTAAATCTTTTTTTAATAAAATGGGAACACCGTCACATTTGTCGCCATCATTTCGTTCATATTTATGACAATTATAATTTTTGTGCGAGAAAGAGATGCTACTAAGTCCGCTTTCACACAGAAAAATTTCGTCTGCGATTTTTCCATCTTGTAGGCAAGGGAGGTTGGACGTGATAGGGGTAGTCCGCGTCTCGTGTGCTCGGGGTTTGCTTTTGGATTTTCTATTCTCTTTTGTCTCTCTTCACTTTTTCTTTGAGTTGCTTTATTCTTATGTTCTCAATGTTGGGTATTGGAAGCATGCTGTACATGTAAGAGAAAGAGATGACGCATGTGTGAGAGGGGGTAGGAAACAGAAAAGGTTCAGCATTGAGATCTCAATTGCAGAGACTGAAAGATTTCCAGTGTGAAAGTGGCTTGAGATCACAAAAGGGAATTTGAAAGAATCGCCGACGAATCTTAACGAGTGTGAAAGCCAAACGTCAATATCATTTACACATGGAAAATTTAAGAACTCAGTATACTTATTGTAAATTCTTCTGGCATTCTAAAAAATTAATAGAATATGATTTACTTAACACGGTTGTATAAATATTTAATCGCAAGCTGCGTTGTAAGATTATATTGTTCAAACTTATTACGATGTAATACACCCGGTAGTCAGAAGCGAAGTGAAGTGATCTTTATTCTGTTTATTTCCTAACTTGACATTTGAATATGACATAAATGATATGACAATAATGAAATGGCAGATGTGGCACCTAAACAAATAAAGCCCAACAGATGGCGCTATGCCACATCGCCCACATCAAGTTGAGCAAACCATACAAAAAAATACAATATTAATTCTAAGAAAATGTATGTATGAAAACATATGTACATATGTAAATAGAATTCAGGAGTTTCAAATTACATCAATTAAGTATTAAAAGCATAAACTCAACCTTAGTATAATTCTACAAACATAAATGAGATATTATTCACCTTACAAAAGATAATTACAGTTCATAATCCAAATTAAATTTAATAATAAATACAAAAGATAGTTACTGTTTATAATTTACACGTTGCAATGATCTTAATTTTCTCTCTGTTTTTTTCTGTGGGAACATCCGCCTGTTCGTCCTCACCCGCTGCTACGGAGGTAACCCGTACTTCCATCGACTTGCCCACTGGTGTCCCCTTTTCCTTCGTAACGAGGATAACCCGATAAATTGGCCATGTTTTCAGTTTCATTAACCAGTGTTTTTTCTGAATTCTTGTTGTCATTTGGTGTTCCACGAATCATTTGGTTCAAATGTCCTTTCGTTATTTTATTATTTCGACTCAATATACAATGTTAAGATCGGGGTCCCAGGCGTTCGTCAACAGTGGCTTTTTGCCAACTTGCCTTATTCGGATTCGAATAACCGCGGACAAAAAGTTTTTCGCCATTTTCGAAATCTACGTTTCTTGCACTTTTATGGTTTTTTATACTCGATAGCTGACTTTCGACAGTTTGGTCTTTAACTAAGGGTGGTCTAAGCAAACTGAAGCGATTCTTTAGCTCTCTACCTAACAATAACCTTGCCGGTGTATCTCCTGTCGCACAGTGCTTAGTTCATCGGTAATCAAATAAAAAATTTTGTATAATCACGTCAATATTTTTCTCTTCACCTTCCATTAATTTAGCCGAAATCGCTTTCTTAAAAATTTTCTGCTTGCCCATTGGTAGCGGGATGGCCAGGAGCAGTCAAAATATGCCGTATATTATTCCTAGCCATTCATTTTTGGAATTCCTCCGACGTAAACTGGCGCCCATTATCGCTAACCAGAATATCCACTAAACCAAACCTGGAGAAAAGTTTCCGCAACCTTGAAATAGTAAAACAGGGGGTAATATCTTTGGTTTTGTATACCTCTACTCACTTCGAATGTGAATCGATAATTATGAGAAAATAAAATTGTTTAATAGGACCTGCAAAATCGACATGAATTCTAGACCACGCTGATTCGGTAGTCACACAGGGATTAAGTGAGGATTTCTCAGGACTAGGTTGCGCTGTTTTGCAAGGGATACAATTGGCGATTGCCCGTTCGATGCATTGATCCCCTTTAGGCCACCACTCGTAAGACCGTGCCAAGGCCTTGGTCTTGACGATGCTTAAATGAGAACCATGCAACTGAGCTAAAATCATACCACGCAATTTCATAGGGATAATTACCCTGTAACCCCATAGAACGCAGTTATATTCTACTGAAAGCTCGTCTTTTCTATTTCTAAGTCTAAATCCTGCCCCTCCAACGAGTCTACTCTTCCCCGGTGAATTGCCACCATCAATTTCAACAAGGGTCGCGCCTTGTTTCCTTTGATATTATTTTAAAATTTAAATTGAACCTATTATTTCTATTATTGGATATACATAATTTACGTAATTGGCTTCACTGTCTCCTTCCCCTAAATCTCGCTGCGGTAAACTGGACAAGTGATCTGCAAAGTTTTCAGAACCCTTAATGTGTCGCATAATATAACTAAGACCGGATAAAATGAATGCCCATCTCTGCATCCGCACTGCAGCCATTACTGGTAACCCTTTTTTCCTCACCGGATATTGCCACCTGCGGCTTGTGGTCCGATTCTAAAATGAAGTGATTGCCCAGCAAGTACTGTTTTAATTTAGTTACATTGAAAACAATTGCTAATTCTTGTTTTTGAATAGTACTATAATTTTTCTCCGCTTGAGTAAGTGCTCTCGAAACAAATGCCACTGGACTATCGTAACCCTCCATGGTCCTATGTGAAAAAATGCCTGCCACTGCCACATTCGATGCATCCGTAGATAACACAATAGTCTTCTTACAATCAAAATGTACCGGAATCTGGTCCGACGGTACGTCTAGTTTAAGCAAGTTATACGCTTTTTGACATAATTTTAACCATATAAACCTTGCATCTCTTCTTAGCAGTTCATACAACGGAGCCATTTTGTGCGCGAAATCCCGAATGAATTTTGAATAATAATTCAACATATCCACGAATACTCTTAACTCAGAGATATTTTGTGGAACAGAAGACAGCGGACATTCTGTCTCTATTCTTACTCAACCCATTATCCTTGAAAAACTCACACTTTCTAACATTGAGGCGAAGACCCACCGACTCCAGTTTTGTCAGCACTAATTCTAAAGTTTTTACATGCTCATGAAAAGTAGCTCCAGTTATGACTATATCGTCTAAATAGTTTACTACATTTGGTATACCACGTAAAATGTTTTCTATCGTCTTCTGGAAAATAGCTGCTGCAGACTTGACGCCAAAAGGCAAACGCATCATTTTGAAAATACTCATGTGAGTACTATAGGCACACAACAATTGTGATGACTCGTCTAGCACCAACTGGTTATACGCATTAAACAGATCTAACTTCGTGAAAAAGTCTCCTTTTAAACAAGCAAACAACTCTTCAATACGCGGTAATGGATATTTAACATCCACTAAATGTTTATTAATGGTAGACTTGTAATCTCCGCAAATGCGAAGCTCATCCTTTGGTTTCAGTATGGGAACCAATGGCGTACCCCAATCAGCATTGTCCACCTGCACCAATACACCCTTTTCCACGAGCTCAATTAGCTGCTTTTCTACTTTAGCTCGCCACGCCAAAGGTACTGGCCGTGGCTTACAAAAAATGGGCTATGCGGAAGCAACTCTAACTTAACCTTAGTTATTCTATACGAACCTAGTCCGCCATTAAATACCCTACAAAATCGCTTTTTTATGCTAGCCACATATTCATTTATTTTGTATAAAGAATTTACTTGTGAAAGTCCGATATCGAATAATGCCATAAAATCGCGACCCATAATGGGTGGTCTGCTTGTATCAGTTATCACTAATCGCAAAACTTTTGACTTCTCGCGGAATTTAATAGTTGCAACGAACTCACACGTTACTTTAATGCGATCGCCATTATATGTGGAGAACTCATCTTTTTACAAAAAATGTTTGCCAAAATATCTGTCGAATGTCGCTTTCGGAATCAAGGAACCAGCAGCACCCGTATCCAGAATAAAATCAAGCCGAACTTAGTTGATTTCCACAGCCAACGTGAATGATTGAACAGACGCATATACCCCAGATATATTGTAAATTGAAAATTCATTATTAACATTATTCAAACTATTAACAAGTATTTTGCTTAGCTTCCACACGTTAACCTGCCTGCTGCTGCACACACTTTCCAAGTGCCCCACTTCATTGCATTTATGGCACTTACTGTATTTGTATCGGCACTTTTCACTGGCGTGATTTTTCCAACCGCATTGAGTGCACCTTCTTCTGCTTTTGTTGTTGCTCATAACCTGCTTGCTGCCATTTGCCACTTCGTCCGCTTTTCTGTTATTTTTGCTCCTCCGTTGCCTAGGAAGATAGTTAACCTCACTGTTATGCATATTTTGTTGTGCTTGCATCCTGACTTCAGCCGTAAGTGCCTTTTTTAAGGCATCTTCACACTTTAGACTTTCATACTTTTCACACAACCGTTCGAAAATGTTTCCTTCAAACCCGGTCACGAATTCATTCAGTACGAATGCATCTAACTGTATGCCAAATTTGCAATTCATCGCAAGCATATACACTCGTGCGTACCACTTGGCCACCGATTCGCACTCCAACTTTCTCGCGTCGAAAAACTTTCTACGTTCTCGGAAAATAATCACGGGAGGCGAATAATGACGTTCCAACAGCACACCTCTTCGTATGTTTTCGAAGCCGGTTATACCGGATCACACAGCTGTTGCAGTAACCCATATGCTTCTAGGTCTACACCCTTCAAAAACACCGATCTGCGTTAGCCATTGTATGCTGTTAAATTGACTACCCACTGCACAAACAAAAAAATTCTAAAATAATCTATGTATGTAACACGATCTTTTTTTTTGTCCTCGTCGCCAATACGATGTATTACACCCGGTAGTCAGAAGCGAAGTGAAGTGATCTTTATTATGTCTATTTCCTTGCAACTAACTTGAAATATGACATAAATGAAATGACATAATGATGAAATGTTACTACAGCCTACTAGGGGGCGCTGTGGCACCTTAACAAATATCGCCTAACAGATGGCGCTATGCCACACTTATTTTTACATACACTTAACTTATTTATCATTTCCATAATAAGAGAGCTTAATTCATCTTCTAGGTACATTTTGAGTCCAATGCAGGTGGAGACCCTGTGTGTGTATTTTGTATAGGTAACGACGGAAAATCGTTTGTGCTCTTGTAATTTGGCACCATTTTTTAAAGTTGCTTGGGTTGGGAGCGTGTCATTATTGGACTTCTCTTAAGACTAGTTTTACCACTTATCTCAAGGTATTTGACTCTTCGGGGACAGTTTATATCAGTTGACTTATGATATCCCTGACAGTTTATACACTTGGACATTCTATTAGTAGTACATTCTGTCAGTCTTATGTGATGCTACAATTTCTCTCACCGTGAACATAAATTTGGCAGTTATGACATTGTGTAATTTCATTTTTTTTGCCTTCGTTGAAATTCCCAACGAACTTGAGTATGAAACGGCGCGAATACTTTTTTTTAAGTCAGACATTTTCCCACTGTGTTTTTCAATTAAAACTATATAAAACACTTCTGTGTAGTGATCGTAATTTTTCTTCACCATTTTTATGTTTTTGCATTTCAAATCTAATTTAGACAGCTCTGCCTTAAGAGTATTAACACTCATTCTTCGTCTAAACCAAAGAGAAAAGCTTTAAATTATCTTTCACCTTTGAAATCGTCGGTGAAGAATTAATATATTCTTTCTTTTAAGGCCACGTATACCTTATTAAATGAAGAAAAACTTTAATGTCGATTGATATTTTTTAATTGAATAGTTTTCTATATTAAGTTCGTTCTTGAGATTATGAAAAAATACCGAGGATTTTTGAGGTATTAAAGATATGCCGAACTCCGAAGGCATATCTAAACCCTCGAATAAAATACCTAATATGAGCAGAACCAGTGCGGGTAGGGAGGACCTAGCTACAACTATTGGAGTCAATGTATGCTTGATGAGGATGATACGTTCGAAGTAATCGCGAGTGAGATACATGAAAATCCGATGAAAAGGGTGTTAGTGCTCTCTTTAAATATTTTTTCCCACTGCAATCGCTAAATGCTGGACTAAAGTTATCAGAACTTCTGATCTCTTGGAGGAAGAAGACTGTGTTCCTTTGCAGTTAATTCAGAATCAAATTTTGTAAGAAAGATCTGACATTACAACAATGCTTAGCCAAATATTTAAAAACCAGAATTTCGATAGCGATGACATCTCATTCTCAACTGAATGGATCTCCGAAAATCAACAAAGCGTAAAATATTAGGCTTTAGAAGAAGTTTCGGATGATGAGTGCAGAAATGGACGCCCAAAGTGAAATAGGAGGAATAATAAAATGCTTAACCACATGCTTGCAGAGGGCAGATCAAAATTATCTCACCATTGAAGAAATGGTGCAATTGCAAATTATGAGCGATAAAGCTGTTGCAAAGCGACATTCTGCAAAGCAACTGCAAACAAATTAAACTTATTATTTTAACCTGTAGAATATATTTTAAGAATATTTTATTCATACATTAGATAGTGTATGGCGTAAACTGTTTTAAAGCGTTTTAAATATTTGTTCGATTATTGCAATTTTCGATTTTTGCAACACAATATCTGCAGGAAAAAAATTCGTGTATGAAACCTCAGAAACATACAACACAGTTATCGCTTCTTAAAAAGAGAACATGGGACAAAAAGACTTAAAAAAGTAGTGTTATATGGAATTGATAAGGTTGAAGTTGTTCTTCTTCTGCATATGGCGCTACAGTCCGGGATTGACCTGGGCCTGCCCCCACATGCCTCTCCAGCTGGCTGAGGTCCCCCTCTTTTGCGTTGTCCTACAGGCTCAGAGTCGAAGATTCTTCGGCCCGGAGCTAAGTTGTCCATACGCTCTACATGGCCTAACCATCTTAAGCTTTGGATCCGTACACACCTGACTAGATTCATGTCGTTACAGCCCGTATAGTTCGTGGTTGAACCTTCTTCTCCAAATGCCATCAACGTAAACAGGACCAAAAATCGCGCGTAGGACTTTTCTCTCAAGAATACCAAGAGCCTTTTCATCCGCTTTGGATTACGCCCTAGAGGAGGTCGAGGATGGACAAGTTTATTGCGTATTACCGAACGCAACCCAAATCCACAAGTGACACAAACTTCAGTAAATATCGAAACACCATGGTCATACATGTATTTCCTCTCTATTCCATTTTTCACTAGTTATCTCGTTTTATTCTTTCTTCCCTTGCGTAACCTGGACAGGAAGTTTATAGTAATCAATAATTGAATTAAATTTGAAATACATTAGGAATTTTGGGTTTCATTTCATTTCAACCTAAATACACAACAGTGGGGAAGAGGAGGAGCAAAATTCCAAGAAAAAGGAACAATTTATAATAAATAAAATGGACGCAAGTCAATCACAGAAGCTTTTGCAGGCAGATGCTATTCATGGCAATATGGCTGATCAATCGTAGGCGGAAGGAATATATCGAGAAAACTTCAATGATGAGACGGTAACTTGGGATATTTTTATTTGAAAACTCGAAAATTTCTTTAGTCTCAAGAATTTTACTTGGATATCTGCTACAGTCCAATCTAGCAAAAGAAACTGGCTGATTCATGCGATTGGAGCGCCAAACGGTGATATTCAAACCTGTGTAAAAAAATTGTTTTTACGGTTTTATGTAAAAAAAAAAATAGTAAATTCGAGTAAACAACGTAAAACACGCGTAAAAAGATAAAAAAGAGGTAAATAAAGTAAATTACTGAGAAAAAAGAGATTTTTTCAAAGAGATAATTTCAGCATTTTAATAAAGGATATAATGATTCAGGATATAGAACATCAAAGAAAAATAAGATTGATTGAGTATAAAAATAAAAGATATACTATTGTTATACTTGCCCTAATAATTTGTATTATAATTATATACTTCACACAAAAATGTAAAAATGTCAAAAAAAGAAATAAAGACGCCACTGTTATTCCAATGAATTTCATATATATCGTGACAGTTCATGCTGATTTGAATTGAAACGAAAACAGGGAACGAATGATGACGTTTCGAGTTGTGGGTGACATAGGGAGTAAGTAAGACTTCCGACTCACATTGAACAGACAATATTGTCGTTTTTTCGAATAGTTTTGTGCATTTTTCAGTTACATTAATTTAGAAAAGTACTTCGATCGAACTGAATTTTCCTACTTTTTTTTAAGCGGATTTTATTTTATTCTTTACAGTGAACCTACAAAGATCATCGAATGTGTATGTGAAGGGTCTGACTGCTGTTTTTTATCAGATATTATCGTGAGTGGATATTATGTTTAGTGTTGATGAAAATATCTAAAACCGATACATCATATATGTGTATATTTCGACTTTTTTGGAATGTTAATATGTAGAACAAAAGAAAAACTGCGTTTTAACGTTGTAATGTATATTCGTGTTTTAATATTTTTGAATTTAGTTGAGACTTTATATTGATTTAGTGTTGTTATTTAGTATTATTATTTCTCATGAATATTAAATGTTGAATGTGTTCTTCTTTCTGCAACATTCTCCCAAACGGAGAACTCCGTTCTCATATTCGCCTTGATTTGGTCGCTATCAATCATCCTCGATAAAGGGGCCACCCTGTGCCATGGTTTCGTTTACATGAAAAATAAACTGATCAAACATCTTGTAAAGTTAACATGTAAGAAACTCAGACGACAAAAACATGGAAATTGAACAGCACATGTTCTACGCTAATGACTGGTACAGTTCAATGTTGTTTTGGTTTGTTGATGCTGTCGCGGTACTGCTGCTGAGTGCTGCTATTTTTTTCTGAATTAGGATCGATGTAAATTAGCTTGGATCAATTAGTGAATTACGCATGCCATATGCCGTTTGCATAAAAAAAAATTTTCATTTTTTTCTTTCTTTTTTTTGTATTTATTTCTTTTATTGAATGACCAGCGACTAACGATCCGAGACCAAAAATAAGACTGAGTGCAACCGACTGCTGAACTGAACTTTTCTGCAGGTATTTAAAACATAAAACTGTTGACACAGCTTTTGGATGAAGTTTGTCTGTGGGAAAGGAATGCACTAAGGGTTTCATACGTCGGCGTGTGTAGCGCAAAGGTGGAAGCGTTTGCGAACATGATCTGCGTACCGTTAATCATGAATTTTGCGCGTGGTTGAGGTGAAAAGCGGAGTTACCGGGTGGAGAACGGAAGTGAAGTTTCCGACGTAACTATTGATATTACCCCGCGTATCAGTGTTAATGGCGAGTTTAATTTATTGATTGTTGTGCATTATTTTATTAATTTCATTTGCAACCAATTCATATCCATTGACACGGTTGGTTATTGCTGTGATTTCGTGTAATTGGTGACATCTGTTGTTTTCTCCATTGAATATATAAGTGTGAATGTGTATGTTCGCAGTCGTGTACAGACCTCTGAACAGTGCGGTAATAGTTCGCGAGAGTGACGACTTAAAAACGTTAGCAAAAGTGTTCAAGTGCATAATCGACGCAGTTAAAAACAATAACCACTTGGCTGAATAGGTAGAGTCAGTACTCTTGCCGTTCCAGCCTCGGATCAGCGGACACAAAAATTGCGACCAAAGCCGCAAAATCATTTGCAGCAGCAACAACAACAACAACTGTAGCCTACGACGACGTCGAGTACGAGTCGACAGAAGGGGAGGGGAGATTCTCCTTCAGCGGGAGAGAGAATCCCTTTCACACGCTAACGTCGCTAACGAAGAGGAAGAGGACCGGTAGCAGCTGGAAAAAAGTCAGCGAGAGAGGGAGGAGCTGGACGCCCACATTCAAGCCCTCCAAATCAAATTAAGGGCCAGAAGAGCAGCCAAAGAGGCTGCACAACAACAACAGCAGCTACAAAAACAGCAGCAGCAGCAACAACAACAACAGCAGCCGAAAAAGCAGCAACAACAACAGCAGCAGCCGAAGCAGCAACCAAAGCAGCAGCAACAACAACAGCAGCGACCAAAGCAGCAGCAGCAACAACAACAACATCAAAAGCAGAAGGCACAGCAGAAGCAGCCGCAACAGCAGCAGCCAGCCAAAAAGGAGAGATGCCCTCCGATCAACGTCTTCGGACTGGAGACGAAGGACGTTGACATACTGTGTAAGTTTGCCACAAAAGAGTCTTATTTTATTAAGTATAAGGGTCCACTACGGGTCTCTGTCCATTGCTTATCAATGGCAGACTATCACGTAGTCAAAGAAAGGTTAGCGGTGTCGGAGGCTGAGTTTTTCTCGTAAACTCCGAAAGGGGAAAAGGTGCAGACCATGCTCCTTAAGGACGTGGATCCCGACACTGATCCCGATGAGATCCTCGCTATTCTGCGCCAAGCGCAGAGCGACGATGTCCAAGTCGTTGGGGTTAAGCCCTTCATCACTGCGGCATCGAGAAGGGAGAATAGGAAACTTCCTTTCTTCCTAGTGCAGGTCACCCCAGACAGCAAACTAGAGAGCCTGAAAAAAATTACCCATTTAGGCACTCTGTCTGTTACATGGGAAACAATAAAAAAGACAAAGAACACACTCCAGTGTGTTCGTTGTCAGAGGTTTGGGCATGCCGCGGCGAACTGCAATATGCAGTCTCGCTGTGTCAAATGCGCAGGAACTTACAATCGCGGGGAATGTCCCTTAGGGACCGATAAAGTTGATGATAGGAGCAAGCTGACGTGCGTGCTCTGTAAGACCAGCGGGCATCCTGCTAACTATCGAGGATGTCCTACGGTCCAAGAAATGAGAAAAATTATACAGGCCAAACGTAATGGAAAAATGGTAGAAGCGAGGCCAGTGCCCCGTGCTCCAGCTACCACTGTTACACCGGCAGTCTCCTATGCCCAAGTGGCATCGGCTGGGCGACCGGTTCAACAGACAGTGCAGAAAGTTACCCAGGTCCCTGTGGCCAGGCAACCAGAAGCAAATTTGGATGTGCAAACGATCCTGCTCTCTATCCAGAGGCAGATCGCTCAACTCCAAACTCAATTCCAGAACCAGTTACAAGAACAAGCAGCGCGAATAGAACTCATCTATTCGACGCTGTTTGGAGAGCCAAACGCAACATCGGTATAATGGCTGCGCAGGCAGCCTGCAACCTTAAAATTCTAGCAGTGAATGTGAATTCACTGATCCGCCCTGAACGTAAATTAAATTTCGGTAACTTGTTGCATACCCATAATCCTGATGTGTTGATGGTTTGCGAAACTAAGCTAAGCCAGATTCCACTCACTTTTTTCAGCCGCTCAGGTTCAAAAATTACAATATCATTAGAAGAGATCGAAGCTACCTAGCTGGTGGAGTCGCACTCTTAATCAAAAAAGGCCTTTGTCATAAGGTAGTGTATAGCGGTGAAGTGCAGAGATTCCAGGCCATAGAAACGTGTATCGCACGCATCCCCCTTCGGGGTGGTAAGCGGCTATATGTGATCGCTATCTATGCGGCTGACAAGTCACGCATTAACCAATATTTCATTTCAGAGCTCGCTACTCTTTTCACTAGCCTTCGTCTGAGCTCGGAAGATAACTACTATATCGTAGCCGGGGACTTGAACTCGAGGCATATAGAGTGGGGCAACGTGGTGCATAACACCAGGGGGACCTCATTGTATAACTGGTTGGTAGAACACAATGTTGAGATCAAGCTAGATTTGCTAGCAACCGATAGGCCATCGTATCCTAGAAGCGGGACAAACGACTGACTATACTAGACGTGGAAAGACGCACACGTAACTGTCTAACTGCTGTTGAGTACGAGAGTGATCACTGCGGGCTATTCGCAGCTATTCAGCTCCCGAACGAGGTGGAAGGACTGGAGGAGTATGTCCAGAGGCACCCTTAAAATTATAATAAGGCCTGCTGGCCACGCTTCTCCAGGACTTTATCCGCAGAACTACGTTCGAATGAGATCAACCCGCCGACAAACAGAAACCTGACGAACGAAGAGGTTGACAGGTACCTCATACAAATGGACGACGTAATCAAACGTACGATGGACAAAACAATCCCGAAGGTAGTTCAAATCGACAACAGCGATGTTTATCGAAATGCTACCATCGACGCACTTCACGTGCACAAAACTACGCTGCTGTTAAAACTCAAACTCTTGCACAGGCGTTTTACAGATCCGCAAAACGTGGAAATCAGAGCATTGAAGTCGGAGACCAAGAACCTCCAACAGTTAATACGAATAAACTATAGCTTGGCTATAAGCTTGCACTGGGGCAACAAAATCCGGGCTGTACGATCCAACAACCCGGGTATGTTCCCGCAAGTAAATAAAATATTTCGGAGGAAAAATCAAAACGACATTCAAATCGTAAGACTTCCCAGGACGACAGACAACGAACACTTACTGACTTCAGTTGGCATTGATCCAGATGAGGCAGTGCTAGACAATGACTTCTTTGCGGTGGAAGATCCCCAGGAGAAGGTTACAGCTATTGGTGCAGTGTTCCAGAGAGTGTATACGGTCAACGAGGTTAGTAGGCCTAATCACGATCTGGAGAACAGAGCCCTGCTATACCATTTCTATCTCCGCAATGAGATAAGTCAATGGCGATCAGAGAATCCAGGTTTCACCGGGTTCAATGACGAGAACATGGCACATAGTGCCGTCGCCAATGATGGCAATCACATCTTGATTTCTCAAGAAGATCTCCAGGGTATCTTCCACTCGCTGAAGAAGAAAAAGTCAGTGGGAATCGATGGAATACCGAACATTGTGCTTCGCCATCTTCACCCCGAAGCGGTCCAAATTTACACAACCTTGTTCAACAATGCGCTGAGTTATGCCCATTACCCCACGCACTGGAAAACAGCTGTTGTTCAACCGATCCCTAAACGGGACAAAGATAAGTCCATTCCGACAAATCTTCGGTCGATCAGTCTTCTTCCCTGCATAAGCAAGGTTTTTGAAAAGATAGTCATTCGAGTTCTGAAGCAATGGGCTGAAGAAAAAAAAATCATACCGGACAACCAGTTCGGATTCCGAGCGGGGCATGATACCATTAATGACGCGTCAAAACTGGTGTCCGACATACAATGGAATAAAAACAAAAATCAGTACACGGGTGCCTGCCTGATTGACTTGGAGAAGGCGTTCGACACCGTTTGGTTAGAGGGCCTCTTCCTCAAGTTGGTCAGGCTTGGCATAAGTTAACCATTGCTATACATGGTCTATGACATGATAACAGGTAGAAAGTTCGTTGCGAAAAATGGTGACGTAACTTCCACTACGGTCTATCACATTAAAAACGGTCTGCAACAGCGGGCCATTGGTTCCCCGATCCTGTTTTCCATATTCACTGCAGATCTTATAGGTTCCATGCCGCACTTAATTGCGTACGCCGACGACCTAGTTGCGTACAGATCAGGTCCGAAGGTCGAGGTAATAAACATCTTGTTGCAGCGATTTTGCGACGACTGGAAGTTGCTTATCAACTTCCAGAAATGCGAAACTAGTCTTTTCCGGACCCCGTTGGACAGGGCAACGCGGGATACGCGCCAAAACTGGCGTAAGTTCGGCATATTTGACCTGCATGGTCGGCCGTTAGCTGTAAAAAGTGTAGTCAGATATCTAGGCATTTGCCTGGATCAATATCTGTATTTTGACAAACATATAAATATTGCTCTGACGAAAGCCAGAAAAGCCTTTGCTGCGGCAAGAAGGTTGGTTTTCAGCAGCCAACTTGATACCAGAGTGAAGGTAATATGCTACATGGCCCTAGTACGGCCCATCATGGTGTACGGTTGTCCATTGTGGTTCAACGTGAGTCCTTCCCAGATGGAAAAGATGAGGGTGTTCGAGAGGCAGTGTCTTAGGAGCTGTCTCCGTCTGTATCGCACACCCGAGTCTGAGGACAAAAAGTACTACCCTAACGAGGTCTTGTACAACGAGGCAAACGTGAATAGGGTAGATAATTTTATTATTAAACTAATCAGAAGGCACACTGCACGAGCTATGATCTCGTCCAACAGTCTGATCTTTGGGGCTTACTACCCCAATAGTATGTACCATGAAAGGGTTATTCCTCCCGAAGCATTCCTCTATCTAGACACAATTGGCCTAATACAGGATCCACAAGGATGTCCTATCATCTTCCATGTCGTACGCCGAACAGTGGATAGGCGACTTCAATACGAACCGGATGTCGTTCGCACCCACGAGGATCTCCTCCGGTTCAGTAGAGCCATCCCCGCTCGAGATAGGAAAGAGTCTGCCAAAGAACGGCAATTTTACTGGTGGTTACACCAAAACCAGCCTCCGCCACCGCCAGCTTTTCAAGAGGATCAGATAGCTGACCATAGTGGCCAGCTTACATAGTTTCTAAGGTAGATATTAATAAATAACAACAAAAAAGGTGCATCACGGCGTATAAATTATATATGTTAGGCATATACACAACATATACGCCCTGGTGCACGTGTCCGTACTGTTACGGACTTAGTTAAGATAATATTAAGTTTTATTTTAGGGTAAGTTAGTATAAGGTATGTTAAGTAGTTAGTTTTATCCAAGTTTTTTATAAGTTTTCTTGGCAAAGGAATCAATAAATAAGAGATTGTCACTAAAGACAAAAAAAAAAAAAAAAAACAAACGTAGATTAAGCCGAAAGGCACATTTATAACATAGATCAGATTAGCTTAGAGTACCCGCATAGGGTCAGTAGGTTAGTATTAAGAACAATTGTAATTCTTAAGTTAGTTAAGCTAGTTTTAAGTAATTTTGTCTAGCAAGTAAGAAATATAAAATAAATTAAATAAAATTGCGTTAAAAAAAAAAAAAAAAACAAAAAAGAGTCACTACTCTTGGCTCTACAGGTTCCAAGTTCGAGCCCCGGTGAGGGCGAATACATTCTTTTTTTTTTTTAATAAGTAACAAAGTACTTAACAAGTGAGTGAAAGCGGGAAAATGGAATCCCAAGAGCGGTCCGCGCTCTTAGAAGCGGACAAAAACCAACAACAACCGGTGGCAGAATCAGGCCACCAGTCAACGGTGCCCCAAGAGGGCACAACGAAGAGGAGGAGGAAGAAAACCACTCCAAAGAATGCGAAACGCCGCAACACCAAGGCGTCTCCCGAGGGGTTGCAGGGAGAAGAGGCGAGTGATGCGACGGTAACGTCCGAAGCAGCAGCAGCTGACACTGAGGAAGAAGAGGAGGTACGGTACGTGTCTGACGGAGGAGAAGGGCTGTTTGCGATTAGCAGCAACAGTTTTGAATCGTTGGCCTCCGATACTGAGGATGAGGTGGAACGAGTACTTCGCGACAAAGAAACCGAAGTACAAGTCAGTCGTCTTCTCCAAGAAATAAGAGTGCTGAGAGAAATGACTCTCGCCAGGCAAGCGTTGGACGAGCAGAAAGAGGCCCAACAACAACTAAAGCGGCATCAACAGCCGGTAGAAAAAATAAAGAAGACTGCTGGGCGGAAGCAACAACTGCCCGCAACTCAGCAACAACAGCTGCCAGGAACCCAGCAGCAACAACAGCCAGCAGCTCAGCAACAACAGCAAACAGCTACACAGCAGCAGCCATCGCCATCAGCGCAGCACCAGTCAGCAGCGCAGCACCAGACAGCAACGCAGCATCAGCCAGCAGTGCAACAAAAACAACAATCAGCAACACAGCAACACAGGATGCAGAAACAGCAGACAAGGTCAGCACCCCAGCAACACCAGCGGCCACAAAAGGTGGAAAAGGTGCCGCCCATAAACATCTACAAGGCAAATGTAGAACAAACTGCTAAGGTATGTAAGGAAGCCATAGGTAGTGGCAATTTTATTATTAAAAGAAATAAGGGTTTTGAAAAATATTCAATCCACTGCAAGACGGTGGAACAATATAATAAAATGAAGGAATATTTGAAAATGTCGAGGTTGGAGTTCTTTTCATACACCCCGAAAAGCGAAAAATCCCACAGTATGTTGTTGAAGATCACCACGCCGATTGAGACGGAGAGGGTCTTCCAAATGCTCAAAGAGCAAGTGTGCGACGGTGTCGAGATCGTCGGAGTTAAGCCTTTCACCACAGCGAAGGCAAAGAGAGAAGGGTGGAATTTACCCTTTTACATTGTACAGGTGTCGCCCACAAGCAGACCGGGAAATATAAGGAAAATCGAGTGCTTAGATTACTTAGATTGCAAATGGGAAAGTATAATAAGGAGCGACAGCATTCTACAATGCGTCCGCTGCCAGAGGTTTGGTCACGCCGCGTCGAACTGCCAAATGCGGCCTCGATGCGTGAAGTGCAGTAAAAACCACAAGGCGGAGGACTGCCCGCTGGGGAAAGAAGGAACAACTGACAAAAGTCAGCTAATGTGCGTACTCTGCGGGAACGCGGGGCACACCGCTAACTATCGGGGTTCCCCTTAGTTCCAAAAGCGGAAGAAACAAATGATTCTGCAGAAGCAGCCCCCAGTGAAAAATCCACTCGGGGCAGCCATAACCGTCACCCCTCAAGTGACTTACGCCCAAATGGCGTCTAGTCAGAGGAGCACGGAAAAGGAGCTACCAAAGGTAGTGCAGCCAGTTTCGGTACAAGAGCACACGTTCCAGCGCTCGATTGGAAAAAATCCATCGAAATGCGTATGGATCGGTTAGAGGAGCAGGTTGGCCAAATTCTGGCGCTTCTGCAGAATCCAGCACGTCAACAATCTAAATGGCTGCGCAAACAGGATGTGCTTATAAGATCCTTGCAGTGAATGCAAATTCATTGACAGGGATCGATCGAAAAAACGAGCTGTACAGATTGTTGGACGATCAAAGCCCAGAGCTGATGCTGATTAGCGAAACAAAGCTAACTCGTAGAGGCAAATTGAAGCACAGTAAATATAATATTATTAGAAGAGACCGGCCCAATTCCCATGGTAGAGGCGGTGTTGCGATTCTCATAAAGAATAACATTGAACACAAGGTAGTATATAGCAGTGTGGTCCGGAGGTTTCAGGGGTTGGAGGCCTGCATCGTATGCATCTCTCTCCGTAGTGGAAAGAAGTTGTATGCGGTGTCGGTCTACTCCTCCGGCTCTTCTCATTCCGGAACAATGATATCAGAGCTCGATTCACTCTTTCGATGTCTGAGGATGGACTCGGAGGAAAACTACTTTATTCTGGCCGGGGACTTTAATGCCCGACATGGATATTGGGGAAACACAATTTCCAACAGTAGAGGGGACCAGCTTTACAGCTGGTTTTGCTTACACAGTGTCGATTATAGACTCGATTTGAAAGCAACTGAGATCTCGTCCTATCCCAAGAGCGGCTCTTATCTGGACCTACTGCTGTTAGACGCAAGACTGCAGCTGACAGACACAAACTCACAAACGGTAAACTGTTTGAACACTTTCGTGTATCTCAGTGACTATTGCGAACTCAGTGCTGAAATCAAGATCCCCAACGATATTGCGGTGTTAGGAGAGTTTGTTCAAACGTACACCTACAACTACAGTAGGGCACGATGGACACGCTGCTCCAAACAAATGACTCTCTTCGAATGCGCTCCACATACCGCCCAATAGAAACTTGTCAAACGAAGAGATTGACATGCATCTAATTCAATTGGACGAGACAATTAAATGAACTATGGACATTACTATACCTCGGTATACACGGACAAACAACGAAAACTTGTACCGCAATGCGACAATCGACGCACTCCACCAACGAAAAAGTAGACTCCTGTCAAGATTAAAAACCTTGTACAGACGGTTTACTGACAGACGAGACGAGGAAATTAGGACCCTGAAATCGCTCATCAAGAATGTACAAACGTTGATTGCTCAAAATTATAGATCTTCGGTTAACTTGCACTGGGACAGTAAGATTCGGGCTGTTAGATCTAACAACCCGAGCATGTTTCCACAGATAAACAAATTCTTTAGAAGTAAGAATAGCGATCTTCCGTGTCTTAAGCTCCCCAGAACGACGGACAATGAACTCATACTGACTACAGCAGGTATTGATCCAGATAACGCCGTACTTGACGATAATTTCTTTGTGGTCGAAGATCCGCAAGAAAAAATGGAGATACTTGGCGCGGTCTTTCAGGAAATGTATAAGGTGAACTAGAGTGGGCGCCCGAATCACGACCTGGAGAACCGCATAATGGCTAGCAACTCTCAACTTCGAGAAGACATGCAACAATGGTGATCTGAGAACACTGGCTTTGTCGTGTTCAATGATGATAACATGGCAGATAATGCCACCGCCGACGAAGGGGTTTATCCCCCGTTCATATCGAAGACAGAGCTCAAAGCGGTCTTCGAATCACTTAAGAAGAAAAAGTCTGTTGGAATCGACGAGATCTCGAACATTGTGTTGAGACATTCCTTCTAGGTGTGGTTAATATGTACACAATCCTGTTTAACAATGCGCTGAATAATGCATATTATCCGGAACATTGGAAAACTGCGATTGTGCAACCCATAACGAAGCGAGGAAAAGATTCTTCGAATCCGTGCAACCTCCGGTCAATTAGTCTCCTTCCGAACATCAGCAAGGTATTCGAGAAGGTGATCAATAGAGCCTTGATCAACTGGACTGAAGACAAGCATATTATTCCGGATAACCAATTCGGTTTCAAAGCTGGACATGACACTATTCATCCCGCGTCGAAACTGGTGTCGGATATCCACTGGAACAAAAGCCAGAAACAATGTACGGGTGCCTGCTTGAGTGATCTGGAGAAGGCCTTTGACACCGTATGGTTAGAAGGTCTTTTCTACAAGCTCGGCTAGGCATAAGCAAACCAGTGCTGTACCTACTGTGTAACATGCTTACCGGTAGACGGTTCGTAGTCAAGAATGGCAACGTGACCCCCACAGGTATATTTGTGGAAAAAAATGGTCTCCAACAGGGTGCCGTTAATTCGCCGATCCTGTTCAACATTTACTTGAGCGATCTTTTAAATTCTCTTCTTCATGCAATTGCGTATGCCGATGACTTGATCTTGCAGATCAGGCAAAAAGATCGAGGAATTCACTACTCTCACGCAGGGTGACTTCGATTCATTCATGAGAAGTTGCGATGACTGGAAGTTGAGTATCAACTTCCGGAAGTCTCCATTCTGTTCAGGATGCCGTTGTATAAGGCCTCGGCGGATACGAAAAAGAATTGGCGAAAGTTCTCAATCGTTGGAAGACACGGGGAACCACTGGCGCAAAAGACTGTAGTCAAATACCTGGGGATCTGGCTAGATCAGTATCTATATTTTAACAAACATGTAGATACTGCTCTAGCCAGGGCCCGAGGAGCTTTTGCCCTTACAAAAAGACTGTTTTTGTGGTTCATGTGGTTCAACGTGAGTGCAAGCTTGATGGAAAAGATTCGGTTGTTCGAGAAGGCTTGTCTTAGGGCTTGCCTTTGCCTTTATAGAACTCCAGAGTCCCAGTACATAATATTCTATTCTAATGAGGTCTTATACAACAGGGCAAACCTGATAAGAGTGGACAATTTCCTGCTGAAATTGGTTCGAGGTCACACTGCTAGAGCGATGAACTCGGTCAACAATCTGATGTCTGGGGCTTACTACCCCAACCCGCAATACCACGAAAGGGTACGGCACAATGGCTTCGTCCCCCCAGAAGCATTCCTCCATTTAGATAAACACGGCCTGATACAAAATATATATGCGGTACCGCTCATCTATCACATCGCCAGATCAACTGTGGATGGGCGACTCAACCACGACCGCTCCGTCGCCCAACGAGCTGAGGAGGGTCTCCTCCGGTTCAGTACGGCGGTATCCAGGCGGGATGTGCGGGATGTTGCTATGCAACATCGAAATTTCTGGCGGCTGGGGAGCGAGAGTACTCCAGCGTCGAACCCATTAGACCCTGGTTAGGAAAGATAATGCAGAACCCCTCACGGGGAGCAGTCGGTCCTCGCCTTGCAGCGAATTTTATATCAGCTGTAACCTATGGCCGACTTACATATTTTAGCGTAGTTGTAAGGTAGTGGGTAAGCTGTTTATACATGATAATCATAATAAAGAAAAAAAAATTTGGAAAAATTAAAAAAAAAGATAAAAGAGAGAATGTATATATATATACGCATAACGATATATATATGCACTATGTATATAAGGATATATGCGGATACGCATGTGTATATAGCTATACAAATGTGTATACGTATGTATACGTAGATTATCTTAAGGTAGTTTGTAAGTTTTATTTTAAGGTAGAATGTAAGTTAGCTTGTAGTTTCTTTTAAAAAAAATATGTCCGGTCATTAAGTTTTTAAATTTTTTCTTATAATTTATTAGTCATGCTAAAATTTTCTTTTTACAAAATAAAGTTAGATTAAGTCGAAAGACATAGAATAAGTTTAAGTTTAGCTTAGAGTACCCGCTAAGGGTCAGTAAGTTAGAATAAGTAACTAACACTGTTCGAACAACTAGTTTTAAGCATTTTTGTCTAGTATATAAGTTGTCATGAAGTAAATAATAAAAATTGATTAAAATGAAAATGATGTGTGTGTTCGCTGAGTGTCTCGTTGCATCATTTTCTCATATATAGTGTGTCTTTCTCTGTCTTATGTATTGTACTTATATACGCATCTACTGTTTGGTTTTGCGTGTCGTGATCAGTCAACTCGACCACCTGATCTGCATGTACAGTGGAGCTTGACAGTATTTGTTTTAAACTGTGTTGTGAAAATATTCTTTCATGTGTTGTTATTTTATTGATTTCATTGGTAATAAAATGGTTGTGTTATATAATGTCTGGACTGCCTTTTATGTTATATGATTAGGTGCAATGTTTAATATGCATGCGATCCTGTGTTGTTTACCATTTGGACTTCTGTTAGAGTTTTACTGCTTGTCTCTTGTGTCGACTCCATTTCAGGCATATCCATGCTGGCCGTATTACTTGGGAGCATGCATATTTTGGTGATGGGCTTGTTGCGATCCGTCGTACTTGTCTTAAGTGCTACAACAACAACAAATTATAGGGTCCTGGATATTGTGCGTCCAAGGTTCCATTTCAGTGGTAGGAGTCTTTCATCCTTGATGAGAACTAAGTCTCCAACAGCCTTGCGTTGTCAGTTCTTCGAACATCATCAGTTGGTTGCCTACTACTCTTTTCATTTCATTTTATTGTTTTCAAATCTCTGTAGTTTAACAGTTAATATTCTTGTTTAAGAACGGGGCCTAAAATATTACATTAATTGCATACATAAAATGATAGTGACTTGATACATTTTCATATTTCGATTTTTAATTTCAGAAATTTTAAATGTGGAAACATGGTTCTACTATATTAGAATTTATTTTACATGCTACCAAATTGAAAAAGTGTAGGGGATTATTTCAGTTCATATTAGAGGGGTGAGAGAAACAAGCTAAGCAAAATTGTTTGTACTCGGTCTTGGACCGTAACTGTGAAGGTAGATGATTCCACAGTTGTACAGCATGAATGAGAAAATGCCTGAGCGACGTTAGACATTTATGAACAGAGGGTTTCAACGTGATGTAACAACTTGATCCACAAAAAGTAATTTTTTCATAAAAATAGTTAGGCTGTTTATTATGAATGATTTTGAGTAATAGGATGCAAGTTCTATAGTTTAAAGAAGCCCCCACTTCACATCCAAGGCGAGTGCGATGTTGTTCTGAAACATGATCAAATCTTCGGAGGTTAGAGACATATCGTGCATCAAACAGTCGCGTTGGTTGCTTTTATCAATTTTTGCAGAGAAGAATAACTGAAGTCAGAAAATAATTCGCAGCCCTACGTTAAGATTGGTACTATGAGTGTTTTGGCAAGTTTTCATTTTACATAGATTGGGCGTATAAATTTGCTAATAGACAAACCTCTAAGAGACGCATATACCTTTGATACTACACTGTCTATGTGGTCAGTCCATGTAAGTTCAATATTAAACATTATACCAAGACTTTTAACGCAGGTTACATATTCGACTGGAAGTTAAGTTCTATGGAGGAAAAGTTTGAAAGGAAGGGATGGTGTTTTGAAAATGGAATGACTTTGGTTTTGTCAGGATTAAGTGTGATACCATTTTCTGTAGCCCACCTCGTAATTGAGCTCAAATCTTCATTTAATGTTGCATTCTTCAACCATACCAAGAGGAAAACTTAGATAGATTTGAACATCATCTGCGTATATATGGTATTTGCAATAAGACAAGACTTTCGGAAGATCATTATTGAACATTGAGAACAATAACGGAGCAAGAATAGTACCTTGATGTACCCCAATGTGAAAATCAGGAAGAGACGACAGTTTTGAGTTATATAAAACCGCTTGAACACGGTTAGTAAGATTCGAAATTCAGGTGGGTTTGTTTTCTTGGGAACCCGGATAGTCTTTCCTTTTTCCAAAGTTCGGGGTATGTCGAAGTCATAATAACCGTATTAAATATGTGGGTGATGTAGGGGAGTATGATTGTGAGTAACAACTTTATGAAGTCAGGGGGAATATTGTCCAGTCCAAAAGATTTTGTCTTTATGGAAAATATTGCACAACCGACTGAGTATGTATCCATTCTTTCTACTTCAAACAACCCATTTTATCTCATGTTGTTTGTCATTGGTAAAGACACATTGTATGGGACAACGGACGAGACAGAGGTGAAACGCATATTTATATCCATCGGATCTATACTATCATCAGTAGGTCGATTTATTATTTTGATTTGTCCGATATCTCGCACCTGCTTCCAAAGAAACCTTGATGACCGGTAATTGTTAAATTTTGCCACTTAATAGCTACTCTTAGCCGACCGTATCAGCAGGGTAACGTGGTTTCTCCAGACTTTGTATTCGTTGTTAATTTCCGTGCATCGAAATAGTCTCCATCGTCGGAATAGAAAGCCTCTCTTTCTGATCGCGAGGGTGATTCTGTGGGTTAACCACGGAGATGCTTGACTTCTTACAACACGATTTTGATGTGGAATATGGGTTTCGAAAAGATAATTAATATTTGAGTTTAATATCTCAAGTTGTTTATTAACATCAGATGACATATATATACTATTCCATTAAACATTTCTACAATCCAAAAATAAATTATCAACATTAATGTTGCGGAAATCGCGATACTGTACAATCTGTGGACAATTTCTTACAACAGGAAAGTCAAATGTAGCAAACACAAGATCATGGTACAGAAACACGGGCACAGTAAGTTGTCTACACGATTTCACAAAACTCAGGCCATTAGTTAAGATTGCATCGAGAAATGACGGCGAGCAGTTTGGCTTAAAATGAGTGGGTTCATTGGTGTTTAGGATGGTTAGGTTGAGTGAACAGCAGATTGAGCGACATAAAGGAGAGATTGGGGTCATTTCAAGAAGAATTGAAATCACCACAAATTAGTATATTTGGTGTCAGCGAAGAAATCTCTTCAATAATGTCGCAGGCATGATTAGGGTGCGCAACATATACAAACAACCAACAACACACTTACATTCACCATTTAAGATTTCTACGAAATAAAATTTACTAGCGTCTGTTTCATTGGAGCTTACAATCTATTTCGATTTCACACCATTCCGAATGTACATAGCAACGCCCCCACCGATCCTAAGACAGCGATCTGCACGATATAGTCTGCAGCCCTTGAGGGAGTTAGCCAAATCGTTCACTCCAGAGTCGAACCATGTCTCACACATATAATATCCATCAAGCTGTTCAAAGATTAGTTTGAATTCGTCGAACTTATTTACTAGGCTTTGTAGACTTATGTGATATATATGAAGACCATCGTGACTCTTACATAAGACATTTATTAATACATTTGTTTTCTCATTCATGCTGCTACCTATTTCATCGTTTATGTTGTTCATGATTATGGGTGATAACAGTGTGAGAGATCGAGTACAGATTATTTTTCAGCGTGTTAGAAAGAGAGAGAAAGAGAGAGAGATTATAAAAGAAAAGAGCCGAGATAATAACCTTACAATACAGAAGAAAGAAAATCCATTGATGGTATGGACTGATGTTAAGAGAGCATTTCCTCTTAATTTCAAAGCTTCTCTCTGCAGCTGGGAGTTAATTTTGGTCAGGCTTTCGTTGATGTAAAAACTGTTCGATGAGTTGAAACCCAAATTGGAGAGTTTCAGCGGGATTTTCTTGTTCTTGCGGTAAGTAGCTACCGTTATCATCAGGGCTTTGCTTTTCTAGCAGTCGATTGTGTGGTATTGGAGGGGCGTGCCTTAACTCGAACATTTATGGGAAATTTATGGTGGAGTAAATGTTGCTGAAGAGAGTCACCAGGTTTTCGTTCGGAGTTTCGGGCAATCCGCAGATTAAAGCACCGGAGCATAATTTTTCGCTCTCCATGTCGACAACACGAAGCACTAATATAGACATTTTTTCCGCTGTTTTGACTGAGTTTTCATTCCAGCAGCTCTTTTTTTTCTGTTATTTGAGATTTATGCGATCTTCAAAAGCCGTGAGTTTTTTTCCAGCACTTAAGTAAAATTCTCCGCCCATTTCTCAAGTTTGCTCTCAATGCGACCCCACAGTTTGTCAGCAATGTTTACTGAGGTTTGCTCGTTCAGCTCTATGAACGAGTCGCTCACTTTGGGCGAGCATTGTTTTTGCAGTTGGTGAGAGCGTCCGCGTCGTGTTTCGAGAGGCATTGTTGGATGGGGCGAGTTTCAAATCTTTAACCGAAAAGGCAAAACGAAAATGTAACATAGTGAATTAAGATTAAAAAGCGAAGTAAATTAAACGAATTAAATTAATGCGTTTTTTGTACGTAAATCGTGTTCTAGAGCATTAAAGTCTTATCTATAATGAGAAACTCGCGAATGTATTTGGACGATGAAAAAAGACGTCTAGCACTTGTACATGGCAATACACTTGTTCTCTTCTTAAATGAAACTTTACAGCTTTGACGCCCGCTTCCCAGAATCCACCAATTTTGTTCCCTCATTCGCAAGAACTGCCGCGATTTGTGCTCAACTCACCTTTGCCTCAGTCATCTGACGCCTCAACTCGAGGTCATTTCCTATGAATTTATTGCCTCAGCCGCTGAATAACTCCCGGCATAAGCCTCGGCGCGCGAAATACTTGTGTTGAAATGTCATTGACAAGCTCTATGTGCATAACCTTGACTGCTCTACATACAAATATTGCGAAGTATCCTTTCAATGTTTTGGCATTCCTTTCCTGCACATGAAAACGTTCTTGATATGTTTGCTCTTGACGGAGGTAAGTTTCTCTTTATCTGCGTAAGAAGTTTGGCCCTGAACCGGTCATATATGTTGCAGTGATGTATTTGTGACGTATGGACCGTTTAATTTGGAAAATATTGTACATTTGCCTCACTTATGCTACCATTTTTTGATGGCCGACGTGTAGTTTTTTCTGGTAGGCATCCGCGATCACCTGTTTCGTAAGTCGATATCAGCAGAATCGAATGTTTTTGAAAGTATGGGAGAGCTGAGTTGCAAAGTCTAGCACCGACACGTAAAATTCGTCATCTGTAAAAGAATTTAGTGGGTCGCCGTGGCGTGGTGGGTAAGTGCGTCGACTCCTATGCAGAAGGTGCCAGGTTCGATACCCGAATTTACCACCTTTAATATTTCACCGATCCACCTCTTTCGAGTCACTGACAATGCTCAAAGAGTATTTCCTGTCTAGAAAAAGCTTCTCAAACTTGGCCGTTCGGAGTCGGCATTAAACTGTAGGTCCCTTCCACGCGTAAGAGAACAGTAGCACGCACAACACTAGTGGTTGCTGAGAAGCTAGGCCCAGGTCCACCTCGGACTGTAGCGCCACCCATATTATTTATATATTATGAAAGAGTTTAGTGTTGTGTAGCCTTTTTGCTGGCTCTTTTGGCCCCTTTATGCAAACATCTTCTGGGCTGCAAGAATAGTGCTGTTTAGTGCTTCTTGCTTCTCGCCTGGTGTTATATGCGCTAGTCGTCTTCCACTTTGCGTTCGCTTATATCGTCAACAAAATCCCACTACCCTTATTGCCTTCCCCATATTCCCCCATACGCATCAATGAATGCGTGTATGTCACCGGCTTCCGGTTGTGTTGTTTTATGTTGATCTGCCGTGGAATCTTTGTCTTTTCGATGGCTAACAACTCCACTTAGTTCGCTCCATTAGTTCGAAATTTCCGGGGGGACTGGCTTGTCCCATTCGAGCCTCCGCCCCACAATCGCTGCATGATCACCTGGGCCTTGACCACGCAGGGAGCTAGCCAGCCCATTGGGTCGTACAATTTAGCGATTTCCGCCAATATGGATCGTTTCGACACCTCTTCGATGCTCTTCGATTCTACTTGAAAGGTAAACGTATCGCTCGTTTGTAGCCATTTAATTCCTAACGTTTTATATCCCGTATTTTCAGCAACCGGCATTAGGAAGTCTTCTTCTTGATGTTCCAGGGTGACCTTTTCCAGTACTTCTGCGGCATTACTCACATGTTTCCGCAGCTGAAAACCTGCGGATGCTAGCTTGTATCGAACTGCTGTTATTTTCTCCTGCACTTCAGGTATTGGGTTACCTCCGCTGATAACATCGTCGACATACGTTTCTTCGATGATGATGGGGCACGCCAGTGGAAAGTTTGCGGATTCGTCTTCCGCCAGTTTCAACACGCGAATTGCTAGATAGGATGCGCACGCTGTCCAAAAAGTGACCATGTTTAGCCGGTATATCTGCAATTCCTTATTCGGGTCATCTCTTCAGTTGATAGTTTGCATAAGGACCTGCCGATACATCTTCTCGATATCACCGGTAAATGTATAATTGTATTTTCTCCACCTGAGAAAATACTAAAGATACTTTGGGGCCGACCATCAACATGTTCATTCGAGGAAGAGCCTAAAAATGATTCAAAAGTTGCATCAAATAAGACTCGCAACCTTGTCGTGGTACTGTATTCCTTGATGACGGCGTGATGTGGAATGAAAAAGTAGTATGGTTGTTGAAGAGTGCCATCTGACCACTCTATGAGACTCGTATGTCCCAACTGTATGTACTGAGACATACATTTCGCGTATTCCAATTATTTCGCCTGCAGTCTTTTCCTCAGTTGTAAGAAACATCGAATTGCTCCTTGTGGTGTTGGGCCATACTCCGGCATTTTTCACCTTTGAATAGCAAACGCACTGAGAATCGTCCTTCAGGCAGACGAGTCGGGTTGGTTGTGAAATGTTTCAGATAAAGGTTCATCATATGGTTCCTGCTCCTCTCCCAAAACCTCTTAAGAGTGGCCTCTAGGTTTACATAGTTCCCAAAACTGCGTACCGGTGTTGCAACCTTGCCTAACAGTATTCAACCCAGCTTTGTTTTTTGTGTCCTATGAGTCCGCAGCCGTCTGTGCGTCGGATCACCCCTTTCAGCAGAATATCTACGTAGACATCACTCACTCTAGAAGTACATCTACCTTCACTGAAAGATGAAAGGTTGGATCTGCTAGGTGCAAATGCGAAAAAATCTGCCATTTGCTGAAGTTACCCTCTTTAGCCGGTAAGAAGCATGCTATCGACTTTAATACTAAGGTCTTTACGCACCCTAGGTATGTTGATATCATGGATTTGATCTGCAGATCAACAGCCTTCTGCACTGTTCCACTGCTGACCTTCCCCAATCCGTTCAGCAGAACTGTCGTCTCTGCGTTGATGTGGCATTTGTTGACATTGGTTGGAGTGTGGTTGCTTGTATGTGGTGGAAACTCTGGAGCATTGCGATCAACTGAACCATGATGCGAACTCATCGTGTTGAATGTCGAATATGATTTTGAGCGAACATTACTGGGTTGTGTTGTTGCATTTGGTGCGCTCAATTGTTGTGGCATAGGGTGGAATTGTATCGTTGCTTGCAAAAGTAGCATGTTTTCATACTAGGACAATTGCGTTTGAAATGACTATAAGCCAGACAATTTTCACACAACCTTAACTTATGCACTGTTTGCTGTTCTGAGCAGCATCCATTTGTCCAAACCTGTTGTATGGCTTCAATGGATGTTGATCTTTTCTACATACTAGACATTGCGCCTCCTTGTATTTGCTTTCTTTGACGTGGAAAACCTTCGCCTGTGCCTTTGATGTTTGTTCTTTAATAATGTTGTATGGTTGCTCTTCTACAGCTTCCAGCGAGCGAAAACGACATTCGAGAAAATGTAATAGTTCTTTTAATATTGGTAAGTCTTTCTTTGCTCCTAACTTTTCTTCCCATAAATGCATTTTTTTGTCTAATTTTTGAACAATGATAAATATTAGTATTGCGTCCCAGTGGCTTATAGGTAATCCTAGATTCTCCAAAGAATGAAGAACCCCCTGAGACGTGTTTAGTACCTGTTTGATTGCCGATGCTGATTCATCATTACTCTCTGTTGGCCCGAAGAGCAGTTTAAGTTGTGTATTGACCAGAACACGCTTGTTATCATAACGTTATGTTAAGATCTCCCAAGCTAGAGTTTAATTTCCTTCGTCAATGGCCAGATGTTGGAGAAGCCGTTTTGCTTCACCATTAACGCTCGACTTGAGGTAGTGCAGTTTCTCAACTTCCGACAAATACGTGTTGTTGTGAACGAGTGACGCAAACATATCATGGAAAGACCGCCATGTCTCATTATTACCCGACAACTCCGGAATATTGATCCTGGGTAGTCTCAACTCATTGTAACGTTGGTCATTTGTCATTTGAAGTCTCGTCACTCTCGAGGTTACTCCTGTTGACTTCAGTTTTTTCCTCATTTGCCTTATCGAGTACATCGAGCACATGCGTTTTATAATTTTTTCCCGAATTTTTGAATAAAAGTTAACATCCAAAAGCGCAGCTGTACATAATTTGGAGCTTGTTTACTCTATGTGCATCTATGCGCAAGAACTGTTATTCTTCGCGTAAACAAGTTGTTTACGCAAATGCAGCTTGTTTACGCAAATGCGTAGCAAGTGCATGGTGACCACCGCTAGCTTTTGGGTAAACAAGTTGTTTACCCAAAATATTCTTATAAAAAGCTTGTGGTCGGCTCCGGATGATCAGTTGCGAAAGTGACCTCAACGAAGACAGAAGCTAAATAATAAATATACAATTAATTGTTAAATAAAATTGGACAATAAAACAGGTGATTTGAGTTTAATTGGCGCCCAACGTGGGGCACGCGAGTTTTCGTTAAAAAACCTTGTAAAGGAGTGGAAACCGCGTTGCTAAAAAAACAGTGTATTGAAATAATTTGTATTGCACAACCAGACAGTGAATATCCATATAGAGATTTGAAGCCTGAAAAATACGAGAAGTGAAAAGAAGAAACAGAAAGAAGACATAAGATAAAATAAATAAAAGTGTGCCTAAGACAATCAAATATTAAACTGCAGGAAGATTTGGAGCCTGAAAAATACAAAAAGTGAAGAGAAGAAACAGAAAGCAGTCACAGAGAAGATTTGGAGCCTAAAAGTTACAAGAAAGAAACAGAAGTGAAGCAAAGATATAGAATAAAATAAATACAGTAAGTGGAGTGCCTTTTTTGTTAAGAATTAAAGATCTTTATAGAAAATTATTTAAGATAAAACATTAGAAGTCATAGTCTGTTTTTTTATTGTTTCTCACATGTTTGTAAAGAACTAAAAATAATATTCATAATGGAGGAAGCACGTTTATGTGCATTTATCACGGCAGCTGTTAATAAAGCTGTTGAAGAAACGCAAAAATCTTTACAATTCAAAATCAGTGAACTTACGGACAAGCTTTCCCTTTTAGAAACACCGTCGAGGGTTGTTGAATATAAGCCGGTAGTAATTAATCCACAAATGAAAAATGTGAAGAATCACTTGACCTGATTAAGTCACTTCCAGACTTTCACGGTGATCAATCAAAATATGTCTCTTGGCGACAAGCTGCATTTGCCGCCCATAGAATATTTGAGGATTATGAAGGAAGTTCTAAGTACTACCAGGCAATTGCTATACTAAGAAATAAAATAGTAGGTCCTGCGGATTCGGTGTTGTCATCTTTCAACACTGTTCTCAACTTTAAAGCTATAATTAGTCGATTAGATTTTACTTATTCTGATAAGCGTCCAATTTACTTAATCGAGCAAGACATGTCCACTCTAAAACAAGGTAAAATGTCTGTAGTCGAGTTTTATGATGTGGTCGAAAAGAAATTGACATTATTAGTCAATAAAACTGTAATGACACATGAGGGTAAACCTGAGCTCATAGCTTCGCTCAATCACAAGTACAGACAGGACGCGCTTAGGACATTTATTTCTGGGCTGCAAAAACCAATGAGTGATGTTTTATTTGCGTCAAGACCTACCGATATGCCAACTGGATTGGCACTTGCTGAGCAGTTAGTATCCAATCAAATGCGTTATACATTCGCAACCTCCTTTACTAATTACAGTGAACATTCAAACAAACCCATGATTCAATCTAACTATAGATATGACTCATTCAATTCACCTCGTTATGTACGTGAGCGAATCACTCAACCTAAAATGCACCCAATGGAAATAGATCCTTCAACATCTCGTTATAGATCTCAAAGATTGAATCCAACTCAAAACCCCAATAATTCGGTTGAAAAACTACATTAGAATAACTATCATAATACTTACATGAACAATAACCCTCAGAAAGAAAGATCAGGACCTTCAGATAGGTATCTTCGAAATGGTATTTTTGATAAAAATAACCAGTCCTTACGACAACCGCCACCTTATTATAATAGATATGACGTGTCGTCTGTGCACGAACCTCAAAGGGATGAAACCGAGAATTCAGAAATAATAAACGAGATAAATTTTTTAGAGGAAGGTCCCTCCTACCATTCATAAGTCGAACTTTAGGGGGGGAGAGAAATCAAATTTTTAATTGACACAGGTGCAGCAAAAAATTACATAAAACATAATAAAAATCTAAAGGGTATTAAGGTGGTAGAATCCCAATTTATTGTAAAATCCCTACATGGATCAGATCCAATCAAATTCAAATGCGTAATAAATTTATTTAACAGAAATACTCCTTTTTTTGTTCTCCCTCGCCTTGATAGTTTTGACGGTATAATTGGATGTGACTTTCTACATAAAATAGGGGCACAACTTGATTTGGAAAAAGGAGTAACTAAGTATGATAACAAGGAGGAAAAACTTCTATACTTCTTTTGCAGGGACGTAAATCATATTACTGTAGATAATAATTTTGTACCACCAGATGTACGAAAGGAATTTGAATCTATTTTAGTGAAGAGAAAGAAGGTATTCGCTGATTCAAATGAATCATTGCCCTATAGCACAAACGTTGTTGCCACCATCAAAACAATAGACAATGAGCCAGTCTACTCAAAAGCATATCCCTACCCAATGGCAGCTGCGCAATTTGTCAACAAGGAGATTTCAGATCTTCTCAACGCAGGTATAATACGCCCATCACGGTCTCCTTACAATAACCCTATTTGGGTTGTAGATAAGAAGGGACTTGATGAAGATGGTAATCGAAAAATGCGGTTAGTGGTTGACTTTAGGAAACTTAATGCCAAAACAACAAACGACAAATATCCCATTCCAGACATCTCAGTTATCCTTGCAAATTTAGGACAGTCGTTATTTTTCTCAACATTAGACCTAAAGTCTGGATTTCACCAGATAAAGCTATCCGAATGCGACAGGGAAAAAACAGCATTTTCCGTAAATAATGGGAAATTTGAATTTTGTCGGCTCCCCTTTGGGCTAAAAAATGCACCGAGCATTTTTCAGAGAGCCATTGACGATATTTTGAGAGATGATATCGGCAAATGCTGCCACGTTTATATCGATGACGTGATCGTCTTTTCTAAAACAAAGCAGCAGCACCTTAAAGACATTGATAAAACCTTTGCAAATTACTTGAAGCTAATATGCGCGTTTCCTCGGAAAAGTCGACGTTTTTCAGACAGGAAGTAGAATTTTTAGGTTTCGTGGTCTCCGCACAAGGCATTAAGACCTGTCCAGATAAAGTTAAAGATATTATTGAGTATGAGACTCCAAGAACCCTTCGTAGCTTACGCTCGTTTTTGGGACTCTCCGGATATTACAGAAGGTTCGTTAGAGATTATGCCCAAATAACAAAGCCGCTAACAAAGTACCTACGCGGAGAAAATGGCAATGTTAGTGCTAGGCAGTCTAAAAATATCCCTGTAACCTTCCGTCCGAGGCGGACCTGGGCCTAGCTTCTCAGCAACCACTAGTGTTGTGCGTGCTATTGTTCTTTCACGAGTGGAAGTGACCTACATTTTAATGCCGACTCCGAACGGCGAAGTTGAGGAAACTTTTTCTAGACAGGAATACTCTTTGAGCATTGTCAGTGACTCGAAAGAGGTGGAGCCGTTAATTATCAATGGTGGTAAATTCGGGTATCGAACCTGTCACCCTCTGCGTAGGAGTCGACGCACTTACCCACTACGCCACGGCGACCCAATTTATTTATATAACAACCATAAATTAACGAACGCAACAATATTTATTTTATTTTACTTAAGCTTTCTAGCTAAATGTATGTATGTACAAGAAATGTGCAGAAATGAACACAAGGAGAATGATACAACTCACTTCGTTTATGATGTTTCCTTCCTCTCTTCCTGTGCCGTCTCGAAACCAACAGCAGATGAATTTTCCTGACTCTACTCCTGCGCCGAAATGTAATAGAATTGATTTTTTGTTAGTGACAGACACTTATTATCCACCACTGTGTGTCTTTATTTTGTCTTATATACTTAGTGTCTGTATGTATTTTTAAAAATATATAAATCCCAGAAGAACCAGAATGTTATGTTTAGTGTTGATGAAAATATCTAAAAACCGATATACTATATATGTATATTTCGACTTTTGTGGACTATTAATATTTATAACAAAAGAAAAGCCACCGTGTTCACTGCGTTGAGTGTTCAATCTAATATTCTGTTTTTATTTACATTATAATGTATATTCGTGTTTAAATAGTTTATAATTAAGTGGAGACTTTACAATGACTTATGTTGGAATTCTTATGTTCCCATTTAATATTATTATTTCTCAAAAATATTTAATGCTAAATGTGTTCTTCTTTCTGGAAGTAAAATCAATTTAAGAAATTCTCGAATGCTGATTTTTTCGGTTCACATTTTTCTCGGAGAATTGGTGATTACCGCTAATATTAACACTTTTATCCGTGTCTGAACAGCCTGTTCAATTAGATTGGATACATTGTGAGATTCGGATAGCTGATTGACATCAAATAAATTCAAACTCATTTTTCACGTGGTTCACGTACAAGTATGCGACAAGCAATTGAGAAAGAAAGAAAATAAATTCAAAGCATTACGATCCTCAGAATCGAGCATTAAAGTCGGAAAATCTTCGAGCACATGCCCTGAGACCTATTCGTCTAAATCATCTGAACAATGAGAAGTAAGGTTAGAAATACTTGGGCCCGTTCGCCTGAGACTACTTAACAACGTGAAAGAAAGCTGCTAAATATTAGAATAAGTGCCGATTGATCAAGACGAATACTGCGCGCTGATTTAAATCTTGGTTCATGCCATTGTGACGATAATAATGATTACAGTGTTCATCTAAGTGTCGTCATTGCAAAAATGGATAAAATTGCATGTATTGTAGCGTCCTAAAATTGAAGAACGAAACGCCAGGAATGTGCTGCGCCAGAGTAAAAGTTAAACAACTAGAATTACATCACCACCAAAACCACTATCAACGCTTCTACCACGTGTTACACGTGAGTCGAAGCATTTCTTGGAAAACATCCGCAAATGCAATTCATGTTTCCAAATGACATCGCTCAGTCGATGCAATGAACTGCAATGCCGTGTTGACTCTCTGGAGAGATCCCAACTAAACTCCAATGCTGTGTTAGTCGGTGTCCCAGCTAACGATGACGAAGACCTCGGCGAAATTTTCAATAAATTGTGCTCCGCAATCAACATTCCTCCACCACCGATGAATAAAATATTCTGAGCGAAACCAAGAAACGTAGGAGGAAAACCATCGCCGTATGACGGCACAATAATTTTAAAATTCGCCGTTTCCTCTTAAATGGAAAGTTGCTAAATTCTCCCTCTTCCCAAGTCGAATAGCACGGACTTTAGACCGATTGTTATCCTCCCATTCTTAAGTAAAGTTCTCCAAAAAATAATAAGCATTCAAATAAAAGCATACTTGGAGAAATAGAAATTGGTGACGAAGTTACAATCAGGATTTCGCAGTAAGCACAACTGCATTTCTGCGCTTCTAAAAGTATCCGACGATATACGATCTGGACTCGATAGTGATATGATGTATGTGATTGTCTTTCTGGACGTTTCAAAAGCTTTTGACTCTGTTGATCATCCTATTTTATTCCACAAGTTGAAATCACAATTTTTCTTTGAGGAATCCGATTGTAGACTCGTGGCGTCATATCTTGATGGAAGAACTCAGATGGTAGTTAATGGTAATAAGTATTCAAAAAGTTTACCCGTGCTCACAGGCGTACCCCAAGGGTCTGTTTTAGGCCCACTCCTGTTTGTTTTATTCATAAACGATATCCCTCAAAGCATAAAACACTGCGAGCATCATATATACGCTGATGATGTACTTCGTGACCTCAATACAGATCTAAAATCCTTATTTATTTGGTCCCAAATGAATCATTTATCCCTGAATCCTTCGAAAACTAAGGCTCTCCAAATAAGCAGAGGAAACCTGTGCAATGCCGTTGACCCAGCACTATTGAATATGTCTCTAAAATAAAAAATCTTGGAATCATCTTTAACGAACATCTTAGCTGGAATGATCAAATAAATGGTATCGTTCGCAAAATCTATTGTGTCCAACCAAACTTTTTTTTGCCCGTTGAAGTCAAACTAAAACTCATAAAGTCATTCGTAGTTCCTCTCATATTATACGACTGTGAAGTTTTTTTCAAACATGGACTTTGAATGTTCTTACAAGTTAAACGTTGCTTTCAACAATTGTGCACGATATATTTTCAAATTTCAAAAGTACATGTCTTGCTTTACATAAAATTATAAACCGCCAGGCATCAGAGTACACAAAATTACAATTTGCGCTTTCTCAAAGAACATTGATTTTAATAACAACTAAACATAAGTTTTTGAACACCGAAAGGCAATTTTTTGTTAGCGCAATTCATTTATGGAATGCACTCCCTCCGGAAATTAAAAGGGTAGGTACAGGAAACTATTTTGGAAAAAAACTTTTTTAATTTTATAAAACGAATTAACCACTTACGAGTAAATAACAATGATCTTAGTATGTGCTTTCTTTACTTTTTTACTTTCTCTATCTTCATCTTTCTCTTCTTATTAATTTTACTCCTTTCCCCCTCCTTATTTCCTTTCCCAATCCTTCCTTAGAATTAAATTAGAATTTGTTATTTTAAGAAAAAATCATTCCTGTACAAGCTTATAAGTTTATGCTTAATTGTGCAGAGTTATCTGAATAAATTAATGAAATGAAATAAATGAAAATGCAACGAATATCGTGCCCGATAATTACATGCTAACATTCAGAGTCCAAGGTCAAATGTATCATCCTGTCGAATCGCTTCTAACATCGCTGGGTGCAGATCACAAGTTTATCCAAATTTATATCATTCCAAACAGTGATGAACAAATTGAACAACGATGTCATTACAATGCGAGCACTTGACCAGAAATCGTGCCTGCGTAACAAGCCCTTTACGATCACCACAATGACATACACATGACAGTTGTTTAAAAATTGCCTTTCAACGAATGCCAGCCGATGACTACGCAGTTGTAATTCGAGCAGAGAAAAGACCCGTTGGCTAACACGAAAGACAGTTCAATGCACCAACAATCGATGAAGTGGCAATCGGGACAGTTGGCAAAGAATTCGAATCGTGCCTCATAATTCTTCATCGCAGAAGTACGTTCAGCGAGTCTGCGATACTCATTGATCATACGAGGGTTTTCAGTATCCGTTTCTGTTTTGGCGAGGAGAAGATGGATATCCTTTCAACCTCAAAATGAAAAATCCACAAACAGACGAGGAAACGAATAAGAAAGTCTATTATTATTCGAATCATATTCTGAAATGTCGACAATTGTTCCATAAATATATAGTCAATATGATCTATGAACGACATCCGAAAGTAGTTCAGTTGGCGGTATATCACGAGAATGGACAGCGTGAGTTATAATTTCACTTGACGACACAGCATTAAAAATAATTAAAAACACTGCGCTCTTCTCCGGTCAATGCATCCCGTTTCCGCTGGGTTTCGAGTAACAACACAGCAGGCAAGTGACATACATTTGCGTTACTCGAAATCCATTGACACCTGAAATTTTGCAAAACAATTAATGTATTTTGGATATTGGCAAATGCAAACTGATGAATCTACGTAAATGTATCAACTTGCCTGCAAACTCCTGTAAATTTGGTGCAAAAACTTTTCCCAAACGTTGTACAGAACTAAAAAATCATCAGTGGCTCAGTACGCGTGCTATACTAGTGGCCAAAAACATCGATGTCAATTCCATCAACTTCATTATTCAGAACGGAGTACCCGGCAAAACTACCACATATATCTCCGTCGATACTATGGTGAATCAAGACGAAGTTGTCAACTATCCAACTGAATTCTTGAATTAACTTGATTTGCCAGGCATGCCACTGCACATTCTTACATTGAAAATTGCCTTACCGATCATTCTTCTTCGAAACATAAATGACGACTTTGCTTAGGAACCAGACTCTCAGTCTAGAAAATGAGGAACAATATTATCACGGTAGAAATTTGGCTGGAAAATTCACTGCTACCGTAGTCGTGCCCAGACCTCTTAGCAGTGCGGTTATAGTTCGCGACAATCACGACTTTAAAGTGACTTAACAGTGTTTAAGTGTTCATCATAAAAACATTATAAAAGCATTTGGTCGAATAGGTATGGTCAGTACACAAGGAAACTTCCTTTCTTCCTAGTTCAGGTCACCCCAGACAGCAAACTATAGAGCCTAAAGAAAATGACCAATTTAGGTACTCAGCCTGTTACATGGGAAACAACATGCAGTCCCGCTGCGTCAAATACGCAGGAACCCACAATCGTGGGGAATGTCCTTTAGGGACGGATAAAGTTGAGGACAGCAGCAAGCTGACGTGCTTGCTCTGTAAGACCAGCGGACACCCTGGGGGAGTCCTAAGGTCAAAAAATTCAGGAAAATCATAGAGGCCAAATGTAAGGGAAAAAAAGGTAGGAGTGAGGCCAGTGCCCGGTGCTCCACCTACCACTGTTACACTGGCAGTCTCCTATGCCCAAATGGTATCGGATAGGCGACCGGTTCAACAGACAGTGCCGAAAGATACCCAGGCCCTGTGGCCAGGCAACCTGAAGCAGATCTGGATGTGCAGACGGTCCTGCTTTCCATCCAGAGACAGATCGCTCAGCTCCAAGACTAATTCCAAAACTAGTTCAAGAACAAGCAGCGCGAATAGAACTCATCTATTCGAAGCTGTTCGGAAAGCCATCGGTATAATGGCTGCGCAGTCAGCCTGCAACCTTACGATTCTAGTAGTGAATGTGAATTCACTGATCCGTCCTGAACGTCAATTAAATCTAGGTAACTTGCTGCAGACCCATAATCCTGATGTGTTGATGGCTTGCGAAACTAAGCTAAGCCAGACTCAGGTACAAAAATTATAATATCATTCGATGAGATCGAAGCTACATAGCGGGTGGAGTCGCGCCCTTAATCAAAATAGGCCTTTGTCATAAGGTTGTGTATAGCAGTGAAGTGCGGAGATTCCAGGCCATAGAAATTTGTGTACCGCGCTCATCCCCCGTCGGGGTGATAAGCGGCTATATATGATCGCTATCTATGCGTCTGACAAGACGTCAATTTCATTTCAGAGCTCGATACTCTTTTCACTAGCCTTCGACTGAGCTCGGAGGAGAACTACTATATCGTAGCCGGGGAATTGAACTCGAGGCATATAGAGTGGGGCAACGTGGTGCATAACACCAGGGGGACCTCATTGTATAACTGGTTGGTAGACCACAAGGTTGATTTCAAGCGAGATTTGCTTGCAACCGATAGGCCATCGTATCCTAGAAACGACAAACGACTGACTATACTAGACGTGGAAAGACGCACACGGAACTGTCTAACTGCTGTTGAGTACGGGAGTGATCCACTGTGGGCTGTTCGCAGCTATTGAGCTCTCGAACGAGGTGGAAGGACTGAAGGAGTATGTCCAGAGGCACCATTATAATTATAATAAGGCCCGCAGGCCACGCTTCCCTAGGACTTTATCCACAGAACTACGTTTGAGTGGGATCGATCCGCCGACAAACAGAAACCTGACGAACGAAGTGGTTGACAGGTACCTCATACAAATGGACGACGTAGACAAACGTACGATGGACAAAACAATTCCGAAGGTAGTTCAAATCGACAACAGCGATATTTATCGAAATGCTACCATCGATTCACTTCTTCTTCTTCTTCTTCTTTATTTGGCGCTACAGTCCGGGGTGGACCTGGGCCTCAACTAACAAGCCTCTCCAGCTAGCACGGTCTCTGGCTAGCTGTCTCCAGTGCCGCACGTCAAGTTGGTTGAGGTCCTTCTCCATCTGGGTGCGCCACCTTAAACGCGGGCGTCCTCTGTTGCGTTGTCCCACGGGTTTGGAGTCGAAGACTCTCCGGGCCGGAGCTGAGTTGTCCATACGCTCTACATGGCCTAGCCATCTTAGGCGTTGGATCCGAAGACGCCTGACTAGAATCATGTCGCTGTACAGCCCGTACAGTTCGTGGTGGAATCTTCTCCTCCAGAAACCGTCAACGCAAACAGGACCAAACATCGCACGCAGAACTTTTCTCTCGAAAATACCAAGGACTTCCTCATCCGCTTTTGAGATGGTCCATGCCTCCGCGCCGCACAGCATGACTGGGATGATCAAGGTCTTGTATAAAGTCAGCTTGGCCCTTCGAGAGATGTCTCTACTACTCAATTGCCTCTTGAGCCCATAGAAACAGCGGTTGGCAAGAGTTACTCTGTACTTGATCTCGGTACTGATGTTGTTTGTACTGTTTACTGCGGAGCCGAGGTAGACGAAGTCCTTGACTATCTCGAAGTTATAGCAGCCCACTGTGACGCTCTGTCCAAGACGTCGATGTTGTGTGTCCTTTCTTGATGACAGCATATACTTCGTTTTGCTCTCATTCACCGCTGGACCCATTTTTGCCGCCTCCGCCTCAATGCCAGCAAACGCCTCAGTGACGGCTCGCTATGTTCTGCCAATCACGTCAATGTCATCCGCGTATGCCAGCAGTTGTACGGACTTCTGGAAGATCGTGCCTCTGGTGCTGGCGTGTGAGTCTTGCACGATCTTCTCCAGGATGATGTTAAGGAAATCACATGACAGCGCATAGCCTTGTCTAATTCCTTTTTTGACATTGAAAGTCTCGGTGAGTTCGTTACCGACCTTGATGGAGCAGCGAGAATTCTCCATCGTCATCCTACCCAACTTGACGAGCTTGGCAGGAATGTCAAAACTATACATGGCGTTGTATAGCTCGTCCCTATGCACGCTGTCATATGCGGCCTTGAAATCGACAAAAAGGTGGTGGGTGTCGATTTGCATTTCTGGGGTCTTTTCCTGGATCTGCCGTAGTGTGAAAATCTGGTCGATGGTGGACTTCCCTGGCCTGAAGCAACACTGATAAGGATCAGGATCAGGTTATTTATAAACGGCTTCAGGCGAGTACACAAAACGGCAGAGAAGATCTTGTAGGGGATGTTTTCCACTCATCGGGCATGCTCTCCTCCGACCATATCTTACAGATGAGCTGGTGCATACGCCCAACCAGATCATCTCCAGCTGCCTTAAAGATTTCAGTGGACAGTCCGTCCGCACCGGCAGCTTTGTTAGACTTCAGTCTTAATATTGCTATCTTAACCTCGTCTAAGTCGGGGGGACGGAATTCTCGTCGATCATCGTCCATATTGAGTGGAACATTCTGCCTGACAGCGGTATTGGTGTCATCATCGCCGTTTAGCAGTCTGCAGAAGTGGTTCTTCCAAATTCTCATTATCGACAGCGACTCTACTACTAGTTGTCCATTCTCGTCCCGGCAGGCTTCTGTCCGAACCTTATATCCACTGGATAACTGTTCCACCCTCTGGTAAAACTTTCGGACATCGTTCCTACCGTAGCACCTCTCCATCTCCTCGATCGCGCGCTTCTCGTGCTCTTTCTTCTTTCTCCTGAGAAGCCAGGTCTCATCCCTTCGTCTCTGTTCGTAGAGCTCACGAACAGCTCTCGTCGTTCGTTGCAGCGTTGCTTTTTAGGTTTCCAGCTTCGCTGCATGTGCCAGCCTACACTCGTTGTCAAACCATGGGTTTTTTCTAGGTGGTGCCGTAAAACCCAGCACATCAGTGGCAGCATGCACTTCACGCGCACAAAAGTAGGCTGCTGTCAAGATTCAAACTCTTGCACAGGCGGTTTACAGATTCGCGAAACGCGGAAGTCAGAGCATTGAAGTCGGAGATCAAGAACCTCCAACAGTTAATACGTATAAACTATAGCTTGGCTATAAACTATAGCTTGGCTATAAGGCAACAAAATCCGGGCTGTACGATCCAACAACTCGGGTATGTTCCCGCAAGTAAATAAAATATTTTGGAGGAAAAATCAAAACGACATTCAAATCGTAAGACTTCCCAGCACGACAGACAACAAACACTTACTGACTTCAGTTGGCATCGATCCAGATGAGGCAGTGCTAGACAATGACTTTTTTTTTGCGGTCGAAGATCCCCAGGAGAAGGTTACAGCTATTGGTGCAGTATACCAGAGAGTGTATACGGTCAACGTGGTTTGCAGACCGAATCACGATCTGGAGAACAGAGCCTTGCTAAACCACTTCTATCTCCGCAATGAGATAAGTCAATGGCGATCAGAGAATCCAGGTTTCACCAGGTTCAATGACGAGAACATGGCACATAGTGCCGTCGCCAATGATGGGAATCACATCTTGATTTCTCAAGAAGATCTCCAGGGTATCTTCCACTCGCTGAAGAAGAAAAAGTCAGTGGGAATCGATGGAATACCGAACATTGTGCTTCGCCATCTTCCTCCCGAAGCGGTCCAAATTTACACAACCTTGTTAAACAATGCGCTGATTAATGCGCATTACCCGATGCACTGGAAAACAGCTGTTGTTCAACCGATCCCTAAACGGGACAAGGATAAGTCCATTCCGACAAATCTTCGGTCGATCAGTCTTCTTCCCTGCATAAGCAAGGCTTTTGAAAATATAGTCATTCGAGTTCTGAAACAATGGGAAAGAAAGAAAAAAAAGATGAAAAGAAAATCATACCGGACAACCAGTTCGGATTCCGAGCGGGGTATGATACCATTTATGCCGCGTCAAAACTGGTGTCCGACATACATGGAATAAAGACAAAAACACGGGTGCCTGTCTGATTGACTTGGAGAAGGCGTTCGACACCGTTTGGTTGGAGGGCCTCTTCCTCAATCTGGTCAGGCTTGGCATAAGTAAACCATTGCTATGCATGGTCGATGACATGATTACATGTAGAAAGTTCCTTATGAAAAATGGTGACGTAACTTCCACTACGGTTTTTAACATTAAAAACTGTCTGCAACAGGGAGTTATCGGTTCCCCGATCTTGTTTTCTATATTCACTACAGATCTTATAGGTTCCATGCCGCACTTAATTGCGTACGCTGATCGTTGGGGCTTACTACCCCAATAGTAAGTACCATGAAAGGATGCGCCTTAACGGCTTTATTCCTCCTGAAGCATTCCTCTATCTAGACACAATTGGCCTTATACAGGATCCACAAGGATGTCTTATCATATTCCATGTCGAACGCCGAACAGTGGACAGGCGACTCCAATACGAACCGGATGTTCGCACACACTAGGATCTCCTCCGGTTCAGTAGAGCGATCCCCGCTCGAGATAGGAAAGAGTCTGCCAAAGAACAGTTTTACTGGTGGTTACATCAAAACCAGCCTCCGCCACCGCTAACTTTTCCACAGGATCAGATAGTTGACCATAGTGGCCAGCTTACATAGTTTTTAAGGTAGCTTTAAGAATAAAACCAAAATAAAATCAAAAAAAAAAAATATATATAAAAAAAAATCCAAAAAAAAAATGTAAAACAAAGAAAATCAAAAAAATTAACTAAACAAAAAATCAAAATAAAAGAAAAAATATTTATATAAAACAAAAGCAAAGAATAGGTGCATCACGGCGTATGCATTATATATATCAGGCATATGCACAATATATACGCCCTGGTGGTGTGCACGTGTCCGTACTGTTACGGACATAGTTAAGATAGTATTAGGTGTTATGTTAGGTTAAGTTTGAATAAGGTAGTTTAAGTAGATATGTTTAGCCAAATTTTTCACAAGTTTTCTTGGCAAATAAAAAAGCAATAAAAGGTTGACATAAAGACTTAAAAAAAACGTAGATTAAGCCGAAAGGCACATTTAGAAAGTAGATCAGATTAGCTTAGAGTACCCGCATGGGGTCAGTAGGTTAGTATTAAGAACATTTGTAATTCTTCAGATAGTTAAGCTAGTTTTAAGTAATTTTGTCTAGCAAGTAAGAAAAATATAGTGGATTTAATAAAAAATACATCGAACAATTTTTTTTTGTATAAACAATTGCGAATCGCTTAATAAGTCAGTGAGAGCGGGGAAATGTAAGCCCAGCAGCGGTCCGTGCTCTTAGAAGCGGACAACAAGAAAAACCAACCGGTGGCAGAAGCATGCCCTCAGTCAACGTTACCCCAAGAAGGCATAACGAAGAGGAGGAGAATGAAAACCACTACAATTATTTTATTTTATTATTGTACAATCCATATCCAAGCGAGGATAAGATTCTTTGGATCCATGCAACCTCCAGTCAATTAGTCTCCTTCCGAACAGCAAGATCGAGAACGTTATCAATATAGCCATGATCAACTGAACTGAGGACAAACATATTATTTTGGATAACTATCGGTTTCCAAGGGGCATGACACTATTCATGCCGCGTCGAAACTGGTGTCGGATATCCAATGGAACAAGAGGCAGAAACAATGTACGGCTGCCTACTTGATTCATCTGGGTAAGACCTTTGACGCCGTATGGTTAGATGGACTCAATCCTCCAATCCTCAATCAAACCACTACTGCACCTACTGTGCAACATGCTTACCGGTAGACGGTTCGTTGTAAATAATGGCAATAATGGTATATATGAGGTAAAAAAAGGTCTCTAATAACTAACGGCACCCTGCGTTAATTCGCCTATCCCGTTCATCATTTACTTAAGCGATCTGGTAAATTCTCTTCCTCACGGTATTGCGTACGCCGACGACTTGATGTTGCACAGATCAGGTCCAAAGATAGAGGAAATCACTACTCTTACGCAGGGTTACTTCGATTCATTCATGAGAATCTTCGATGAGTATTAACCTCCAGAAGTTGGAAACGGCTCAGGACGCCGTTGTATAAGGCCTCGGCGGATACGAAAAATGTATATTTTAACAAACATGTAGATGCTGCCCTGACCAAAGAGAATGTTTTATAACAGCCACTCTACTGAAGCTCTACTGCCTACTCCAATGAAGTGTTACAACTGGGCAAATCTGTTAAGAGTGGATAGTTTTCTGGTGAAGGTAAATCGAGGTCATACTGCCGGAGCCACTCAAAAATCTGATACCGGAGCTTACTACCACAATCCTCAATACCACGAGAGGGTACGTCACAATGGCTTCGTCCTACCAGAAGTATTCCCTCATTTGGATAAGCCCAGTCTGATAGAAGACGTAAATGCGGTACCAATTATCTATCACATCGCCAGATCAACTGTGGATGGGCGACTCAACCACAACCGCATAGTCCCACAACGAGCTGAGGAGGGTCTCCTTCGGTTCAGCACGGTGCCAACTCGGCGGGATTTTGCTATTAAAGTTTTAGTAATTACTGCTATTTTAAAATCCAATAATATAAAGATGGGATACAAAATTTATTGATGAATCCAGAAATCATATCTCGATGAAAGTTTGAGAAGAAGTAATTTTTAAAAGGAAAAAATAGTCTTGACATTGCAACATTATATTTGCTTTGAGAACTAGATACAAACTAGAAACAAATCCTTGCAAACATTTACTCTAATACTTTCCGTTTTTGTCCTTTAATTATACTAATACTAAATACTATAACGCTTTACGAAAGTATCATTTGATTGCGCAAAATCCTCAATCGTTCAGAAGGCAACAACCTGGTCATGATATCTGCAACTTGTTCTTCTGTAGAAATTTGTTGAATACCAAGTCTTCCTCTGGTCACTGTTTCGGATTCAGGATCACCCTGTCGCTCAACGAAGGACTGACAGCAGTTTTTTTTTTATAATGACCTTGAATTGTACTTTTTCTTTTTCTGGATTCTTTTGTTTTTTGGTATATTTCACGCATTTGGGCCAGTTGTAATATAATTATTTATTATAAATAAAGAAACGTTTATTAGACATTTTTGGTTATTCCTGTAAGGAATAAGGTTGTACTTGGTACAATGGCAGAAGTGAATCAACGAGTTTCGGTGGTAAAGAGTACAACATATGCCGTTCTGACGGGAAGATTGCGAGATTTGGAGTACCAAACCAATAAACTTGTGGCTGTTGTCAGTACATCAACTCCACAGAACTTCGACTTCAAACGGGATCCCTTGGTTATTCCAGATGTCTTTTTTTATATAAAAATCAATTATTACAAAGAAGTATTTTTCATTCTGCATTGGATATGATATAGATACATTTTGTAGCTGTAGCAACTGGTATCGAATCTATCGAATCTGTTCATTATCGTAAAATGTATATGTTATAAAAACTTGATGCAGATAAAGTGTGATATTAAACTAACACTCAAACTTAAATCGTTTATGGCATTGCTATCCAAGTTACAAAAACCATTTTTTGCTCTGCCTGTACAAAGTGGGAGCATTCCTGATGTTTCGGATATTTAGTGGTAAGAGGTTAAATATTTTCGGTATACAAATTTAAGAAGTGGGTTGTATTATGCTTAGGTACCGTTGCCAAAAAAAGTTCATTACCAAACATGAAATTCTTTACATTGGTACATGACCAAGAGTACCCGGAGGCTTATAAGCTAAATAATCTTCGCTAAGGTAACACTTAAGGAGCGATTTAACCGTAAGCGATAACCCGAAACTAGTAGCCGAAATACATGTTGCACGCTTCCAAATTTCAAGTCAGCATCAGAAGACACATTCCAAAAATCTTCTCACCATTGTGGATACAGTGCACGAATAACTAAGGGCTTTGCGTGTCATGTAGTTACCGGTGGATAGTTGGATCGCGCTTGCTGTACCTATTATCATTGCAAGACTTCAAGTTTCTACCCAGCGGGAAGCTCCTCAAATTTTTGGAAAAACGTGCTCATAGCCTCGCTATTGAGCTCGTAAAGGTTCCGAATCGAAATGAATCGCAGTCATAACTCCCGAAACAGAGGACTTCGTCTTCCTTAAAATTCTATGCCGTCACGATTGAGGACGGAAAGTGTGTTCACTGTCAAGGACCTCATCGCACACAACACATTACTTTGTCGAGGGTCGCAGATGCACCTACCCTCCGCATCAGCATCTACAATTGGGTCCTCAGAAGAAAACCATGTCGTTCAAACTGATGGGTCGTCAAGGAGTAAGTCGTCATCTTTATGACTATCGTCTTCGAACGGCTCCAGTCGTACTCCCATGGGTAATATTGTTTTGCTTCAAACCGTAAGATCTTATGCATATAGTCATAATTCTGAATAGCGCCTCGCTCGTATCCTCTGCGATCCTGGATCGCAGGTAAGTTTGGTGTCAGATAACTTGGTTCATCTTTTGAATCTCCGCAGGACCCCGTACGAAATCGCAGTGGAAGGAATTGGGGCATTCGCAAACACTTATACAAAGGGGATCGTACATCTAAGACTCCAATCGATATGTTGTCGTGCATCAGTGGCATCATTTGTTTGGTCTTCAGTTAGCTGATCCTTATTTTGGCACTTCCAGTCGGACTGTGTGTGGGGTCAAATTCCCAAAGATAATGTAATCAATGGCAACCAGGATGAGCCTAATGCGCAACGAAAACAGCTGGGTTGGGTTATATTCGAACCCGCGTCAATAACACCTACGACACCAATGCAAAAACATTGCTTTCACGCGCAGGTGAGTGGTGATGATGATCGACTGGAAGAGCTTGTACAGAGCTTTTGAAACTAGCATGAGGTACCTACTCAGATGTAGAAAGTTGTCGACAATGAGTGTGAGCATATATTTTCCTCCACGCACTCTCGGACTACCGATGGCCGTTATGTAGTACACATACCGTTTCGGAGAGATAGCTCCGATAGCATTACGGTAATTTCATTATCTAGAGCAACGCTTAGCAGACAATCCGGAGCTGGGTGAGAAGTACGAGGCTTTCCTACGTGAATACGCTGAGCTAGATTGAACAAGCAAGTGATCACACCCAATTCATTCCCCATCAAGCCGTTACGGAAAAGTTTACAGTTGTTTTTAATGCCTTTGCGAAGACTACTGTATGCGTTTCATTCAACGGCATTCAGTTAACAGGCCCCACGTTTCAAGACTCTTTGCTCAATATAATACTCCGTTTCCGTCGCTTCCGCATTGCGCTCACAGCCGATGTAGAAAATGTTCTGCCAGGTACTTGTGGCACCACAACACCGGGAATATCAGCGCATTCTTTGGCGAGAGCGGCCCACTAATCCTATTGGCATCTGTCGGTTAACAACAGTAACATACGGCATGTCCTCCATTCCCCACTTTGCGATACGGTCGCTTGATTAATGTACACATGATAACTACGGAGAAGTGGTTTCTCAAGAACAGGCCGTCTCCGCGAGAGACTATATTGAATTCAATTTATGTAGACGATTTTTTGACAATCTACAACACGGTGGCCGAAGCAATATACGTTGATGATACAAACGTGGTCAAAATCCTCCGAACTGGTCACTTTCAATTGGCGAAATGGCGCAGCAGCGATCAACAAGTCATAACCCATCTTACCAGCGAAGATATGCCGCATTCAAACCGTGTCATCAATACAGCTACAACGTCCTTTCATGGGTTGCGCTGGGACCCAGTTGCAGATGAGTTTTTGTTTGAGGTTACACTTACTCCAGATCCAGAAGCCCCAACAAAGCCGCGCGTTCTAAGTGACGTTGCCAAACTATTTGACCCCACTGGGTGGCTGGCTCCTGTGGTGGTAACATGGTGGATGGAGAAACAACAACTCTCCACGGTTTTTGCGACGCGAGCTTACATTCCTATGCTGCTGTAATTTACACCAAAACCATTAGCTTGGAGCGGCAAGCGGCAAGCGGGTCCGGGTGTCGGCTCGCACAATAGTTTCCCCGATCGAAGGTGCGAATATACCTTGGCTTGAGCATTGTGCAGATCATTTTGGCATTAACGCTTCACAACGTTCGCAATGCAATGGGTTTGACCGATACGACTTGCCACCTATCGGATTCGACCATCGCACTTTGTTGTATTCGTAAACAATGGTCAACACTCAAGCCGTACGTTACAGATCGAGTTCGACAAATACAGGAACTGACTTTGGCATCATATTCGATCGGCCATGAATCCTGCTGGTTGCGCTAGTAGGCATCGGAGCTGATGAGCTGTTAAATTATAAGCTGTGGTTTCGTGTATCGGATTGGTTGATTGATGATAATTTGGATTTGGACCCGTCCATGCAGCTGAGTCAAGGGGAGCAGGATCATATTCATCAAGATGGAACAAGCCAGAACGTTTTCAACAGATATCAATCAACTTCGTGCTGGTTCCAGACTTCATACTGTCGGTACTCTACTTCCGCTCAACATTTACCTGAATTAAAATGGAATTTTCCTCATGACTTCTTTTCTCACGAAACTTCCTCATGAGCACCGTTTCCCGATGATATTGCCAAGGAAAGGTGCATTTGTTTGGTCGCTGGTTAAACATCGCTTCTGCCGTCGATTATTGTGGCCCCTTTTCGCTGCGCATTGGTTCAAAGAGATCTCGCTCAACAGTCACAACATAATTAACACTTTTTAAATGTATGGCTACGAAGGCCGTCCATATAAAAGTTGTTGAAGACTTATCATCACTTATCATCGGTACCGCTATTGCGACAGCAGCAATTCAAGGTCCAGGTGGGAATTACTCTCTGCAGGCTAAGAAGCCTGCCTGTAACGGTCGACAAAGAAACCCTAGAACCCACTAGTCGCCCCAATGAAGGTGGGTCAAATTGACCTCCAACATAGCAAGGCAGCCAGCGCCAACCTTGGTACAAGAGCGTTGGATTGACCAAGGACGTGTGCTGGGGCTTAATGGGATAAACTTGACCTATATACTTATCCACCCCGAATGGTGAAGTAAGTAGGATAAGATCCTGTATTGTAGTTGGAAAAGAACTTATTCCTTCTACCTACCTACAGTAACAAGGATCAATCCGAGCGAAGGAGCACCTTCCCGTTGATATTGGGATCAATATATATGCCCTACATACTGCGGATAACCCCCCCGGACCCAATCACCAAAAGTATTGTGGCAAAGGCCAACAAAGAAAACTGGGACGTCATTCTTGGCTGCGATAGTAACGCACACCACACAGTCTGGGGAAGCTCGGATACCAACGACAGAGGTAACGATCTTTTCGACTTTATTTTATATAATGATCTAAATATTGAAAACATTGGTTGCGAACCCACTTTCGTAACCTGTAATAGGCACCCTGTCCAATAAAAAAGACCCCAATATAATAAAGTTATGGAAGGTTTCTAAATCACCATCCTCTTCAGACCACAGATATATTTTTTTTGTTACTTGGGTTGGTGAAAATCTTCAACAAGACACTTTGTGACCCGTTATTTTAACTTAATTTTTATTATTCAATTCATAATAACTTATATACTAGACAAAAATGCTTAAAACTAGTTAGACGAACAATGTCTTATTTCTAACTTACTGGCCCTAGGCGGGCACTCTAAGCTAAACTTATTCTTAATCTATGTCTTTCGACCTAATCTTACGGAGTAAAATATTAAATTCTCATTTATAATATATAAATATATATAAGAAATAATATCATATATATAAAATAATAACTTACTATTAAGAAAAAATTTTAAAACTTAATGACTAAACGGTTTATATAAAAACTTACAAGCTAACTTACAATCTACCTTAAAATAAAACTTACAAACTAACTTAAGCTAATTTACGTATATATGCATATACACCTGTCTATACCCCTATACACATGCGTATACGCATATATCCTTAATATACACAATGTATACATGTATCGTCTACATATGTATACATATATACATTCTTGTTTTTTTTATATTTTTTCTTTTTTTTTATATATTGTATGTATACATTTTTTTTTATTCACATACAACTTAAAAAACTACCTTAAAATTACCCTAAGATGTGTAAGTCGGCCATAGGTTGCGGCTGATAGATTTCCATCTTATCCGCTGCAAGACAGAGACCGAATACGCCCCATAAGGGGGAACGCACTACCCTTTCTACCCCGGGTCTAAAGTGTTCGACGGTGGAGTTCCCTCGCTCCCCAGCCACCAGACATTTTGGTGCTGCCTAGCAAAATCCCGAATGTCTCTGCTGGATACTGCCGTACTGAACCGGAGGAGACCCTCCTCAGCTCGTTGTGCAACGGAACGGTCGTGGTTGAGTCGCCCATCCACAATTGATCTGGCTATGTGAAAAATGAGCGGTACCGCATTCATATCTTGTAATTGTAATTCTTAATGTAATGTAAATATCTTGTAATTGTAATAATCTTGTAATTATCTAAATGGAGAAAAGTTTCTGGGGGAACGAAGCCACTGTGGCGTACCTTTTCGCGGTATTCTGGATTGGGGTAGTAAGCCCCTGAGATCAAGTTATTGAACGAGTTCATCGCTCTAGCAGTATGACCTCGAATCAACTTCAACAGGAAATTCTCCACTCTTATCAGGTTAGCCCTGTTGTATAAGACCTCAGTGGCAGCAGATGACCTTCACCCTCGCATCGAGTTGGCTGTTGTGTGGTTCCCCGTGTCCTTCAACGATTGAGAACTTTCGCCAATTCTTTTTCGTATCCGCCGAGGCCTTATACAACGGCATCCTGAACAGAATGGTTTCCGACTTCCGGAAGTTGATACTCAACTTCAAGTCATCGCAACTTCTCATGAATGAATCGTAGTCACCCTGCGTGAGAGTAGTGATTTCCTCGATCTGTTTGCCTGATCTGTACACGATCAATTCATCGGCATACGCAATTGCATGAGGAAGAGAACTTAACAGATCGCTCAAGTAAATGTTGAACAGTATCGGCGAATTAACGGCACCCTGTTGGAGATCATTTTTTTTCCACAAATATACCTGTGGAGGTCACGTTGCCATTCTTGACTGCGAACCGTCTACCGGTAAGCATGTTACACAGTAGGTACAGCACTTTTTTGCTAATGCCTAGTCGATTGAGCTTGTAGAAAAGTCCTTCTAACCATACGGTGTCAAATGCCTTTTCCAGATCAATCAAGCAGGCACCCGTACATTGTTTCTGGCTTTTGTTCCATTGGATATCCGACACCAGTTTCGACGCGGCATGAATAGTGTCATGCCCCGCTTTGAAACCGAATTGGTTATCCGGAATAATATGTTTGTCCTCCGTCCAGTTGATCAAGGCTCTATTGATCATCTTCTCGAATGCCTTACTGATGTTCGGAAGGAGAGTAATTGACCGGAGCTTGCATGGATTCGAAGAATCTTTTCCTCTCTTGGATATGGATTGTACAATCGCAGTTTCCCAATGCTCCGGATAATGAGCATTATTCAGAGCAATGTCTTAGCAATGTCCGCTTGGAGTTCTGTCTTCGATATGAACGGGGGATGAACCCCTTCATCGGCGATGGCATTATATGCCATGTTATCATCATTGAACACGACAAAGTCAGTGTTCTCAGATCGCCATTGTTGCATGTCTTCTCGAAGTTGAGAGTTGCTAGCCATTACGCGGTTATCCAATTCGTTGTTCGGGCCTAACTTCTTCACTACGTCTGTCAGTAAACCGCCTGTGAAAGGTTTTTAATCTTGGCAGGAGTCTACTTTTTTGTTGGTGGAGTGCGTCAATTGTCGCATTGCAGTACAAGTTTTGGTTATTAGTACGTAAATACCGTGGTATCGTACTGTGCATCGTTCGTTTGATTGTCCCGTTGAATTAAGTTAGATACATGTCAATCGCTTCGTTTGACAAGTTTCTATTGGACGGTATGTGGAGTGCGTGCGCAGAGAGTGCTCTCGTCATTTGTCTGGAGAAGCGTGTCCATCGAACCCTACTGTAATTGTAGCGGTAAGTTTGAAAAAACTCCCCTAATTCCGTAATATCTATGGGGATATTGATTTCGGTACTGAGTCTGCAATGGTTACTGAGGTACACGAATGTGTCCAAACAGTTTACCGTTTGTGTGTCTGTGTCTGCCAGCTGCAATCTTGCGTCTAACAGCAGCAGATCCAAATACGAGCCGGTTCTGGGGAACGACGAGAGCACTGTTGCCTTCAAATCGAGTCTATACTGGACACTGTGCAAGCAAAACCAGCAAAGCGGGTCCCCTCAGGCATTGGAAACCACGTTCCGCCAATATCCATGTCGGGTATTTAAGTCCCCGGCCAAAATGAAATAGTTCTCCTCCGAGTCCAGCCTCAGACATCGAAAGAGTGAATCGAGCTTTGATATCGTTGTTCTAGGGTTGCCAGAGGAGTAGACCGACATCGCATACAAGCCCCTTCCACTGCGGAGCGAAATGCACACGATGCAGGCCTCCAACTCTTGAAACCTTCGTACTTCACCACTATACACTACTTTATGCATACTATACACACCGCCAGTTCTCCAGTATGACTTTCCGAGTTAGCTTGGTTTCGCTAATCAGCATCAGCTCTGGGCTTTGATCGTCCAACAATCTATAGAGCTCGTTTTTCCATGGGATCCCTATCAATGAATTTGCATTCACTGCAAGGATCATAAAAATGCTCTCCGTCTGCGCAGCCATTAAGACTTTTGACGTGGTTGGTTCTGCAGGAGCGGCAGAATTTGGCCGACCTGCTCCTCTAACCGAGCCATACGCACATCAATGGAAGCTTTCCATTCAGGCGCTGGTTCGTGTGCTTTTGGCACTGAGACTTGCGGCACTAACTTTGGTAGTTGCTGCTTTTCTGTGCTCCTTTGGACAGACGGCATTTGGGCATAGGTCACTTGAGGGGTGACGGGTATGGCTATCCCGAGTGGATTTTTCACTGGGGGCTGCTTCTGCAGAACCATTTAGGGTTGCTCTTTGAGCAGTTGGAGGACCTTCTCCGCTTCGATCGGGCAAGTAAGCGTTAACAGCCGAGACTGACACTTTTCGCCTTTTGGAGTAAACGAAAAGAACTCCAATGTCGATCTCTTTAGGAATATTTTTAATGCATTATAATCTTGCACTGTCTTGCAGTGGATTGCGTACTTATCTACACCTTTACATCTGCTATAAAAAAATTACCTGAACCTACGGCCTCCTTACACATCTTGGCAGTTTGTTCAATACCTGCTTTGTAGATGTTAATTGGCGGCACCTTTTCCTTCTTCAGGGGCTGCTGTTGAGTTGCTGGTTGCTGCTGTAGCTTAACTTCCTGCAATCGCTGTTGTATTGCTGGTCGTTGATGTTGCTGAACAGCTGGCAACAGATGTGTCGTGGCAGTTGTTTAGATTCTGGCCGCTGTTGTTGCTGGGACACTTGCTGATGTTGTTGTTCAGCTGCTGGTTGTTTTTGCTGCGCTGCAGCCCTCTTTTGTTGCTGCTTCTTCTTTTGTGGCGTCTTATTTGCCACATGTTGTTGTTGTTTCTGCTGATCCAACATTCTCCTCGCTGTGGTCTTAGCTTTCAGCTCTCTGATTTCATACAGGAGTCGCTGAATTTTCCCCTGCATGCCTTCCACTAGCGTTTCCTTTATACGAAGTACACGCTCGACTTCGTCTTCGGTGTCGGAGGAGAGGGAATCGAAGCTGTTGCTGCTGACAGCGAACAGTCCTTCTCCTCCATTTAAAAAACTTGGGTAAACCTAACTACTTAAACTACCTTATACTAACTTACCCTAATATAAAACTTAATACTATCTTAACTATGTCTGTAACAGTACGGACACATGCACCAGGGCGTATATGTTGTGTATATGCCTAACATATATAATTTATACGCCTCGATGTACCTTTTTTTGTTTTTGTTTCATATACATATTTTGTTTTATTTGTTTTTCTTTCTTAAGCCTACCTTAAAGAGCTATGTAAGCTGGCCACAATGGTCAACTATCTGATCCTCTGGAAAAGCTAGCGATGGCGGAGGCTGGTTTTGGTGTAACCACCAGTAAAATTGCCGTTCTTTGTCAATTATTATATTTATTATATATTATCTATTATCTGTCCACTGTTCAGCGTACGACATGGGAGATGAAAGGACATCCTTGTGGATCCTGTATAAGGCCAATTGTGTCTAGATAGAGGAATGCTTCGGGAGGAATAAAGCCGTTAAGGCGCACCCTTTCATGGTACTTACTATTGGGGTAATAAGCCCCAAATATCAGACTGTTGGAAGAGGTCATATCTCGTGCAGTGTGCCTTCTGATTAGTTTAATAATAAATTTATCTACCCTATTCACGTTTGCCTCGTTGAACAAGACCTCCTTAGGGTAGTACTTCTTGTACTTAGTCTCGGGTGTGCGATACAGATGGATACAGCTCCTAAGACACTGCCTCTCGAACACCCTCATCATTTCCATCTGGGAGGGATTCACGTTGAACCACAATGGACAACCGTACACCATATTGGGCCGTACTAGGGTCATGTAGCAGATTACTTTCATTCTGGTATCAAGTTGGCTGCTGAAAAACAACCTTATTGCCGCAGCAAAGGCTTTTCTGGCTTTCGTCAGAGCAATATCTATATGTTTGTCAAAATACAGATATTGATCCAGCCAAATGCCTAGATATCTAACTACACTTTTTATTTTTTTTTTATCCATGCGGGTCAACTATGCCGAACTTACGCCAGTTTTGGCGCGTATCCCGCGTTGCCCTGTCCAACGGGGTGCAGAAAAGACTAGTTTCGCACTTCTGGAAGTTGATAAGCAGCTTCCAGTCATCGCAAAATCACTGGATTTTCTCGAAGTCACGCTGCAACAAGATGTTTATTACCTCGACCTTCGGACCTGATCTGTACGAAACTACGTCGTCGGCGTACGCAATTAAGTGCGGCATGGAACCTATAAGATCTGCAGTGAATATAGAAAACAGGATCGGGGAACCGATGGCCCCCTGTTGCAGACCTTTTTTAATGTTAAAGACCGTAGTGGAAGTTACGTCACCATTTTTCACAACGAACTTTCTACCTGTTATCATGTCATAGACCATGTATAGCAATGGCTTACTTATGCCAAGCCTGACCAGCTTGAGGAAGAGGCCCTCCAAAAAAACGGTGTCGAACGCATTCTCCAAGTCAATCGGGCAGGCACCTGATTTTTGTTTTTATTCCATTGTATGTCGGACACCAGTTTTGACGCGGCATTAATGGTATCATGCCCCGCTCGGAATCCGAACTGGTTGTCCGGTATGATTTTCTTTACATCAGCCCATTGCTCCAGAACTCGAATGACTGTCTTTTCAAAAACCTTGCTTATGCAGGGAAGAAGACTGATCGAGCGAAGATTTGTCGGAATGGACTTATCTTTGTCCCGTTTAGGGATCGGTTGAACAACAGCTGTTTTCCAGTGCGTGTGGTTTAGCAGAGCTCTGTTCTCCAGATCGTGATTCGGCCTACTAACCTCGTTGACCGTATGCACTCTCTGGAACACTGCACCAATAGCTGTAACCATCTCCTGGGGATCTTCCGCCGCAAGGAAGTCATTGTCTAGCACTGCCTCATCTGGATCGATGCCAACGTCCAAAGTCAGTAAGTGTTCGTTGTCTGTCGTCCTGGGAAGTCTAACGATTTTAATGTCGTTTTGATCTTTCCTCCGAAATATTTTATTTACTTGCGGGAACATACCCGGGTTGTTGGATCGTACAGCCCGGATTTTCTTGCCCCGGTGCAAGCTTATAGCCAAGCTATAGTTAATGCGTATTAATTGTTGGAGGTTCTTGATCTCCGACTTCAATTCTGTGACTTCCACATTTTGCGGATGTGTAAACCGCCTGTGCAAGAGTTTGAGTCTTGACAGCAGCCTACTTTTGGGCACGTGAAGTGCCATAATGGTAGCATTTCGATAATCATCGCTGTTATCTATTTGAACTACCTTGGGGATTGTATTTTCCATCTGTTTGTTGGCGGATTGATCCCACTCGAACCTAGGTCTGTGGATAGAGTCATGGAGAAGCGTGGCCAGCGGGCCTTATTATAATTATAAGGGTTTACAGTTAGACAGTTCCGTGTGCGTCTTTCCACGTCTAGTATAGTCAGTCGTTTGTCTATCAGCATCAGATCCAGATAGGACCCGCTTCTGGGATACGATGGCCTATCGGTTGCTAGCAAATCTAGCTTGAACGCAACATTGTGTTCTACCAACCAGTTATACAATGAGGTCCCCCTGGTGTTATGCACCACATTGCCCCACTCTATATGCCTAGAGTTCAAGTCCCCGGCTACGATATAGTAGTTCTCCTCCGAGCTCAGTCGAAGGCTAGTGAAAAGAGTATCGAGCTCTGAAATGAAATATTGGGGATGCGTGCGATACACGTTTCTATGGCCTGGAATCTCCGCACTTCACCGCTATACACGACCTTATGACAAAGGCCTTTTTTTATTAAGATCTCTTCGAATAATATTGTAATTTTTGTACCTGAGTGGGTGCGTCTGGCTTAGCTTAGTTTCGCAAACCATCAACATATATAATCCTGGTCTGCGGATCATTCACATTCACTGCTAGAATTTTCAGGTTGCAGGCTGCCTGCGCAGCCATTATACCGATGTTGCGTTTGGCTCTCCAAACAGCGTCGAATAAATGAGGTCTGTTCGCGCTGCTTGTTCTTGTAACTGGTTTTGAAACTGGGTTTGTAGCTGAGCGATCTACCTCTGGATAGAGAGCAGGATCGTCTGCACATCCAGCTTTGCTTCTAGTTGCATGGCCACAGGGACCTGGGTAACTTTCGGCACTGTCTGTTGAACCGGTCGCCCAGCCGATGCCACTTGGGCATAGGAGACTGCCGGTGTAACAGTGATAGCTGGAGCACGGGGCACTGGCCTCGCTTCTTCCATTTTCCCCTTACGCTTGGCCTGTATAATTTTTCTCATATTTTGGACCTTAGGACATCCCCGATAGTTAGCAGGGTGCCCGTTGGTCTTGAAGAGCACGCACGTCAGTTTGCTCCTATCATCAACTTTATCCGTCCCTGAAGGACATTCTCCACGATTGTGGGTTCCCGCGCATTTGACGCAGCGAGACTGCATTTTGCTGCTGTTGTTGTCGCTGCAGTTGGTGTTGTTATTGTTACTGCTGTTGTTGGGCTTGCGGCTTTAGCCGCACTTTTCCCGTCACCTGATCCAAGGCTGAAACGGCGCTTTACTAGATTGGGTTGAGGCTGGAGCTTCTTCCTCCTCTTCTTCCTCCCCTCTTCGTTTGTTGACTGGTGGTCCGATATCAAAGCCACCGGTACAACATCACCCGATTTTATGAGCTCGGGTCGCTCCACTGGCTCCATTTCACTATTTTTTATTTTAATTAAAAAAAAAAGATATCACTTTTTTTCCGGGATTTGAACCCGGCACCACGAAGTCACCGGCGATTTTTTTTTTTTTAATGCAATTTTATTTAATTCTATTTATATTTCTTACTTGCTAGACAAAATTACTTAAAACTAGCTTAACTAACTTAAGAATTCCAGTTGTTCTTAATACTAACCTACTGACCCTATGCGGGTAATCTAAGCTAATCTAATCTATGTTATAAATGTGCCTTTCGGCTTAATCTACGTTTTTTTTAGTCTTTAGTGACAATCTTTTATTTATTTATTACTTTGCCAAGAAAACTTATAAAAAAACTTGGCTTAACCTAACTACTTAACCTACCTTATACTAACTTACCCTAAAATAAAACTTAATACTATTTTAACTATGTCCGTAACAGTACGGACACGTGCACCAGGGCGTATATGTTGTGTATATGCATAACATATATAATTTATACGCCGTGATGTACCTTTTTTTTGTTTTTATTTCATATATATATATATATTTTTTTTTTTTTTTTGGATTTAATGTTTTTGTTTACATCTACCTTAAAAACTATGTAAGTTGGCCACTATGGTCAACTACCTGATCCTGTGGAAAAGCTAGCGGTGGCGGAGGCTGGTTTTGGTGTAACCACCAGTAAAATTGCCGTTCTTTGGCAGACTCTTTCCTATCTCGAGCGGGGATCGCTCTACTGAACCGGAGGAGATCCTCGTGGGTGCGAACGACATCCGGTTCGTATTGAAGTCGCCTATCCACTGTTCGGCGTACGACATGGAAGATGATAGGACATCCTTGTGGATCCTGTATTAGGCCAATTGTGTCTAGATAGAGGAATGCTTCGGGAGGAATAAAGCCGTTAAGGCGCACCCTTTCATGGTACATACTATTGGGGTAGTAAGCCCCAAAGATCAGACTGTTGGACGAGGTCATAGCTCGTGCAGTGTGCCTTCTGATTAGTTTAATAATAAAATTATCTACCCTATTCACGTTTGCCTCGTTGTACAAGACCTCGTTAGGGTAGTACTTCTTGTACTCAGACTCGGGTGTGCGATACAGACGGAGACAGCTCCTAAGACACTGCCTTTCGAACACCCTCATCTTTTCCATCTGGGAAGGACTCACGTTGAACCACAATGGACAACCGTACACCATAATAGACCGTACTAGGGCCATGTAGCAGATTACCTTCACTCTGGTATCAAGTTGGCTGCTGAAAAACAACCTTCTTGCCGCAGCAAAGGCTTTTCTGGCTTTCGTCAGAGCAATATCTATATGTTTGTCAAAATACAGATATTGATCCAGCCAAATGCCTAGATATCTAACTACACTTTTTACAGCTAACGGCCGACCATGCGGGTCAACTTTGCCGAACTTACGCCAGTTTTGGCGCGTATCCCGCGATGCCCTGTCCAACGGGGTCCGGAAAAGACTAGTTTCGCATTTCTGGAAGTTGATAAGCAACTGCCAGTCGTCGCAAAATCGCTGCATTTTCTCGAAGTCACGCTGCAACAAGATGTTTATTACCTCGACCTTCGGACCTGATCTGTACGTAACTAGGTCGTCGGCGTACGCAATTAAGTGCGGCATGGAACCTATAAGATCTGCAGTGAATATGGAAAACAGGATCGGGGAACCAATGGCCTCCTGTTGCAGACCGTTTTTAATGTTAAAGACCGTAGTGGAAGTTACGTCACCATTTTTCACAACGAACTTTCTACCTGTTATCATGTCATAGACCATGTATAGCAATGGTTTACTTATGCCCAGCCTGACCAACTTGAGGAAGAGGCCCTCTAACCAAACGGTATCGAACGCCTTCTCCAAGTCAATCAGGCAGGCACCCGTGCACTGATTTTTGTTTTTATTCCATTGTATGTCGGACACCAGTTTTGACGCGGCATTAATGGTATCATGCCCCGCTCTGAATCCGAACTGGTTGTCCGGTATGATTTTCTTTTCATCAGCCCATTGCTTCAGAACTCGAATGACTATCTTTTCAAAAACCTTGCTTATGCAGGGAAGTAGACTGATCGACCGAAGATTTGTCGGAATGGACTTATCTTTGTCCCGTTTAGGGATCGATTGAACAACAGCTGTTTTCCAGTGCGTGGTAATGTGCATTACTCAGCGCATTGTTGAACAAGGTTGTGTAAATTTTTTTTCGGTATTCCATCGATTCCCACTGACTTTTTCTTCTTCAGCGAGTGGAAGATACGCTGGAGATCGTCTTGAGAAATCAAGATGTGATTCCCATCATTGGCGACGGCACTATGTGCCATGTTCTCGTCATTGAACCTGGTGAAACCTGGATTCTCTGATCGCCATTGACTTATCTCATTGCGGAGATAGAAGTGGTTTAGCAATGCTCTGTTCTCCAGATCGTGATTCGGCCTACTAACCTCGTTGACCGTATACACTCTCTGGAACACTGCACCAATAGCTGTAACCTTCTCCTGGGGATCTTCCACCGCAAAGAAGTCATTGTCTAGCACTGCCTCATCTGGATCGATGCCAACTGAAGTCAGTAAGTGTTCGTTGTCTGTCGTCCTGGGAAGTCTTACGATTTGAATGTCGTTTTGATCTTTCCTCCGAAATATTTTATTTACTTGCGGGAACATACCCGGGTTGTTGGATCGTACAGCCCGGATTTTGTTGCCCCAGTGCAAGCTTATAGCCAAGCTATAGTTTATTCGAATTAACTGTTGGAGGTTCTTGATCTCCGACTTCAATGCTCTGACTTCCGCGTTTTGCGGATCTGTAAAACGCCTGTGCAAGAGTTTGAGTCTTGACAGCAGCCTACTTTTGTGCACGTGAAGTGCGTCGATGGTAGCATTTCGATAAACATCGCTGTTGTCGATTTGTACTACCTTCGGAATTGTTTTGTCCATCGTACGTTTGATTACGTCGTCCATTTGTATGAGGTACCTGTCAACCTCTTGGTTCGTCAGGTTTCTGTTTGTCGGCGGATTGATCCCACTCGAACGTAGTTCTGTGGATAAAGTCCTGGAGAAGCGTGGCCAGCAGGCCTTATTATAGTTATAAGAGTGCATCAGGACATACTCTTCCAGTCCTTCCACCTCGTTCGGGAGCTGAATAACTGCGAAGAGCCCGCAGTGATCACTCTCGTACTCAACAGCAGTTAGACAGTTACGTGTGCGTCTTTCCACGTCTAGTATAGTCAGTCGTTTGTCTATCAGCATCAGATCCAGATAGGATCCGCTTCTAGGATACGATGGCCTATCGGTTGCAAGCAAATCTAGCTTGAACTCAACATTGTGTTCTACCAACCAGTTATACAATGAGGTCCCCCTGGTGTTATGCACCACGTTGCCCCACTCTATATGCCTCGAGTTCAAGTCCCCGGCTACGATATAGTAGTTCTCCTCCGAGCTCAGTCGAAGGCTAGTGCAAAGAGTATCGAGCTCTGAAATGAAATATTGGTTGATGCGTGACTTGTCAGTCGCATAGATAGCGATCACATATAGCCGCTTACCACCCCGAAGGGGGATGCGTGCGATACACGTTTCTATGGCCTGGAATCTCCGCACTTCACCGCTATACACGACCTTATGACAAAGGCCTTTTTTTTATTAAGAGCGTGACTCCACCAGCTAGGTAGATTCGATCTCTTCGAATAATATTGTAATTCTTGTACCTGAGTGGTTGCGTCTGGCTTAGCTTAATTTCGCAAACCATCAACACATCAGGATTATGGGTCTGCAACAAGTTACCGAAATTTAATTGACGTTCAGGGCGGATCAGTGAATTCACATTCACTGCTAGAATTTTAAGGTTGCAGGCTGCCTGCGCAGCCATTATACCGATGTTGCGTTTGGCTCTCCAAACAGCGTCGAATAGATGAGGTCTATTCGCGCTGCTTGTTCTTGTAACTGGGTCTGGAATTGGGTTTGGAGTTGAGCGATCTGCCTCTGGATAGAGAGCAGGATCGTCTGCACATCCAAATTTGCTTCTGGTTGCCTGGCCACAAGGACCTGGGTAACTTTCGGCACTGTCTGTTGAACCGGTCGCCCAGCCGATGCCACTTGGGCATAGGAGACTGCCGGTGTAACAGTGGTAGCTGGAGCACGGGGCACTGGCCTCGCTTCTACCATTTTTCCTTTACGTTTGGCCTCTATTATTTTTCTGATCTCCTGGACCTTAGGACATCCCCGATAGTTAGCAGGGTGTCCACTGGACATTCTCCGCGATTGTGGGTTCCTGCGCATTTGACACAGCGAGACTGCATATTGCAGTTCGCCGCGGCATGCCCGAACCTCTGACAACGAACACACTGGAGAGTGTTCTTTGTCTTTTTTATTGTTTCCCATGTAACAGACAGAGTGCCTAAATGGGTAATTTTTTTTAGGCTCTCTAGTTTGCTGTCTGGGGTGACCTGAACTAGGAAGAAAGGAAGTTTCCTATTCTCCCTTCTTGATGCCGCAGTGATGAAGGGCTTAACCCCTACGACCTGGACATCGTCGCTCTGCGCTTGGCGCAGAATAGCGAGGATCTCATCGGGATCAGTGTCGGGATCCACGTCCTTAAAGAGCATGGTCTGCACCTTTTCCCCTTTCGGAGTGTACGAGCAAAACTCGGCCTCCGACACCGCCAGCCTTTCTTTGACTACGTGATAGTCTGCCATTGATAAGCAATGGACAGAGACACGTAGTGGACCCTTATACTTAATAAAATAAGAATTGTTCGTGACCAACTTACATAGTATATCAACGTCTTTCGTCTCCAGTCCGAAGACGTTGATCGGAGGGCATCTCTCTTTGTTGGTTGGTTGCTGCTTCTTCTGTTGTTTCTGCTGTGTTGTCTTCTGCTGGGCAGCTGTCTGGCGCTGTCCCTTTGGCAGCGGTTGGGACGTTCCAGGTTGTTGCTGCTTTTGCTGATGCTGCGGTTGCTTCCCCTTGGTCTGCATCTGACGCTGTTGTTGCTGCTTTGGCTGCTGCTGTTGTTGTTGCTGCTGCTGCTTTTGTAGCTGCTGCTGTTTTTGTTGCTGCTGCTGCTTTGGCTGCTGCTGTTGTTGTTGCTGCTGCTGTTTTTGTAGCTGCTGCTGTTGTTGGGCAGCCTCTTTAGCTGCTCTAATGGCCCTTAGTTTGGTTTGGAGGGCTCTGATGTGGGCGTCAAGCTCCTCCCTCTCTCGCTGGCTCTTTTCCAGCTGCTCCCGGTCCTCTTCATCTTCGTCCTCCGATTCGGAGGACGTTAGAGTGTGGAAGGGGTTCTCGCTCCCGCTGTAGGAGAATCTCTCCTCCCCTTCTGTCGACTCGTACTCTACGTAGTCGACCATTCTGTATGTTGCTTCTGTTGTTGTCGCTGCAGTTGTTGTTGTTGTTATTGCTGCTGCTGTTTTTTTTTGCGGCTTTAGCCGCAATTTTCCCGTCGCCTGATCCAAGGCTGGAACGGCGCTTTACGAGGTTGGGTTGAGGCTGGAGCTTCTTCCTCCTCTTCTTCCTCCCCTCTTCGTTTGTTGACTGGTGGTCCGATGTCGAAACCACCGGTACAACATCACCCGATTTTATGAGCTCGGGTCGCTCCACTGTCTCCATCACACTTCTTACTCACACTTAGTGTCTACTTGATTTTAATTTAAAAAAAAAGATCTCACTGTTTTTTCGGGAATTGAACCCGGCACCGCAAAGTCACCGGCGAGCACTCTACCGAGAAGCTATCGATTCTTTTTCTATTTTGGCGCTATTGTCCGCACTTAATATTTTTATTATTACCGCACTAAGTGGAAACACGTCTGCACTGCGTGGAGGTCTGTGAACGACTGACCGGCGATCACTCTACCGCGACGCTATCGGGTGTTGTAATTTTTTGCACCACTTTATACACTTGAACTGTCTATGTTCGCACTAAGCCGAAACACGTCTGCACTTGGTGGAGGTCTGTGAACGACGACCGGCGATCACTCTATCGCGGAGCTACCGATTACTATGGTATTTCGGTGATAATTTCTGCACTTAACGTATTACTAGTTTCGCACTTAGTCGACACGTCTGCACTTGGTGGAGGTCTATGATCGACTGGAGCACTGACTCTACGCATTCGGCCACTGTTTCTTATTGTCAGAAGGCGTACCTCCGCTACTTTAATTGCTTTCAATACTTGTTTTAATTAATTTATTTAAAGTCGACACTCTCGCGAAATAACACCGCACTGCTCAGAGGTCTGTAAGCGACTGACTATGTGACCCGTGTCCACTAAAAAAAAAAACATCCTTCCCTTTCAGTTTTTTTTTACTACACAAGTTTCGTCCTACTACAAGTTTCCTTATCTAGTAGCTTACATTCAAGCATATTTTCGCGTGTTGCAGGTAGACCTTCTGTAAATTCACCTGCCATCGTTAGGATGGTTTATTATTATTGCGCCAAATCGAGCAGTTTCGTACTCTGGAGTACTCTGGTCGTGGTAACAATGCCATCCTCCAAAATTTGGACATGAGACGCTTAGTTTGGGCCGAAGAAGCCTATAAGTGCCACCAAAGAGTGCCAAAGTGTCAAGGAAAAGCCAGCGAGAAAGTGTCGACAGCAAACATTTTTTTTTAAATATTCTTCTTTGAATTGTAATATAAATTAAAACTGAAATATTAAATATTATTCTTTGGTTATTATTCTTAAATAGTAGTAAAGTAAATTTTATAGTTTTAGGAGGTCATTGAATTTTTTTAAATTATCGATATAATTAAGTCTGGCTTTAGTGTTTGTGTGTGAGTGTTACCCGCGGGAAAGAGGGATTGTTCCCCAAAGTTTTTCGGCCTTAATTTTCACAGGTTCATCCTTCACCGTGCTGCGCGCAGGACGTCGGGGGACCATAAATACTGTGAGTAGCAGTGGTTATTGGGAGTCTCTATATGTAGTGTGACGTCCGTGGCTTTGGCCAGGGTTAGAACCCTACTAAGTTTAATTTTCTTTGCATTTGAATTTTTTTTTACTTCACTTTAAAATAGAGTTTATAGGTTAGTTTTTTTATGTTGAAATAATTAAAACAATTTTTTTTTTCAATAAATAATGAATTGGTTTTTTCTAAAGTGAAGACAAACATGTTTTATTTTATGGAGTTTCCCATAAAATTCGCCAAGGAAGGTAGCAAAGGTCATGTCGATTGACATGAGGGGTGGGCTGGCGGACTAGTGCCAACAACCACAGGCACCCTCGAGTTCTTTACGAATCTTGATCGCCAAACGACGCTGGAAGGGCGTTGACTCGGTGTAGGGCTGAGCTAGGTAGTATTAAGTTAGACTAGGCCTAGTTTAGTTTTAGATTTAAGTATAGGTAGGTTAGTGTAGGCATAGATTAGGATAGATAGCTAAGCTTCGCGATCCGTCTTCTGGTCTCTTTTGGTGTTAGAGGCATAGGCTTTGAACACACATTCCTCTTCCCCCTTCCTTTCTCTTCTACTTCTTATCTTTCCAATTTTTAGTCGTCCGTCCGTGGTCTATTTTAGGGTATTCGGCTTTCTCTCTCTTTCTATTTTTCCCTATCTCTCTTCTATCATAGCTAGTTGCAGTCACGAAATTTTTTGTTTGCAAATTAGTGGTGTACGATGCAGGCGACTAGAACCACCCCGTCCAACGAGCTTAGCCGTGCAACCACAAGCGTGCCGCCGTCCTCCTAATCGACACTGAAGCTACCCGCTTAGCCTGCTGCAAAATAGAGGTGTAAGATATAGAAGTTACACTCGGATCAACTTCCAACATTTGTCCATCAAAGGGCTGAGACTGCTGCCATTTCTTGCGCGCTTTTATTTTTTCGAGTATAAGTTTTTTTATTTCTGGCGGAAGATTTGTTTCATTAATCTTGGGTATTTTTTTTACTCCGAGGAGTATTTTTCCAGCCTGCTTTCTGGATGTTACTAATAAAATTTTCAAGTTCGAGTTCTAACTCTAAAGTTCTTTTTAAAGACACATTTAGAGTAATATTTTCCTCACAGTCATGTCTAAAACTTTCCCAATCAGTTTTGTTATTTGTCAATCTCGGCGCATTTTCCACTTTCCTTAATTTATTCCTTCTGGTCAAGATTATAGGTGAGTGGTCGGAAGAGAGGTCAAAGCTTTCTTCTACTTTCACGAAGTTTGTAGGTACCCCTTTAATAATAAAAAATTCTAATAAGTCGGGTACTTTCGCCGTATCCACTATGTTGGCTTTCCTGATGAGTGGAAGTCGACCCCGAGATCCATACCGACTTTGTACAACAGTCTTCCTTTCGTTGAATTTTTACGCGAGCCCCAAAATTTGTGTTCATTCCACATTCCTGGCAAAGACCTACAAGGTCATTCCTTGTGGGCACGCATCGCGGGAGAATATATACAGATGCTATGGTCAGAAACGATGTCTTGTATTTGATTTTAACTGAAACTGATTGTATTGCGTCAAGTTCTGTTATTGTATTCGTGAAGTGCTCTATATTGTCTCTAATAAATAAAGAGGATACCCCTCTGGCTCATTCGGAGGGATGATAAGCGTGGTACGCACAAAAGCCTCTTATTTTAAATTGGGACTCCTACGTCAGGTGGGTTTCAGATATCAAGCACACTTCAACGTTAGTGTTACGCAAGAATATCTCCTTACATTGGTATTCCATGTTAATATTTTGATCGTACCTTCCATATTCATATATTGCGAGAAGATCTGTGTTATTTACCAGGCTTAGGCTCAAGCTTGCTAAGTTTGTTGTTGTTGACTGCTCGTCAAGTTTAACAAGAATCGTAGCGAACACTTGCGCAACCGGGTCTGCCGAATCGGCAGGTTTCTTGTTTATCGATAATGCTTGGGCATACGTCAGAGTATTTTAGGACTCTGACTTTTCCTCCATTTTACGCAGGGTAGATTTACTATTCCCCACCTTTTCAGTTGTGGCCTCATTTACTTTATTATTTTCATTGCTTTCGTTATTTTTTTTATTGTTTTTGCGTTTTAGTCTCGATGGCTTTACGTTTTGATGTAAAGCGTCACGTATTTTTTGTAGTTCCTTGGCAACCTCGCAGCCTCTATAATTAGCTGGATGTTTGCCCTTGCAGTTTGTACAGATAGCCGTTGCCTCTTTACTAATATCACAATTTTCAGAGAAATGATTTCCGGCGCACTTTACACATTTAAGTTCTTTTTGCCAATATGAACGTGTATGATTAAAACCTTGGCAACGCTTACATTGCGGTATCGTTCTTGTGTTCGTCCGCAGAGGCTTAATTTTCACTATACACTTTAAAGAGGCTTTCAATCTTGTAGATGTTATGTGATGATGTTATGCATTCATTTTTCTCAAATGTAAGCATAAAAATTGGCAGTCCTGTTTTGATCAGGATTCCTCACCTTGTTCCATTTTCTACTTAATCTTCTTTATGATGTTGACGGCGTCAATAATTTTCAAGCCTTTTGCTTTAAGGTCACCTTTAATATCATCCTTATTGCATGAAGGGTGAAGACCTCTGGCTATGACACGGAGTGGCCTTTCTCTCTTGTTTTGAAAGGTGTACCACTATATTTTTTCCTTATATAATTTTTGTGACAATGCTCTATAGATATCAGCTACGTTGGCGTTGTACTCGCCTTTTTCCTAGCCCATACTCGTTCAATTCGTCCTTTTGAGTTTCCGGTGAAGAGACGGCTTTGCGTTTCTTACTGGGTCTTTTCTTCGATGCCTAGTTTATTTCCCGATCCAGTTCCTGTTCGTCCGTTGTGAACCTTGGACTGGTTACAGGAGCGGTAACCTCATTCTCCTTTTTCCATTCTGAGCTCTTAAGGGCCTTTTTTTCTTGCTTTAGCGTCTCTATCTCTCTTTTAAGCTCTTGATGGAGAAGATCGATATGCATTAGTTTGGTGCGGTGCTCTTTATTTTCCTCCTCCAAACTTTTAAATTTCGCTGAGTCCATGCGGTTTTGTGTTTCCACATCCAGCGGACTTCTTTTTTCGGAGATTCGAGGTCTTGATGGTGGAGACGGGATTACCCTTGAGTTCTTACCGAAGTGATTTATTAAATGCAACAACTGGCTCTCCCCAGAATCCTTAGAGCCTGTCTTCGAAGAGAGTGGATTCTCCAGTGTAACTGGGCTGCCACCTAGGGTAGTTAATCTGTTTGTTTTGTTCATTGCATGTTTTATGTTTACTATTTAAATCCATATAATAAGGGTGCAATTTTAGTCGCCTCTTCCGACAGGAATGCCTACCTCGGGCATATTCCTTCGCCTAACACGAAGGGGGAGACCACAGATTGATGACCTTTACGGTTACCAATGAAATAAGCAAAGCACGTAAATTCAGGATCCCCAGGAATACTGACTGGAATGAATTTACGAAAGAACTAGAAAGGCTCACGAGATATTTGTCTCATAAAACAATTCACTGCACGCATAACATAGAGCAGGTGGCCAAGGATCTGCCTCCCCTTTTCCAAATGTCACTTGAAAAGGCGTGCCCCCTTCAACCTATTCAAATAAGAGATCTCCACCATGGTGGAACAATGACCTTCGTAACCTAAGGAAAAAACCTAGATCCCTCTTCAATGCAACCAAGGCCTCCAGGCTCCGTGATGACTGGAATGCATACAACACAGTATACGGATCTTCAAAAAAAGCAGTCATAACATCAAAGCGGGAGACATGGAGATCTTATTGTAACGAGATCCTATGCACCACGGAGACTGCAAGACTAAGGAAGGTCCTAACCAAGAGTATCGCCGTTCCTGGCTTCATTAAGAATAGTGAAGGTATATGGACACAGTCGTCAACTGAGACTCTACGTCTCCTTGTGGACACCCATTTCCCGGGGTGCACACAAAACAGGACGAGCCCTTGGCGACTGATACGCTCCAATACAACAGACCATACGTTCCGGAGGGAATTGTAAGTGATCGAAGAATAAAATGAGCCATCGACTCCTTCGAGCCATTATTTTACAAAAGACCAAGGAGACCATCACTCCGATCCTTAGAAACCTACACCCATTCAGTCTAGCTGACGGCTATATACCGACCGCCTGCAGGGAAGTTAGAGTAGTCTTCATCCCCAAGGCAGGTAAAACTAGTCACTGTACAGCAAAGGAATTTTAGACCAATAAGCCTTACGTCATTCATCCTGAAGACGTACGAAAAGCTTATCAACGAATTCCTTCGCACAAATCTCAAACAGAACATAATCTCGCGCGCTCAACATGCGTACATGAAGGGTAAAGGCGTAGAGACAGCGCTACATGATGTTGTCAATCTGGTTGAATAATCTCTAAATGTCAAAGAATATGCCCTCGCAGCTTTTATTGCCTGTGGTAAATTCCTCTCGACACTCAGTGAGTTAGTGAAACGCACAATCAACACCCTCCTCAAATGGGCAAAATCTTGCGGTCTAAAAAATTAACCCACAAAAACAGAGTTGGTCCTTTTTACCGATAAAGGGATCATCGCGTCTTTTAATCTTCCGAAAGCGCGAAATACCTTGGTCTAATCTTAGACAGGAAGCTCAACTGGACACCAAACATAGAAGAAACAGCAAAGAAAGCGACCTGTGCCTTATACCTATGTAACAGGTTATTTGCTAAGAAATGGGTTCCGAACACCAAAATGATTATGTGGATGTACACAGCGATTGTGAGGCCGATCCTGACAAATGGCAGTGTAGTTTGGTGACAAGCATGTCTGAAAATGTCGTACTTAAAGCTGCTTACGAGCATAAAGAGACGCGCATGCTTAGGTGTGACAGGAGCAATCTCGAGTATCCCCACAGCGGGCTTAGAGGTACTACTGGATCTACTTCCACTCGACCTCTATGCACAGATGACTGGTGCCCCAGCTCCTATGGTCATGCATGTATTCTTGATAGACTTCACATCGAACAAATAGAAAACGCCTACTCTCAAAGAAGCGGCCAAATTGATATAATTGTTGGAAATACAAACAGCTGATATTACCTTCTTAATTGCTAGTCAAGCGGCCATTAAAACAATTTCGGCTATCGCAATCAAGTCCAAGCTAGTCGCAAGCTATGGCGAATAGCTCAAGGTTCTTGGCACATAGCATTCGATCACTCTGTGCTGGGTCCCAGGTCACAGGGACATAACCGGTAACGAGGTAGCAGATGAACTTGCCAGCAAAGGCGCCGAATCCGACCCATCCCAGGCAATCCCATGGCTTTCCCCACCTGTGTCTGAAATCAAGAAAAAGGTGGACAGGAGAATCATGGAGCTAGCTAACGAGAGTTGGAGTTCCATCCCCACATGAGATCACATGTACGATATGTAATGGGTTCAACAGCACTAAAACCAATTCCCTCCTCCAATGTAGCAGGAAACTGTTGAGGAAGATGGTCGGAGCTGTCACTGGCCATAATCGTTTGAAGTACCATGAACACAAAATGGGACTTACCCATGAAACCATTTGCAGAGGCTGCGGGGACGTGGAGTAGATTGAGGATACATCCCACTATCTCTGTAAATGCCCCAGCCTATGCAAACTGAGACAAAGGACCCTGGGAGAATTTCTTCTCTTTCTTTCTTCTATGACCTCCATGACATATCAGACATACCACTAAAATCTCTTTACAGGTTTATTAGGATCTCTGGATGGCTGGATGGAGGAGGACGATAACCAACACCCTTGAAGACAGGAGGTTTTTATCAGTGTGACACGGCTCCGCTGCGTCAAACCAATAACCTATCACCACAGACTTTGTTGGAGGCATTCTTAAGACTACCTAGCCGACGGGGACTCTGCCAAGACTTATTCAGCGACAATGGGAAGACATTTATTGGATCAAATAGACTTCACCAGGAGGATCTGGCCGCCTGGTGAAACGAACATACTCAGCAATCAATGGCACATTTGGGAACCCATTGGCATTTTATCACTCCTCGCGCTCCTCAGCAAGGCGCGCTGTGGGAGGCGCCTATCAAATCTGCAAAGAGGCATTTGGTGCGCCTTGTGGGAAGCCAGAGCCTATGGTACAACCAGCTGCAAACGTTGGCAGTTCGCATAGAGGCATGTTTCAACACACGTCCGCTCATACCATTGCATGACTACCCAGATGAGAAGTATGCTCTAACCCTGCCGCTCAACGAAGGACTGACAGCTGATCGAGCCTCTATCATTTCTGATCTGCCAATGACAGATGTTTTTTCTTGTAATGACCTTGAATTGTCCTATTTTTTCGGATTCTTTCGTTTTTTTGGTTATATCTCACGTGTGAGTCAGTTGTAATTCCCTGCATATAATTAATTATTTTATAATAATAATAAAGAATCATTTATTAGACAGTCATATTTTCTCGAAAAAGGAAATGCTTGATTGAAATGTTTCGATCTGCGATGAAACTCAGAACTTTGAGCTACCCCTTTGAGTAATCTGGTCAATTAAATAACTCTTTTGTGGTTCCATTCGCAGCTATAATTTCTGCTTCAGTTGTTGAAGTAGCCACCATCGCCTGCCTTTGACTCAAACATGAAATTGCTCCTCCTGCATATATAAAAACTACTCCTGTAGTTTTTGTACAACCACCAAACAACCATCTGCGTCACTGTAGCCCTCAAGAATGCCCTTCTTCGTCGATACACAATTCCCAAATCGATTGTACCTGAGATGTATCGAAAAACCCTCTTTACTCGGGATACGTCTCCGGTCGTTGGGTTTTCAAGTGACCTTGATAAAAATTCTGCACTGTAAGCTAAGTCTGGCCTTGTTCCAAGCATAAAATACATGGCGGCTTTAACTGCTTGTCTGTAGGGAAAATTGTGTTTCGTGACTTTGTCTTTCCTTGTTTTCGAAGCTTCAGAACTTTTCGGCATTGGTGTTGAAATCGACTCTGAGAAACCGAAGAATCCGTCTTGCTTCCGTTTTTTGACAAATTTTAATATTACTATTCTCACGTTTATTAACAAAAAATAAACAGCTTCCTTTGAAACAATCTTGAATTCCGTTCTTAACTAACCCATCGTCCACACATAAAATTATAATTATTTTTCTGCAATTTCTTTCTCGAATATACAAACATGCGTAATTATCATCGTATTGTTCCCAACTTTGCTCCCATGATCCTAATCCCTGAGATATCTTTCTTATTGCTCCTGAAATACAAATTTATAGCGTCCCTTCGTAAAACATTCTTCAAAAGGTCCATATATATCCGCTGACATCTGTTCTTCAGGCATCACAGTCTTCTTTTTTATACCAAATGGGAGACGATGCATTTTCAGAGTTGTTTATCTAAATTCATCTTGATGCCTAATTCGGTTTTCAGAATTTCCTTAACGTATCGCTTATCTTGATGTCCCTCTTATGATATAGCTGCACTGTTGATTTATCTGCCATTGCAACATTTATAAACGTCACTTCCTCTGGGATAATTGTCTTTATTTTTGCCCTATATAATGTACCGTTTACTCATGAGTTCCGCTAACGATCGTCTTTCCATTTATTTCAAGCGAACATGAGGTTGCAGTCGACTTGAACATACTATTTTGATTTCTATCCTGTGCTGATAGAACAGGAAATAAGTTTCTGTTAGCTACAAACGTGGACAAAATCCTCCGAGCTGGTCACTTTCAATTGAGGAAATGGCGCTTAAGCGATTAACAAGTCATAACCCATCTTACCAGTAAAGATATGTCGACTTTAAACCGTGTCATCAATACAGCTACAACGTCCTTTCATGGGTTACGCTGGGACTCAGTTGCAGATGAGTTTTTGTTTGAGGTAAAACTTACTCCGGATCCAAAAGCCCCAACAAAGTGGCGCGTTCTAAGTGAGGCAGCCAAACTATTTGACCCCATTGGCTGGCTGGCTCCTGTGGTGGTAACATGGTGGATGGAGAAACAACAACTTTTCACGGTTTTTGTGTTGCGAGCTTACATGCCTATTCTGCTGTGATTAACACCAAAACCTTTGGCTTCGACAAGCGGGTCCGGGTGCCGACTCGTTTGTGGATAACGGCTCGAACAAAGATTTCGCCGATCAAAGGTGCGAATATACCTCGCCTTGTGCTTTGTGCAGCTCATTTTGGCTTCAAAACGTTCGCAGTGCAACGGGTTTGAAAGATACGACTTACCACCTATGGTCGGATTCGAGCAACGCACTTTGTTGGATTCGTAAACAACTGTCAACACTCAAAACGTGCGTTGCAGATCAAGTTTGACAAATACAGGAACTGACTTTGGCATCATATTCGATCGGCCATGAATACTGCTGATTGGGCTAGTAGGCATTGGAGCTGATGAGCTGTTAAATTATAAGCTGTGGTTTCGTGGACCGGATTGGTTGATTTATGAGAATTTGGATTTGAGCCCGTCCATGCAGCTGAGTCAAAGGCAGCAGGATCTTATTCACGCAAAAGAAAGAATATCGGTAAGAGTAATGCTTACCTCCCCTAAGTAGGAATTGGTAACACGATGGTGAGACGGAGTTGTTATTCCCCTCACTCAGCATTTGAGCATACTTTCTCGACTGTTGCTGACTGTGGCCTAAATTTTGCGGTGGGCTCTAGTAAGGCAACGATTCCGAACTCGGATAGTTAGTTCTGAAGAATTGGAAACCGCTTTAACAATTCTCATCAAGATGGAACAAGCCAGAACATTTTCAGGAGATATTAATCAACTTCGTGCTGATTCCAGACTTCCTACTGTCAGTACTCTACTTCCCCTCAACACTTACCTGGAAGAAAATGGAATTTTCCTCACGACTTCTTTTCTCACGAAACTTGCTCATGACCACCGTTTCCCGATGGTATTGCCAAGGAAAGGTGCATTTGTTTGGTCGCCGATTAAACAGGCTCACGACTTGGTGGAGTGCAGATGATGTTGCAAACGTTTCGTGTTCGTTACTGAATTCTTAACGCAAGACAGTCAGTACGAACTTATGTGCACAATTGTGTCCTCACTTGCCGCTATCGCAGTGCTTCTTTTAAACAACAAATAGCATCGTTGCCAAAACATAGTGTCAAGGCTGCGAGGCCTGTCATCGCTTCTGCCGTCGATTATTGTGGCCCCTTTTCGCTGCGCACTGGTTCAAAGAGATCTCGCTCAACAGTCAAAACATACTTGGCACTTTTTATATGTATGGCTGCGAAGGCCGTCCATATAAAAGTTGTTGAAGACTTATCATCACTTGTCATCGGTACAGCTATTGCGACAGCAGCAATTCAAGGTGCAGGTGGGATTGACCAAAGACGTGTACTGGGTACTGACGACTTACTTACTTAACCCGAATGGTGACGTAAGTAGGATAAGATCCTGTATTGTAGTTAGAAAAGAACTTAACCTATTCCTTCTACCTACTTACAGTAACTTAGATCAAGCCGTGGTCAAATTCGAAGGAACACCTTCCCGTTGATTGGCAACAATATATATGCCCTACAATGCGGATAACCCCCCGGACGCAATCACCAAAAGCATTGTGGCAAAGGCCAACAAGGAAAACTGGGACGTCATTCTTGGCTGCGATAGTAACGCACACCACACAGTCTGGGGAAGCTCGTATATTAACGACAAAGGTAACGATCTTTTCGACTTTATTTTATATAATAATCTGAATATTGAAAACATTGGTTGCGAACTTACTTTCGTAACCTGTAATAGGCACCCTGTCCAATAAAAAAGACCCCAATATGATAAAGTTATGGATGGTTTCTAAATCACCATCCTTTTCAGACCACAGCCTGATAACCTTTACGGTTACCAATGAAAAAAGCAAAGTACGAGAATTCATAAACCCCAGGAATACTGATAGGAATGAATTTATGAAAGACTTAGAAAGGCTCACGACACATTTGTCTCATAAAACAATTCACTGCACGAATGGCATTGAACAGGTGGCCAAGGTTCTGCCCTCCTTTTTGAAAATGTCCCTTGAACAGGCGAGCCTATTCTAATAAGAGACCTCCACCATGGTGGAACAATGACCTTCGTGACCTAAGCAAAAAAACTAGATCCGTCTTCAATGCAACCAAGGCCTCCAGGCTTCGTGATGACTGGAATGCATACAAGGGCAGTCTACCGACTTTCAAAAAAGCAGTCATAACATCCCAGCAGGTTACATGGAGATCTTTTTGTAACGAGATCCTATGCACCACGGAGACTGCAAGGTTAAGGAAGGTCCTAGCCAAGAGTTTCGCCGTCCTTGGCTTCATTAAGAATATTGAAGGTATATGCACAAAGTAGTCAACTAGGAATCTGCGTCTCCTTGTGGACACCCATTTCCCGGGGTTCACACAGAGCAGGACGAGCCATCGGCGACTGACACGCTTCAATACAACAGACGATACGTTCCGGATGGAAGTGTAAGTGATCAAAGAATAAAATGGGCCATCAACTCCTTCGATCCGCTCAAGTCCCCGGGATCGACGGAATTGTCCCCATTATGTTACAAAAGACCAAGGAGATCATCACTCCGATCCTTAGAAACCTACACCAATGCAGTCTAGCTTACGGCTATATACCGACGGCCTGCAGGGAAGTTAGAGTCGTCTTCATCCCCAAGCCAGGTAAAGCTAGTCACTGTACAGCAAAGGAATTTTAGACCAATAAGCCTTACGTCAAGACGTACGAAAAGCTTATCAACGAATTCGTTCGCGCCAATCTCAAACAGAACCCAATCTCGCGCTCTCAACATGCGTACATGAAGGGTAAAGGCGTAGAGACCGCGCTACATGATTTTGTCAATCTGGTTGAAAAATCCCTAAATGTCAAAGAATATGCCCTCGCAGATTTTCTAGACATTGAGGGTGCCTTTAACAATGTTAAGACTGACCCAATTAAAGATGCACTCGAAAAGAACAGAGTTGAGCAATCCGTCACGTCGGTGATAACCAATATGCTCAGTAAGAGAATAATTAACGCAACTCTAGGCGACTCTTCGGTAAAAGCCATAGCCTCAAGAAGCACCCCAGTGGGAGGGTGGGGTCATCTCCCCCCTTCTGTGGGTGCTTGTCATTAATGGCATTCTTGATGAGCTGAAATGCTCGGGTACCAATGCAATCGAGTACGCCGATGACGTGGTCATTATTGCCTGTGGTAATTTCCCCTCGACACGCAGCGACTAAGTGGAACGCGCAATCAACACCCAACTCAAATGGGCAAAATCTTGCAGTCTAGGGATTAACCAAACAAACACAGAGTTGATCCTTTTAACCAATAAAAGGGTCATCGCGTCTTTCAATCTTCGCAAAATTGAGGGTACAACGCTCACTCTAAGGGAAAGTGCGAAATACTTTGGTCTAATCCTAGACAGGAAACTCAACTGGAAACCAAATATAGAAGAAAGAGCAAAAAAAGCGGCCTGTGCCCTATACCCGTGTAACAGGATATTTGGTAAGAAATGGGATCCGAACCCCAAAATGATTATGTGGATGTGCACAGCGATTGTGAGGCCGATCCTGACAAATGGCACTATAGTAGTTTGGTGGCAAGCCTGTCTGAACATGTCGAACTTAAAGCTGCTCACGAGCATATAGAGACGCGCATGCTTAGGTGTGACAGGGGCAATCTCGAGTATCCCCACAGCGGGTTTAGAGGTACTACTGGATCTTCTTCCACTCGACCTCTATGCACAGATGACTGGTGCCCAAGCTCCTATGGTCATGCATGTATTCTTGATAGACTTCACATCGAACAAATAGAAAACGACTACTCTCTCCGCACCCTTGATTTCGAGATACCCTTCGAAAAGTACTTCCCAACAAGGGAGGAGTGGACCTCAAATGAACCCATCACTGACTCGAGTTCCATCCACGTTTTTACAGACGCGTCAAAGATGGAAGAGGAACAGGCGCAGGCATGTTATCGGAATTGTTAAACATGCACTGCTCTATCAGACTACCTGATTACGGCAGTGGTTTTCAAGCGGAGGTCAAAGAAGCGGACAAATTGATATAATTGTTGGAAATACCACCAGCTGATATTACCTTCTTAATTGCCAGTCAAGCGGCCATTAAAGCAATTTCGGCTATCGAAGTCAAGTCCAAGCTAGTCGCAGGCTATGGCAAATAGCTCAAGGTCCTTGGCGCACAGCATTCGATCTCTCTGTACTGGGTCCCAGGTCACAGGGACATAACCGGTAACGAGGTAGCAGACGAACTTGCCAGGAAAGGGGCCGAATTCGACCCATCCCAGGCAATCCCATGGCTATCCCCACCTGTATCTGAGATCTAGAAAAAGGTGGACAGGAGAATCATGGAGCTAGCTAACGAAAGATGGAGTTCCATCCCCACATGTGAGATCACATGTACGATATGTAATGGGTTCAACAGCACTAAAACCAATTCCCTCCTCTAATGTAGCAGGAAACTGCTGAGGATGATGGTCGGAGCTGTCACTGGTCATAATCGTTTGAAGTATCATGAACACACTATAAGACTTACCTATGACACCACTTGTAGAGGCCGCGGAGACGAGGAGGAGATTGAGGATACATCCCACTATCTCTGTAAATGCCCCAGCCTATTCAAACTGAGGGACCCTGGGAGAATTTCTTCTCTTTCTTTCTTCCATGACCTCCATGATATATCTGATAACCCACTAAAATCTCTTCACAGGTTTATTAGGATCTCTGGATGGCTGGATGGAGGAGGACGATAACCAACACCCTTGAAGACAGTGTGGCACGGCTCCGCTGCGTCAAACCAATAACCTATCACCACAGACTTTGTTGGAGGCATTCTGAAGACTAACTGGTCGACGTGGACCCTGCCAAGACTTATTCGGCGACAATGGGATGGCATTTATTGGATCAAATAGATTTCACCAGGAGGATCTGGCCGCCGGTGGTACAACCAGTTGCAAACGTTGGCAGTTCGAAAGAGGCATGTCTCAATTCGCGTCCGCTCCATTGCATGACCATTAAGATGAGAAGTATGCTCTACCTCCATGAGATTTCCTGATTGATGCTCCACTAATAGTTGTTGCAGAACCTACCCTGGATGACCCCATCAATCGCCTCAGGCAGTGGCAGTGGTTGCGACGCATACACCAACACTTCTGGCAACGTTGGAGTGAGGAGTATCTTTCCACCTTACAAATCCGCAACAAGTGGCAGCGGCGTAAAGAAAATGTTGCGGTTGGAGATGTTGTCCTAGCTCGCAATGAAATCCTTCCTCCAACGTAATGGCGGCTGGGCCGAGTGATCGAGGTTTATCCGGGCAGCGATGGAATGATTCGGAATGTTACCCTCCGAACCTCTAATGGTCCGTGCAGGAACTGTGCCGGATATTGGAGTCAGAGGAAGATAAGGACCTATGTCTCAAATCCACCGATTCGACCGGGCAGGATGTTTCGGATTCAGCATCACCCTGCCGCTCAACGAAGGACTGAGAGCAGATCGAGCCTCTATCATTTCTGATCTGTCAATGACAGATATTTTTTTTTGTAATGACCTTGAATTGTTCTATTTTTTTGCTGCGGAATTATCAACTTGAAGAATAGGAATCTGACTTAATTCTGATACCCCTTTGAGTAATCTGGTCAATTAAATTACTCTTTTGTGGTTCCATTCGCAGCTATAATTTCTGCTTCAGTTGTTGATGTAGCCACCATCGGCTGCCTTTGACTCAACCATGAAATTGCTCCTCCTGCATATATAAAAACTACTCCTGTAGTTTTTGTACAACCACCAAAATCTGCGTCACTGTAGAACTCAAGAATGCCCTTCTTCGTTGATACACAATTCCTAAATCGATTGTACCTGAGATGTATCGAAAAACCCTCTTTACTCGGGATACGTCTTCGGTCGTTGGGTTTTTAAGTGACCTTGATAAAAATTCTGCACTGCAAGCTAAGTCTGGCCTTGTTCCAAGCATAAAATACATGACGGCACTAACTGCTTGTCTGTAGAGAAAATTGTGTTTCGTGACTTCGTATTTTCCCTGTTTTCGAAGCTTCCGAACTCATCAGCATTGGTGTTGAAATCGACTCTGAGAAATCGAAGAATCCGTCTTGCTTGGGTTTTTGACAAATTTTAGTATGACCATTTTCATGTTTATTCACAAAAAATAAACAGCTTCCTTTGAAACAATCTTGAATTCCGTTCTTAACAGTGCCAACTAATCCATCGTCGATATATAAAATTAGAATTATCCTTCTGCAATTCCTTTCTCGAATATACAAACATGCTTAATTATGATCGTATTGTTCCCAACTTTGCTCCCATGATGTTGGCTGAAACCTTTTGCAACCCGTCTTACTTAATACTAATCATTACTACCACCAGGATTTGTTTTCAGCCGAAAACCCTTTTGTGGCCTTTTTGGCAGCTTTTGTTAATTGTACCGGTCTCCATGTCTGGTTTTCTTTTCTTTTCATCTCGCTGTCCATATTCCTATTGTCTTGGTTGTTTTTGAATTTTGCACATCACATTCGCTGAGTGTTTCTTGAAATTTAACATCTCTTGACAAAATTACCTTATTTCCTTCTTTCAGGTAGAGTCGATATCTCTCGTCACCATCATATCATACCAGACATCCTTTAACTGCTTCCTCGTCCATCTTTCATCTTTTTTGTATCGGAATATGACAGAGGCAGAGGCAATAATACGTAAATGCTTTATTTTTGGTTTTTTTCCAGCCAAAACTCATAGGGACTAACTCCGCTACTGATGACTTTCTATTCAGGATGTATATTGCAGAATTTACTAGCTCTGCCCAAATTGCTTCATAAAATTTTACGTCCGAATTTGAATACTTGAAAGTTCTTGCCATCTCGACAATTGTACGATTTTCGCGCTCTGAATCACCGTTCTGCTGAGGTGTATATGGAGCCGTCAGTCCTTGTGATGTTCCATTTTTCTGTAAAACTACGTAATTCTTTAATACTACGACCTTGTAATTTTGCATGAATTAACATCTGCTTTAAAATATTTTTAACTTCTGATTTCTCTTTGAAAATGAAACCATAACGAAATTTTGTATAACTGTCCTTAAATACAACTTTATAGCGTCCCTTTGTAAATCTTTCTTCAAAAGGTCCATATATACCCGCTGACATCAGTTCTCCAGGCATCACAGTCTTCTTCTTTATACAAAATTGTCATTGCAGCCTTTAGTTCCGTTAGTTGCAACACGAATTTCGCTTACCATCCTTTTCCATTTATTTCAAGTGAACACGAGGTTGCAGTCGACTTGAACATACTATTTTGATTTCTATCCTGTGCTGATAAATAATATACCATACATCATTTAATGTCAATATTATACTCTTCTTATTGATAATTGTTGAAATTTTGACTTCTTTTTTTTTTCTTTTAATTTTTGTTGCTTTTCCTAATGCTTGAAGTTGTTCTTTTCCAGCTGCCTTTATGTATAATGGATTCATAAACTGACTGAATTCAACACAGAAGTCTTTCCCTTGTTACTCCATTACCAACCCATCAATCCATGGAACTCCATTCAGCTACACAGATGTCATCACAAATTGATAAAAGAGTAACATTTGTATTAAGTGCAATGGCCTGAACATTACTGTCTGTCTACTTTTAGATGGACGTCCGTCAGATATTCATCTCTTACATGTTCGAATCCAATGACCCTTCTTTTTGCAATAATTGCATTTAGTTCAATCCACAAACTTTTCAATTTTGCAATGTGAGTGGATACATCTTCGCCTGATCAATCGCAAAGAAATCTGTAAATACCTTATACAACTGCTCTTTCGAAATTGCTTCAAAATATTAGTCTTGACATTACAATATTAAATTTGCTTTGAGCACACATCGAAAATTCTAGTGGCTGGGAATCGAGAGAACTCCAACGTCGAACCCTTTAGACCATGGTTAGAAGGGGTAGTTCAGACATCCTCATAGGGAGTAGTGGGTCCATGTCTTGCAGCGGCTTTTATGCATATATATCAGTTGTAACCAATGGCCGACTTACGTATCTTAGGCTAGTTGTAAGGTAGTGAGCTGTAAATATATAATTAATAAACAAAAGGAAAAAAAATTCAAAAAAATAGAATGTATATACATACATATATTTATATATACATGCATTATGTACATAAGGATATATGCGTATACGCATTATTTTCAGGTAGAATGTAAGTTAGCTTGCAATTTCTTTTTAAAAAAATATGTACTGTTATTCAATTTTTCCAATTTTTTCTTAATTAATTAGTCCTGCTTAAATTTTCTTCTATGTAATCGTGTGTAATGTTGTGTTAAGTCGAAAGGTATAGAATATGGTTAAGTTTAGCTTACAGTACCCGCCAAGGGTCTTTGGAGAGTCCATGCTTCTCACATGGGCATCTCTATGTCGCCTGCTCATGGGTCGGACAACCTTCTGACTTATACATTTATGCACCAGATGAAAAAAAAGAAATATAGTGTAAGTTAACCGAGGTCAACATACACCCAATCCATTCACCCTGCATATCCGTCATACGTTCCGAGCACTTTCACCTCTATTCACCACTTTTCCTTATCTCATTTCCCAACAATAGCGCGATCACACCAAAATGAATATATCCGTTGCAGCACTTCCCGCACAAGTTCCAGCACCACTAAATTGTTAAGATAGATTTAGAAAAAGAAAGCTTTTATTTATATTTATCAGTTGTAACCAATGGCCGACTTACATATGTTAGGCTAGTTGTAAGGTAGTGAGCTGTAAATATATAATTAATAAACAAAAGAAAAAAATTTAAAAAAATAGAATGTATATCCAATATCACTGAACTTAGTGAAATCCTTACAGGATTTTTCGGGTGAACGAGCAAAATACACTGTTTGGCGTCAAGCAGCCGAAACAGACATTCACTTATCTAGGCCATACGAGGGTACAGACAAAAATTTGACACTAATAATTAATAAAATTTCAATGGGTTATTCAGGAAAAATCGAATTAGTACAGTCGCTGTCAGAGAAATATAGAACCCATGCGTTGCGTGTCTTTCTTTTAGGTCTCAACAGACCGATTCAATTTTGCCAGAGCTTTTGATCGGAGTCCTTTCCTGCTTAACTGAATAATCTTCACTTCTCTTAGTTACCTCCCCAAAATAATTTGTATCATCAATCTAAGCAACCTGTTGTTGCAGAAGACGATCATATGAGCGTCGATAGTTCGTCGAGAAATACCAAAAAAAGTTCATGGCGAACTAGACAGTCGCAAGTTCAACCGACTATTTCAACTGAACCGCAAATTGAAACTAATGCTGTAAGAGGTTATAGGAACCAAACGCAATCATTCGGACTGCAGAAAACATTTAAGCGCGGTCGAGAATCCGATAGAGCTCCACACCCAAAAACACAGCGTATTCACTTTTCGGCGTCTAAACATATTGGTAATGAACGAGACTATCAAACCGATGATAATTCTGAATACTCTGATCAACTTAATTTCTAAGAGTAAAGTCGGCTTCACCTTGTATCGAAAAAAAAATTGGATTATAGTACTCCACTGAAAATTTTAATCGACAAGTGTCCAGTCAAAAATTCTATTAAAGAAATTCTTAATATCAAAACAATCCACAATAACAAATCATTCAAAGTCAAGACATTACACGGTGAAAATACTAAATGCAAAATACAATTTTGTAGAATAATCACAGATTTCTTTCTACTTGCTTCATTAAAAACGTTTGACGGAATAATTGGGTATGATTACGTAAGCGTTCACTATTACTTACCAAGTAAATAATCTTGATATTATTCTGGATTCAGTTCCAGAGACTATTAAAGATTATTTCAAAGAAGTAATTAAAGAATATTGAAAAGCATTTGCTCAACCAGGCGAGAAATTACCAACTATTAGGACCATAGATTCAGTTCCAATCTATTGAAAACCGAGGCCATATAACATGGCGGCAGCTCCATTTGTTAATAAAGAAATCAAAAGAATGCTAAAAGATGGAATAATATAACCTTCACACTCCCCGTATAAATTTTGTAGATTACCTTTTAACGTAGGGTAATCCACGTATATTTCAACGAAAAATCGATGACATTAAAGAACACACATTAAACAACAGTGGAAGTGCATTTAAAGGATATAAGAAAAATACTTTCTAAGCTCCTTCCAGCTAATATGCGAATATCCCGAGAAAAATGTAAATTCTTCAAAACTGAAGTAGAATTCTTGGATTTTGTTGTATCAGCGCAGGGCATAAAAACCTGTCCGAATAAAGTCAGTGATATTGTTAGTTATGAAGTACCAAAATCTCTTGGTACTTCGAGCCTTAAGATCATTCCTAGGACTCTGGCTATTATCGACGCTTCATAAAAGGTTATCCCCAGATTACGACGCCATTGAAAAAATACCTTAAAGGAGAAAAGGGACACAGAAAAGCAAAGAAGTCCAAAAATGTTCAAATTCAGTAAAATATCCGAAGCTATATGCGCTTTCAACCGAATAAAAAATATTTTATCCGGACTTTCGTAAACCATTTGATTTAACCACGGATGCTTCATCACACGCAATAGGCGCGGTGCACTCTCAAGATGGTAGACCAATTACAATGATATCACGAACCCTGAGTAGAACAGAAGAAAGTTGGGCGACTAATGAACGTGAAATATTGGCAATAGTGTGGGAATTAAAAACACTTATAAACTATCTATCTATATGGAGCCCCAAAAATAAACATTTTCACAGATCACCAGCCGCTTACCTTTTCAATATCTGACAAAATCCCCAATAATAAATTAAAGAGATGGGTGGCTTTTATTGAATAATATGCTCAGACATTTTATTAGAAACCGGGTAAAGAGAATAAGGTAACAGATGCATTGTCTCGTCAACAAATATGTATAGTTCAATATAGTGCAGATTGAGAATTCTTCTTCTTCTTCTGATGGCGCTACAGTCCGGGGTGGACCTGGGCCTCAATCAGTAAGCCTCTCCAGCCGACACGATCGTTAGCCACCTGTCTCCAACTGCGCACACCAAGTTGATTGAGGTCCTTCTCTACCTGGGTGCGCCATCGGTTCCGTGGGCGTTCTCTATTGTATTGCAGTGCAGAAGTTTTGTCCATGCGCTCTACATGGCCCAGCCATCCTAGACGTTGAATCCGTAGACGCCTGACCAGGCCCATGCCGCTGTACAGCCCGTACAGTTCGTGGTTGAATCTTCTTCTTCAATAACCATCAACGCAGACAGGACCAAATATTGAACGCAGAACTTTTCTCTCGAAGTGACCAAGTGCCTATTCATCCGCTTTTGTGATTGTCCATGCTTCCGCACCATAGAGCAGGACAGGTGGTGCTATATAATGTTAGCTTGGTCCTTCGAGGGAGGACTCTACTACTCAATTGCCTCTTGAGCCCAAAGAAACAGCGATTGGCAAGAGTAATTCTGCGTTTAATCTCCGCTCTGGAGTTGTTCGTACTGTGCACTTGCGAGCCGAGGTACACGAAGTTCTTCACTACCTTGAAGTTATAGCTGCCTATGGTGATGTTTTGGCCAAATCGTCATTGTTGTGCGTCCTTTCTCGATGACAGCATAAACTTCGTTTTACTGTCGATCACCGCTAAACACATTTTGGCCGCTTCCGCTTCAATACCAGCAAACGCTTCATTGACGGCTCGCTGTGTTCGACCAATCACGTCAATGTCATCAGCGTATGCTAGCAGTTGTACGGACTTTTGGAAGATCGTGCCTCTTGTGTGTGAGCGTGTGAGTTCTGTACTATCTTCTCAAGAATAATCTTGAAAAAGTCACATGACAGCGCGTCGCCTTGTCTTTTTTGTCATTGCAGGTCTCGGTGAGTTCGTTACTGACCTTAATGGAGCAGCGAGAATTCTCCATCGTCATCCTGCACAGCCTGACGAATTTGGCAGGGATGTCAAAACTATACTTGGAGTTGTATAGCTGGTCCCTATGCACGCTGTCATATGCGGCCTCGAAATCGACGAATAGGTGGGGGGTGTCGATCTGCATTTCTTGGGTTTTTTCCAGGATCTGCCGTAATGTGAAGATTTGGTCGATGGTGGACTTCCCCGGCCTGAAACCGCACTGATAAGGACCTATCAGGTTGTTGACGAATGGTTTCAGGCGCTCACACAAGACGGCAGAGAGGATCTTATGGGCGATGTGAAGGAGACTTATCCCTCGGTAGTTGGCGCAGTTGAAGGGGTCTCCTTTCTTGTGGATCGGGCAAACGATACTGAGGTTCAACTCTTCGGGCATGCTTTCTTCCGACTTTCTTCTGTACCTTACCAGCTCATCTCCAGCTGCCTTAAACAGCTCCGCAGACAATCCGTCTGCACCAGCAGCTTTATTCGACTTTTATCGCTATCTGGACTTCGTCTAAGTCAGGGGGACGGAATTCTCGTTGGATTGTGTATCCATTGGATAGTTGTTTTACCCGTTGGTAGAACTTTCGGACATCATTTCTTTTTGATAAGCCGGTGCCCTTTCCTTCTTTTAAGTTCATAGAGCTCACGAACCGCTCTCGTCTTTCTGTCCAGCGTCGCCTTGTATGCTGCTTGGTTCGCTGAATGTGCCTGCCTGCACTCGTTGCCAAACCAGGGTTTTTTTTTGGGGTGGCGTCTTAAAACCCAGCACATCAGATACAGCTTCTCTGATGGCGTTTTGACAACGGTTCCATTGTTTGTCGATTGTTTCGCCTGGCAGGGTTGGACTCTCTGAGAGCTTTAGAGATACTCGATCGGCAAAGTTGCTAGCGGTCAATTGCGATTGTAGCTTTCCGACGTCAAAATGTTTTGGTCTTGCTCTACTCCGTCCTATCGATATCCGTGCTCTTACCTTGCCTACAACAAGGAAGTGATCCGAGTATATGTTAGCTCCTCGGAATGTTCGGACATCGAGAATGCTGGAGGAGTGTCTGACGTCGATCGCATTATGATCAATCTGGTTGATGGTTGATTGATCAGGAGACCGCCAGGTCCCTTTGTGGATGTTGGAGTGAAGGAAGCGCGTATTGGCTACAAAGAGGTTTCGGCCTGTTACGAAGTCCAACAGCCTGAGTCCGTTCTCGGATGTGTTATCGTGCAGGCTGTGCTTCCCGATGACTCTAGCAAAGATGTCTTCCTTGCCCAGCTTTGCTTTGAAATCTCCTAGAACGATCTTGGTGTCGCAGCTGGGGCATTGATCGTTCTTTCTAGGAGACCTTTGCTGTCATCATCTTTATTCTCCGTTGGGGCGTGGGCGCAGATCAGGCTGATGTAGCCGAATGTAGCCTTGATGCGGATTGTTATGAGGCGCTCGCTTACGTAAAGCTTAAGACTTCTTGCCTATGTCTGCCTCGTACAGCAAACTCGCATCCGAACAAGCGCTGCCTTCGCTGTTTGTAGCAATCGCTGAAGTATATATCGCAGTTTTTCATCCTCTTTTTGCCCGGATCATCCCACCGCACCTCCTGAATGGCAGTGATATCTGCCTTATAACCTTCGAGGGCTTCCGCAGGTTCATCGGCTGCACGTGGTCTGTTCAGCGACCTCATATTCCATGTGCAGAACCGAAAAGCGTTGTCCTTATTTCGTTATCCATGGTCGTCAGCAGTAGGGTCACCCGTATCCTAGGCTTCTAGATGTTTCTGAACTAATGATGATTTTTACACGGTGGGGAAGTTAACCTCACGCGAGTTAAAAAAAAAGAGAACGAATAAGAAATTCCAAATAAATTGAATCCGAAATTGGAGTTTTCACGACTTTATTCTTTCACGTTTGAAACAAGACTCTCCATTCAAATTCTACAAGCTAACTTATGACCTACCTTAAGACTACGATTACTCGACAAAACAGAATGAACGGAAATTGACAGACGTTTTTTTCTTACAAATTACCAAGCAAACGGTTTGCTTTCTGTTTAATCTGATATTCACTTGGCAGGTCATTGGCAAGTTCAATGTCAGCATTTCCTGTTATTGTCGGATTTTTAGTGCTAATGTATGTAACTCCTCCTCGCTTTAAAACAGAAGCCTCCGGCTTCATGTTATTAATTATTTTGACATTATTTTGTTTTGTTTTCAAAGATACATAATAAAACATTCCTATGACTATGAATATTATAATCAAGATAAGGTACCATACATTACATTTTTATGATATTGCAGTTCCTTAATTTGTTTTAAATTGTCGTTCATCAAATTTTATTGGCTTAACAAACACCTCCTTTATATTATTTGTTGGATAATAATACTTATCAGTTACAGTAATTTTCTTATTATAAAATTTATGTTGTTTTATTTCTAATGTACAATTATTAAAATTGATTAAATAGTTCCCCGTTAAGTTTATAATTCGTTTGTCACAATTATGTACCATAGTTTCATTATTAACATTTATTAACAAAATAGACTCATCATCAAATTATAAAGCAATGCACATGTCTTCTGAAAAATACAATGCTTACTATGTTTTAAGTGTCTAAAAAGAACTTCTTCATAATACTCGTATATTTCATTATTTATTTCAACAATTAATTCTTCTGGTGCATTGATTAGCCAACTATTGGAATTTGGTATAGGTTTGACTAATTGTAACTCTGTTATTATATAATTTACTGGTATTTTTATTGCAAATATCAAACAATCATTCTTGTATTCCATTACTCCAGTTTTAATTTGTAAAAATTTATATTATCACAGTCTAACACTTCTAGTCTTACCATACTCGGATGAATTAAATTGTTTTTAGATGCCATTATGTTGTCAAGTATTTGATTCACTTTATTTTCTATGTACCTTAGTTTGGTTTCTTCATCCAGAAATAAAACCTTGTAATTTAGTTCCTTAACTATGTTATTTGTAGTGTTGTATGATTCTAAAATTTTTTTTCTATCGGTTTCTATTAATGTTTTTAAGCTATGTAAAGTCTTGTTAAATTGATGATTTATTTTAATTTGTTTATTAAGACCTTCAATAGATCTATGGTTATTATAAACTGTAACTTCCAAATGATCCATTATTTCTTGTCGGTCATTATGACCCATTGTTTCGAATAACCAGTTTTCAGTTCTGCCTACGATATTTAATAAACCCCTCTTTTCTATTTGATTTTGTTACGGTTCTTAACTTAGATTTTACAAATGTTATTTCTGAATAGAGTGCCACTGAATCTTCTAATTTCAAATGAGCTATGTTTAATGCCAATTGATCTAAGACGTTCATCATTTCAGATGGATTGATTATATGCAAGATTGTGTCCGTGTCATTAACTATCTCAACTTGCTTAGTTCTCATTTTGACATACCCGTTTTCTTCCAATATAGGATGAACTTGCAGTAGTCCCTGGACTGCGATTGTCCTCATCATCAAAAATATTACCATGACCTGCAAATTTAGGAGCTCTTTTAATGTTAGATAAATGCACGTTTGTAAGTTTAAACTTTCTAAAATATGGTTCATCTTTGTCTGACTCGCTTATAGTTTTTAATATATCCCTTGTTTCTATTTTTAACGTAGTTTTCTCTGTCTCTATTATTTCTGTGTGTAGTCTTGTATTTTTATATCTATATCGTTATATCTGTGGCTTTGCTAGCTTGCCTTGGAGTCATCTCAATTGTTGAGTGATACCTATCGTTGTGATTTCCTACTGGTTTTTGTATCTTTTGTTTTAGTGAAACATCTTCTTCTATCGCCTGGACCTTTTCTGTAGCCTTTCGACATCGGAATTTCCAGTATGACTATTGGGTTTTGTCCAATATGCTCCGATTTAAACTCATTATCCATAATGATTATTTTCGGTTTATCAAATGAAGCCAAATAACCTTCTAGTATCGCAATCTTTTTAATCCAGTTTCTATCATTTATTAAGTATGCAACGGCGAATTTAGTTAATTTGTCGATAATGGTAACGAAAGCCTGCTTTTTATAATGGAAAATATGGATGTGTATAATTTCGTTTTTCTTTGTTGGTGTTTCTGTTACATTCTAGAGTGGTTTGATTGGATTTCTGTCATACTTTATTTCCTGGCATTTTCCACAGTTATTAATAATAAGTAATATGTTCCTGCAACTTCGGATAATATATTTTATCTTTTAGCATCCGATAGGTTTCATTAATTCCGCTATGTAATGACTATTTTATATGATATAGAGATATTTGTTTGTGGCATTCTTCTTCACTTTCTATTTCTTGAGCTCTTTTTGTTACTCTTCTAAGCTTTGTTTTTGGGTTGTCCGAGAAAAGCTCTGTAATGTATTGCTGTATTTTATTATAATCCCTGTCATCTACTTCTGAGCAAATGCCTATGTGTCCTAATGTAATATTCCTTTTTAATATATCTTTAATGGTTAATTCCTCACTTTGTGGATTGATCTCTATGATATTTCTTCCATGTTTTATCCATCTATCATTTCTTTTTCTGGACAATAACTTAAAATTATTTGAGTTCTGTGTTTGTTTACTATTTCTTCTTTGATGAGTATATGGTCCTGTAAATGCTCTTCCACTGAATGCATTGTATCAGACAGGTCCATATTGAATTCAATGCTGTTTTCTACATTAATTCGATCACTATTTTTCAACCTACTTAAACAATTGGCCACTTTATTTTCTTTGCCTTTCAGGTACTCAATTTCATAATTTTACTCTTGTAATTTAAGAACCCATCGTTGGTTCCGTTGGGAAAACTCCTTCCCTTTTTACTTCGAGTTTAAATATTTTATTGGTGCAATGTCCATGACAATCTTAAATTTTCTGCCGTAGAGATATGGTCTAAAATAATTTACCGAAAAAACTATAGCTAAGAATTCTTTATCAGTTACGCTATAATTTTTTTCGTGATTGTTCAACGTTCTGGATACATAACATATGACGGTCGTGTGAAAGAACTGCTCCAATTGCATAATCACTTGCATCCGTTGTAACCATAAATTCTTTTTCATAATTTGGATACTTTAAAACAGGGTGAGAAGATAACAAAAGTTTGAGTTTTTCAAACGCTTCAATGTACTGAGGATCATTAATATTAATTTTTACATCTTTTTTAAAATATTTTATTAGAGGGTGTGCTACATTGGCATAGTCTCTGATAAATTTTCTGTAAGAACCTGTCATCCCCAAGAAACTTTTTAGTTGTTTTTCTGTTTTGGGTAGTTCAATTCTCATTATATTTTCTATCTTATCAGCATTTGGCTTGATTCCTTCTTTCGTAAGAATGTGCCCTAGACAATTTGTCTCTTCTTTCATGAATGAGCATTTATCAGGTTGTATCTTCAAGTTATATTCGCTTAATTTTTTGAAAATTAATTCCAATGAATTTAAATGTTCCTCTAGTGTAGTTGAAAAAATTAGGATGTCATCCAAATATACTACACATATTTTATTTATGTAATCCCTCAATATCTCATTAATGAGACGTTGAAATGTTTCCGGACCATTCCTCAAGCCGAATGGCATCCGAAAATTTTCATAAAATCCAGATTGTGTAACAAATGCCGTTTTTCGATATCTTTTTCGGCTACCAAAATCTGGTGATACCCCTTCGCTAAATCCAATGACGTAAAATATTGAGATTTTCCCAATTTGTCCAATATACTGTCTATATTGGGAAGTGGGTATTTGTCGTCAATTGTCACTTGATTTATCTACCACAATTCGAAATGTTTGTACACCTGAGTTGTCTTTTTTCTTTGGGATTACTGAACTGAATCTACTCTGGCTATTCCTAATTATACCTTGGGCTTCCATTTCTTGAAATTGTTTCCTAACTTCTGCTTCATGTTTAGGTTGATACCTACACAATTTGGAATATATATCTTCATTTGTTGTAGTTCGGATTTCATGGACAATACTCGTAGTACTTGTTAACTTGTCTCCTTCTTTGTAAAATAGTTTCTTATATCTTTCTAAGAACTTGATTAAACCATATTTTTCTTTTTCATTTAAATGGGTAAGTGTTACATTTTCAAGTGCTCCTACTTCTAAAGTATTAACTTCAGTCTGTAATATTTTATTTAGAAATGTTATCCTTACATCATATCTTAGTACAATTTCCTGATTTTCAATATCTATGGTTCTGACGTTTTTATCTACCCAGTCCATTCCAAGCAAAAAGTCGTATGGTTTTTCTAAATTAATTTCAATCCACCTAATTCTGGCATTTTGTGTCTGACCAAATTCAACTGGACACTTAGATTTTACATATTCCATATTTTTTGTTACTTGTCCTTCTATTGTTGTTAATGCTACTTCCCCTCCTAAACTTTCGTAAATTCTGTTTGAAACTGTACTTGCATATAATAAACTAACTGTATCAGCCATAGCAATGTACTCTTTTTCGCTTAAAGTTAGAATAATAAAAATTTTGTTTCTGTCCGAGGCTAGTTTATAAAAAAACACATTCTGGGAAATTAAATTTACCTCGTTCTTATTACTCACATTGTCAACTTCCAATGCTCTCGATGAGTTATAGCTAAAATTCCTATTATTCCTGGTCTGCCAACTTGTATTTGTATTATTATTATTAAAAGTTCTCCGAGTTTGTCTTGACTCTACTCTACTATTATTATTGGAATTATTATGTTGATGATTGCTATGATAGTTACTGTGATAATTAGTATGTGGTGAAAAATTACTTTGTATTGGCCTGGATGCAATTTGTTTATTTTCTACATAAGGCTTATTTGATTTGTGTTCTTTTAGATTAAAACTATCTTACCCAACATATTTATTTAGTATTTTTCTGATATCTTCTAACGAATACATATCGTATAATTCAGCTGCTAAAGCCAGCAGTTATTTCTTTTATTTTTAGAACTAGCTACTCAAATTATTCACAATCATTATCTGAAAATCAATGAAAATTGCACTTTCTGCAATGTCACTAGCAATAACTCTTACTCTATCACATAATTCAGAAATCGAACTCACTTTTACAATGCTGATCTCCTTCATAATCTGCCCTTGGTCCTTCGTTGACTTGAAGTGGAGTTTCAGTTTGCTCTTGCAGCTGTCCCAGGTCGGTGGAGGTGATGTTTGAAAATAGTTCTTGGCTGCTCTGATAATTTTCTCGTTGTAAATCATGGTGTATGCATCATTGCTCTGGTTTGTTTCATATTCTTCTACTGCTCTGTCCACTGAAGAAATGAATGCTGGCAAGGTTCCCATACTTCCATCAAATACAGGAAGGTACCGACGTTCCTTTTCGAGTCTGCTCATTAGTGGTTCTGGTTGATTTTGGCGGTTTAAGATTTCAGTTAGCATGGCAAAGCGTTGCTCTGTTATATTTATTTTCATTATTATCAAGCAAGCGGTTTTGCTTTTTGTTTAATCTGATATGCACTTGGCAGGTCATTGGCAAGTTCAATGTCATCTTTTCCTGTTGTTGTCGGATTTTTATTGCTAATGTATGTAACTCGCGTAACCCCCGAAACTAGAGGACCGCGTCCTGGTTTAAACCCCTGGTCAAGGGGGCCGCTGCATACATTAGTTCACCTCTAAGCGGTTGCTGTAAAGGCTATCCAGAGAGCGCCGTGAGGAGGCTGTATGTCAACTTGACCTGTGCATTTAACAGGGATCGTTGCTGGCAACTCGCCAAGTTGAGAGCAGTCAAAAACTTTGTCCTGGATGCACAGGCCCATGCCCTCCAGAGATTGAGAATTTAGTAATTAAAATAATACTATCTGCTGAAAATCCCAAAAATAGTTTCTAATACCAGATATTTATAAACCAAGGCAAGGATATAGACCGAAAAGTCAAAATAGTATTTAAAAAATATATGAGGCATTTTGTGACTTACATTTCCATGTAAGAATTAATGAAGCTGCACTAATGACTGATGTACTCTAATGAAAGATGCTCTCTAAAGCTCTCAAATTCAATACTCCACGTAGATATTTATGATACCGGACAGAAGGATTTAATTACGTGCATTGATACATTTTCCAAGATCGCTGTAATTAAACATATTACATCTAGAAACTCCGTCGACTTGAGACAATGAGTGTGCTTTACGTCTATAGCAACCCAAGTGTTATTGAAAAATGAATTTAATATTTTTAAATACACAGTATCTGCTATTCATAGCGAAAGCAATGGACAAGTTGAGTGATTCCACTCAACCTGTTAAATAAATTTGTATTTTATACTGAAACATCCTAAAAATATCTCTCAATTCATATTATCTCAAAACTAACAAAACTATTTTTCAATTTGACCTAAAAATAAACTAAATATAACATCAATAGATTTAACGATGGCTTTTAACTATTAATTGAAATGTACATTGCTTGTCCAGCCTTCATTTTTTTTCATTTCCTACCATTGCGTATCCATACGTATTAAGCAGATCATATCTACCATACATAAATCTCAACAGATCAACACTGTAAATACATACTACCATTAATTAATAATCAAATTCCATCGTTTCATTTAAAATTAAAAACTATTAATTTTTATAAGCATTGGGGACCCCGATCATCGATCATTTGCAACGTGGTTAATAGAGAAGTATCAGCAGCCGAACAAGAGACCGAAGTTCCAAAATCCTCTCTTTCCGATAAGAAACATAAAACAATTGAAGGCCTTCGAACACGCCGGTCTGTTCTCATTGATCAAATTAAGCGGTGCAGTGATTTCGTTATGGGATTTGGGCAAAATACCAACTTAAGCTCAACTCCCAAAATAAAACTTCGATTCGATGCGTTAAAGGTAACGTTTATTAATTTTCAAGAGGTACAATTTAAAAATGAAGAAACCGATCCTGCGGAAATTTCAACACCAATTCGTTCGAGCAATTAAGAATCATATTACTCCACATCATTTGCATTGCAGATTATGTTAACCTAAATGGAAGGCGCATCGTTGGAGTTATCATCCTCATATATTGCACAAAACAAAAAGACTGCCAAAAATTGATCTCCGTATTTTCTCAGGTGATATAACAACTTATATGCCTTGGATTGAGACCTTTACATTCCTCGTACACAACAATCCACACCTAAGCAACTTTTCAAAATTTCATCATCTAGTCAGTAAACTAGGAGAATCAACGAAGACTTCAATAGACGGGGTCAAAATTATGGAAGACAATTATGAAAAGCCTCTGCAGAGGCTAAAGAAACGCTTGAATAGTTCAGGCTTTGTTATAGCTCAGGAGCACCTTCATCGGAATCTTAATTTACCACGTGTTATGAAGATATCAGCTGCACAATTACGAAATTTGATGGAGAAGGCCAACAATCATCTTACAAGTTTATGAAATCTGAAACGCCCCGTCGATCAATGGTATGATTTGATCGTGTACCTGCAAACCTAAAAACTGGATATTGTCACAGCAAATTCGTTGGAATGAAGAAGCTCCTGTTGACCGACTGCCAACCATCGCTGAATTCAGCGCCTTCATTAAAAAAATGTGCCAAATAGTAGAAGTTAATGTCTTCAATCAATCATTAACTAACGCAGTCACACTAAGGAATGGTACTAATACTAAAAATAATTCGAACAATCAATGTTGCATGCAAAAATCTTTATCTTCAAGTACTGAATCGAAAATTAAGTGTTCCTTTGTGTACAATGTTACCAATTAATTAATTTATCCATTGCTGAACGATATCAAAAAAAGAGAGCTTAAGTTGTGTGAAAATTGTCTCAAAACAAATCAACATATGTACATCATTTGCATCAAGTGCAGTCAGAGACATCATACTCCACTTCCACAGTACCGCAAGTTCATTATCAAACCATACTAACGACGCATCGACGGACTCTCATTTGAATGCAAATTAAGCCAACTGCATTCCCAGTTTTTCTCGCGCTGATTGTAAAAACATTCTTACATCATCGCCTGTTTCCAATGAAATATCCAAATTCGAATATACTTCTAGGTACGGCAGTAGTGAACGTCTACGATTGCATGAAACAGTTAATTCCATGTCGAGTGGTATTCGATTCAGGACCTCAACTGAATCTCATCACTGAAAAATGTATACGCCTCTTCGGACTAAAAATGTTCAAATACAAACATATAATAAGCGGTGTAGCGCATAGCCTCTTGTCTTAACAATTCAGAAGTTCAGTGAGCTTATCTTCACGAACATGCGATATTAAGACAACAGCTGGAGTTATTGTGATCAAAAGGCTTATCAACAACATTCCTGAAGAAAACATTAACTTTTCTACCTGGAACCTTTCGAAGAATATATATCCTGCTGATCCATTACTCCACGTTTCTCAAGAAATTGATTTGGTACTGGGCGCTGACTTCTTTTTTAACTTAATGTGCATCGGTCAGATCAGGCTAGGACACAATCTTCCAACCATCCAAAAGACCATACTTGGATGGGTAGTTTCGGGAACTTATCAACATGATCAAAATAAAATACCTTATCGACGCATTTCACATTTATGTATTGAACAAGAAAAAAATGTGACCCTAAACTGAACTTTAAAAACTTTTTGGGAGATAGAAAATGGAAGTGATATCATAAAGCCAGATCATAAGTTAAAGCAGTCTGACATAGCTAGCTGTACTTCTCTACTGTAAATTGGAGAGTTCTGTGCCATCCTCCGACGCGTGCACTTGTCTCCGTCCGTGCATAACGCGAGTGCAACAGCAAAAAAAAAAAAAAAAAAATTATACCCCTCCCACCCTCAAAAGCTCCGCGAGTGCCCGGAAAAAAAAGTGCTAGTTAGAAGTGTTTCGGTGTCGAGTACGTCCGGTCCGCTCCCTCTCGCCCCTTTCCCTCACAAGCCACTGTTGCGCATTCTCGGTCGCAACTCCAGTTTGATTCCATCAGGCGGGCTGATGCAATGACTGAGAGTGCGTAGCATCTGACATAGCGGATCTTAGAAGTGTGAATTTGTTGGTGGACCGACTCGAATCGATGTATGGGCATAACACCTACATCGATTGTTGTTGGGAAGCTAATTTTGAATTTGCACTCTCATTTCTGCTTCACCACTTGCAGTCGGAGTTGGTTTTTTCATATCTGCGTTTTGTCCTTTATGGGAAGTTTTGTGGGTTGATGTGAGCAATGTGCGTGGGCTTAGAGCGAATCTCTTCGCTGTGTATGTCCACCTACCCCGTTTCAAACCAGCTGTCTTGGCGCTGAGTGAAACACAGGTAGGTGAGAATACCGAATTATCGGATTTGAACTTGCCTGGATATAGCTTGGTGCCGCTCTTCTTTTTACACCGCGGTCTCGCCATTTACGTGCGTAGTGATGTAGCTTACCAAATTCAACCACAATACGGCCTATGTTCCAATCCGGAATTTAATTTTCTGTGGTTAAAACTCCATGTCCGTAAGCATTTAATCCACTACTGCTTTATTTATAGAAGTCCAAGCTTGGATAGCAATTCAACTTTTAACGAATTTGATGCGCTATCCGATTCCATCTCAAGAAGTGTATCCCTGTATCCTCGCACTGAAATTGCCATTGCGGGCGATTTCAATGTACACAATTCTAATTGGCTTCGGCATTCAGGCCAGACAACACCCGAACGAAGGTACGTCGAAATCTTTGCTGAGGTAAACAATCTGACCCAGCTAGTAAATGAGCCCACACGAATACCTGACATTGCAGATCATTCCGCCAACACCCTGGACCTGTTTCTCACCTCTCATCCTGATAAATAATTAATGAAATAACAAAAATTATAATCACAATGAAAAATATCAAAAAATAATAAAATATTAGAACTTTTTTTTTCTAATTAGAAAAGTAGAATTAGAATAATCGTAAATAATCCACGCAATAATTTGCAGGCAATGGTACTAGTTGCAAATAATATTGTAAATCCTTTATTGTAAAATATTGAAGAAATGGAATTAATAGGTTCTAAAGAAAATATTGTGAGTTCAATTTACGAATTACTTTTCATAGCCCATGTAAAAATGTATTATTCTAATGAAACCCTAGTATATTTAATAAAAATCCCTCTAGCTACTGAAAATTGTCAACTGTTCCAAATTGGACTAGTACATAAAAATAAAGCATTAGATTTAAGAAACAACTTAACAGCTAATTGTAAGGAACCCCGCTTTCCCCTTACAAATTGTAAGAAAGCCATTTCCTATACCTGCCGCCAATTTAATCATAATGGCACATGCCTCGCTGAGGTTCTCAACAATCATACAGTTGTTTACCGAACAACATCAGCTGAGCACATCAACAAAATCATCAGGGATGAGCTAACCATATAACTATTAACGGAACGATCCTCATAACTTTCCAGAACACCATACAGTTGAAATAATTCAGTCAACCAGCACCCAAAAAGACCATATTGGTTAAACGTGAAAAAAATTGAGATCCCAACCAGGAGCCTGAAGAAAATATTGATAAAGATGCAATACGTCTGAGTGTGCTGAAAATTTTGAACAGAGACGTTCAAATTTAATAGAATTAGAAGTTGGCCGACCCAATGCATTCATCCTGCATTTCCGTCACATGTTCCCAGCACATTCACCTCTATTCACACTTCCCCAACGCGCTACACTTTTCCTTATCAGCATTTCCCAAAAAACAATACAATGTCACAATTTTTTTGAAATAAACAAGATCAATAAAATTACTCAAAGTGAATTGAATATTTGTGTAATGACTTTCCTTCATATTTATTTTATTTGGTGGCGTTGCAATGCGCTCAGGTTCATTTTCGCACAAAAATCGCATCTACTTTTCCCGGCATAATATACATGTTTGGATTTGCTAGTGTATTGTATCCCATTGGGTAAATAACCTCTCTTGTATATGTTTGGAATGGAACATTAAATGTTATCGACATTGTTCATTATTTTCTTGACTGAGAGTCTTAGAGATTTTTGTTTCGAAGGAGAATGGTGGGTATGCCATTGTTCAATGTAAAAACGTGCAGTGGCATGCCTGGCAAATCAAGCGAATTCAAGAATTCAGTTGGATAGTTGACAACTTCGCCTTGATTCACCACAATATCGATGAACTTATTGTGGTAGTTTCGCCGGGTATTCCATTCTGAATAGTGAAGTTGATGGTATTGACATCGATGTTTTTGGCCACTAATATATCACGCGTACTGAGCCACTAATGATTTTTGTAGTTCTGTACAATGTGATACATTTGTAGATTGCGGTCGGCACATCCCGTTGCAGTTGTACACGCATGTTGGTTTTCAAAGTCAATTTCTGTAAATGACGCCATAAAACTGATGGTTTAAGAGATGCATTAAGTTCATCAGCGGGTGTTGAACGTGGTATAACCGGCAGTGGTTGTCGAAAATCACCAGGCAATAAAAAGAGTGCGCCACCGAAGATCCGTGCGTTTAATCTCAAATTTCGCAGTGTACAATCAAGCTCCTCCAATGCTGTCTTGTAAGTCATTGTACATCCCATATGATAGTGTGACACGTTTGGATTACTTTGCCCATTTGCTAATGTTGCAGTCTCAGTGCTCCACGAATTCAACAGCAGTTTCAATACTGAACCCCTTTGTTCTGTGATTGCACGCATTATTCTGTCATACGCAATGCGGTGTTCTGGAACAAATCACGATGCATCAGACAGTGCATTGTCCCAATGTGCATCATTCTCAAGAAGTTTAGCTACTGGAAAGAATAGCTATAAGTGGCGCACAGCTGACCCTTGACATTTCTTATCCTGGAAGTATATCGGTCCATGTACATTGATTAACAGCCATCACAGTATTGTTCGGCTGAGCAGTGTACAGACGACCCAATGAGTCACTGGAATACAAATTGGAATGTCTTTCAACTGCTTTACCTTGTTAGCAACAGTGAAACTTTTTAACCGAAGCATCCCGTGTGTAAAGTTCTAGTATCTCAGAATAAAGTAGAGTCCTTGCAAGATGATCGTCTCATCTTAGCGCTTGAGTACAATGCAGATAAAGTGGTTGCCGGTAGAACCAATGTTCTTGCCTGTACATTATCTGCTGTGAAGGACACGCGCTGCCCATTCTCGAGCTGCACCGCCAAGTGTACTACTGTTCATGGAATAGAAATGCTTAGATGCGCCATACTCCTTTATTGCTGCTAAAGTAGATACGGACTCTACTCCACTGGTATTGATTGATTTCATTGAGCGGTGCGGCCACATGTTGAATGCACCACAATGACCATGAACCTTATTGTTGGTAACGACGTCGAATAAGTATAAATCAATGTCATTATCCGTGCGATCATTTTTTCTGCCATTCAATAGAATTCATGCAGCAGATTGTCTCTCCGAAAACGTGATGCTTGATAGGAAAATCCATCAAAGATTTCAGTTTCTGTTTAAATATTCGTGCGTAATGTCATGGCGGTCCGAAGATGATGGTCCAGATAACAGAAGTTCTTTAATTTCTTCCTATGTTGGATTGCATTGTAATGTGATGAACAAATCTTCACGACCATATGAGTGACCATATGCCATCACATCTCTCGTTTGAATTCGCTTTACCATCATTAACGATTGCTTCTCGTAAATGGATGCACTCCTCGCGTACATATCGACTATATATTGATGGAACAACTGTCGACATTTCAGAATATGATTCTCAGCGTCTCGATGAATCATCAATGAACACGAATTATAATTGACTTTCTTATTCGGTTCCTCGTCTGTTTGTGGATTTCTCATTTTGAGGTTGAAATGATATCCATCTTCTCCTCGCCAAAACAGAATCGGGTACTAAAAACCCCCGTATGATCAATGAGTTTGGATACCCGCTGAACGTACTTTTGCGGTGAAGAATTATGACGCACGATTCGAATTCTTTGCCAACTGTCCCGATTGGCACTTCATCCATTGTTGGTGCATTGAACTGTCTTTCGTGTTGGCCAGCGATGTTAGAAGCCATTTGATCAGGATGATAAATTCGCCCTTGGACTCTGAATGTTGGCATGTCATTGTCGGGCACGATATTCCTTGCACCGAACGATGTTATTTGAAAACATGTATTTGCATTTGCGGATGTTTTCCAAGAAATGCGTCGACTCACGCGACTTATATTGATAAATTTTGCTTTAATTAGGTCAATGTTGCAATGCTCGATCATTGCACTTGGGCTTTGTTCATTGTTCATTGACGTAACTCCTCCCTCCCTAGTGTTAAGATTCCCCCGAATCTTTTTGAATGCTTTAATTCTTAGAAAATAAACTGCTACTATAATAAGGCTTATAATGATAACAAATGAACTAAGATCTATACTATAATTAATAACACTGTGAAATTTTAGTTCCTTAATTTCTTCTATGTTCTTTTCATTATTGAATTTCAGTTTTTCGAAACTTAACATACTATCTTCCGTAATAGCAACAGTTTTCGTATGAAATATAACAAATCGCTCACATATACACATTATTACTAAATTGTTTATTTCCTAGTCTAACAGAACAATTTGACAAATTTATAATTTTAAAATTTGTAATGTAATGGCCCGATAACATAAAATTTCTCCCGTCGCAAGTACTATTGCACTGTTTGTTTTTTATATTTTTTAATATTATAAAGTTATTATCAATATCAATAATTTCTTCGTCTGAACTATCCATATTATATTCTTTTATTTCTTCGTTACTTAATATATTTGGATGGACAGTTCCTAGCATAGCTGAAACAATGTTATCCTGTATACGAACGATTTGTTCTCTTAACATTTTAATCCGAATATGCTGTTCTAAAAAGTATTCCCATTCGACAATCCTTTGTTGAGTGTTTCTTATGTCACTAAGCTCTCCTATGATTCTATTTCTGTCTGATTCCAAAATATTTTTTATTAGAGTGAATGAGTTGTTAAAGTTTTCGTTGATTTTAACCTGCTGATTTATTGCTTTTATTGTATTATGATTATTTTCTTCTCTTTCCATTAATTGTTTCGATTGTAATCCTATCATTTTCATCTAAAGTACCGAACAGCCATTTCAAACCATTTCCTACCAAGCTAATAAGGCCTCTTTTATTTCTATAAGGAAGAAGTGTAGAAATGTTACTTTTAATAGAAGAATTCTGTCGTATGAAAGATTTCAGTTTCAAAATTTTGTTACTAAAAGTGAATTTATTTATATTATGTTCAAGGTCCAGAGCGATGTCAAACATTTCGTGAGGGTTAACAATATGTAAAACAATATCAAAGTTATTTGCAATTTGGACTTCATCTACTTTAATTTCCGCGAATCCCAGGTTTGTATCGATATTTTCCATCACAACGGTTGTTTCGTTAAACGGGAGTATGGTTAGAACCAGCCATATCAGGATTATCTGAAAATTTCAATGCTCGTTTAATGTTATTTCCTTTTAATGGGTATTTACAAAATTTTGGCTGTTCTTTGTAAATTTAACATAGTCTTGGATAAATCCTACTTTCCTAGTCTCATGATAGCCTTCCCTATATTTGTTAGCCTTATTAATATAATCAAATTTTTTCAATTCTTGTTTTTATTAATTTGGTCATCTAATTTGAAAATCTATTGGCCTTGCTTTAATTGTGGAATGAAATGAATGGTCATAGTATTCAACAGCCGTATACATTTGATCTCTAATGGGAATTTTATTTTCGATATTAAGTGACCTGATCTTTTCCGTTAGTGTGTTGTTTAATCGTTCTGCGTCGGCGTTGCCAGTATGGTTATTTGGTTTAACAAAATTAACTTCTATAGTTTCATTTTCACAAAATTTTTTTATGTGAATGCTATTGAACTCGTTATCACCAACTAACTTTTTCATTTTTCCTTTTTTTGAAATAAATTGCCTTAATTTTTCTACTAAAGTTTTATGGTTCCTATCTTCCAGAAAGAAACTAACAGTGTGTTTCGAAAATTTATCGATAAAGTTAATAAAATTATGCTTACTGTTAGTGTAAATATCTACATGAACAATTTCATTGATGTCACTGGGGGTTTCCGAAATGTAAAGATTTTTCTTAATTGGGTTTCTATCATATTTCGCTGCAGTACATATGTCGCAATTATTAACAACTTTATGAATCAAAACTTTCATGTTTGGAAAGTATTCTTTTGACTTCATACCTTCGTAGTTTGCAATTATGCCAGAGTGACCTGATTCAAATTTGTGGTATAGCGATATTTGTTTCAGAGCCTCTTCTTCGTGTTTTAGGTCTCTTGGAAAAAAACTGCATTTTACAAATTTAATATGAGCGCTCCTAAGCTCAATTAATTTTGTCTGCACAATGTTGTACAAAGAATCGCTTAGTTCGCAGTAAATTCCGATTTTACCCTTTATGATGTCTTCGGACTATATCGGATATTTGATTGGGTATGTAACTTCTGTCAATGAAAATTCTTTTATTATTAAAAATGCTTTCAGTCTCTACTGTCTTTTTTTCAGCAATTATAATCTGGGTTTTAAAGCGATTAACCACCGTTTCCAAAATTGGAATATGGTCATTGCTATTCTCTTCTTGAGAATGGACAGTTGAAATATCCATAGACTTATTGCAATTGAAATCGTCTAGATACTCTGCACTAACTGGATTTTCGCATAGATTAATTTCGTTTCTGTCCAGATTAATTCTGCTAAGAAAATCGGCCACTTCGTTATCTTTCCCTTTGTATACAATTTATTTTAATAACATATTTAAATAACATTATTCATATTCAATATTTTTGGCTTGCAACCACTTAATAGGTTGGTGATCTGTTTGTAGATCGAATTCCCGTCCAAAAACATAAGGACTAAAATACTTAATGCCCCAAACGATAGCCAGCAATTCTTTTTCGATGGTGGAGTAATTTCTCTCGTGATCGTTAAGGGTTCTCGAAGCGTAGCAAACTGGGTGGCCATCTTGGGTTAAGACAGCCCCCAAAGCAAAGCTACTAGCGTCTGTTATTAGCTTAAATCGTCTGTTAAAATTTGGGTACTTCAGAGTGTTATGAGAGATTTTAGTTTCTCGAAAGCAGCTATGTAACTGGGATCACAGACGTTTATATTCGTATTTTTTTTCAGATACTTCATTATAAGAAATGCGATTTTCGCATAATCTTTTATATAAATTTTCTATAAGGTTTCTATCTGGTTATGCCGAGGAACGATTTTATCTGTTTCTGCGTTTTGAATAAGTTTAAACTTTGAATGGCCGTCATTTTTTCAGGATTTGGTTTGAATATTTAGGAGGTAAGAATATGCCTGAAGTAATTTGAAGTTTGAGTCCAGCTTTTTTCAATGTTTCTAAAATGCTTTTTAAATTGACTAAATGTTCCTCCAAAGACGTACTGAATACAAGGATATCATCCATATTTACAAAACAGGTCTTATTTATGAACTCTCTTAGAATTGAATTCATTAGACGTAGGAAGGTCGAAGGGGCATTTTTAAGCCCGAAAGGCATTCGAACGTATTCGAAGTGACCAAATGGAGTGGTTAATATTGCGACTAGTCACGACTTCACTTCGCTAACAGTCACTTCGTTCAGCTTCCTATAGTCTATTACGATTCTCCACTTTGGTTGTACGGATGTACTTTTTTCGGAATAATCCAAAGCGGACTATTGTAAGGAGAGTTGCTTTCTGTTGTTATTCCCTGTTCTAACATTTCATTAATTTGTCGGTTTATTTCAGTTTCATGTACCTAAGGGTACCTATAGATTTCTGAATATACAGGGTTATTTGTGTTGGTAATGATTTGTTGGGTTATCTAATGGGTAAATGTTAATTGATCGCCATCTCTATAGAATATACCTTTATAATCCTTTAGGAGTTTTACTATTTTATCTGTTTCTTCAGAACTTATGTGGTCTAACTTAAGGTTATCAAGAATATGACCGCTAATTTGTTCAAGACTATGAATATTATGTATGTCAAATGGATAGTCGTTATCGATAATTATTATTTTACTTCCATTAATTTCGACGTATTTATGGTCCAAATTAATTTTTGCCTTCAAAGGAGATAAAGCATTCTGTCCTATGATTGCATCGTATTTTCTACCCTTCAAGTCTACTACTTTCCAAGAGAAACTACCAACAGTGTTAAATTCTTTCGGTATAGGGGTAACTATTTTATTCATAACCCTACTGATTCCATTAATAGTAGAATAAAATACTGGGTTTTCTAGACGATCCTCGTGGCAATTGTTAAGTATACCAGGTCGAATAATGCTTGTACTGGAACCTGTACCGATAAGACATTTTATTTTTTGATTTTCTATACTTAAATTAACTATGGGGAGGCTATGTTTCGAGGCCGGTTTTGAAAATTTACTTTGGCTCCCTGAAAATTGCCGATTTCCATAGCCTCCTCTGCAACATTGTTATATAGTCGCCGATTTGAGTTGTGGGAAGAATTCGTTTGTGTTCTATATCGGTTTGAATTGTTTGCATAATTTAAACCTTGCGGTCCACGAAACTGGCCTGAATTGGTACAATTCTCTCTTTGTGGTCCTCTTGCTTGAAAGGAATTGCTTTGAGACGGATATCGAGTATTTCGACTCTGATTGGTACCAGAATTTAAATTACGAGAAGAGTTATAGGAAAAAGAAGAGTTTCTATTTTCCCTAACGGCATTTCTATTCGGACTTGAATATTTTGGGGCTTTATGAAAACTATTCTTTCTTTGATTATAGCCTATAGTTCTTGGGTCGTCTAATAACCCAAGTCTGGAATATTTATTTTCTTCCTCCCTTATATGAGACCTAAAATTTCCATCGATTTTTTTCCATGAGAATTTCTTTTAGATCCCTATCTACATTTTCAGCATTATACATTTGTGGTTTCCTATCATCAAAATCATATATTACATTAATTTCATTACTTACTTTTTTGAATAGACTAAATAGTTGAATCTCGTTCCTCAACTCTTCCATTTCTACTTCACTAAGATTGTGTCTATTATCGTCGAAAAGTCTATTTAATTGAACTTGCATTCGAAAAAAAACAATCTTTTTTTTCTTTATTTCTTTTTCTCACTTCACTTTCCGCTTTGTGATTTTGTCTTTCGCGATGAGTTTTGAACGATTCAAGCACTAAATTTCGTTTCTTTAGAATGGAATCTTAACTGAGTTCCCGACTGCGCCACTTATATTGATTGATTTTGGAATCAATCGTAAATTGAAATAAAAGATGACGAGCTTACCTCTTACTCTTCGGAGCTTATCTTTATTTCTGCCACAATTGAAATCTTACAAATATATTGTGAGAGTGTTCCGTCCACCCAACATCTGCCCAATCGGTATTTCCCCTTCTTCGTTTTAATGTTCGAGCATTGCACTATTGACGACAAATGCTTACATTAGCATTTCCTGTTTTTGTGTATCGTACTTTGCCTTAATTAGGTCAATGTTGCAATGCTCGATCATTGCACTTGGGTTTTGTTCATTGGAAATATGTTGGTAGTGGTTTGGGTTGAGATGTAATTCTAGGAGTTTAACTTTTACTCTGGCGCAGCACATTCCTGGCGTTTCGTTCTTCAATTTTGGGACGCTACAATACATGCAATTTTATCCATTTTTGCAATGACGACACTTAGATGAACACTGTAATAATTATTATCGTCACAATGGCATGAACCAAGATTTAAATCAGCGCGCAGTATTCGTCTTGATCAATCGGCACTTATTCTAATATTTTGTAGCCTTCTTTCACGTTGTTAAGTAGTCTCAGGCGAACGGACCCAACTAGTACGTATTTGATCAGTTTCTAACCTTACTTCTCGTTATTCAGATGATTCAGACGAATGGGTCTCGGAGACATGTACTCGTAGATCTTACAGCCTGAGTGCTCGTTGCTCGTCCGATTTTTCTTCCGTGCTTGAGGTGTAGATTGGCAAATTGCTTGTCGCCGGTGACTTCCCGGTGCCGGGTACAAATCCCCATTATTTAATTAAAATCAAGTAGAGACACTAAGTGTGAATAAGAAGTGAGATGGAGCCAGTTGAGCGACCCGAGCTCATCAGATCGGGTGATGTTGTACCGGTGGCTTTGACATCGGACCACTAGTCAACAAACGAAGAGGGGAGGAAGAAGAGGAAGAAGAAGTTGCAGCATCAACACAACCTCGTAAAGCGCCGTTCCAGCCTTGGATCAGGCGACGGGAAAATTGCGGCTAAGGCCGCAAACATAACAGCAGCAGTACTAACAACAACAACAACAACTGCAGAACTACGTTCGAGTGGGATCAATCCGCCGACAAACAGAAACCTGACGAACGAAGAGGTTGAAAACGTACGATGGAAAAACAATCCTTAAGGTAGTTCAAATAGACAACAGCAATGTTTATCGAAATGTTACCATCGTGCACAAAAGTAGGCTGCTGTCAAAACTCAAACTCTTGCATAGGCGGTTTACAGATCCGCAAAATGCGGAAGTCAGAGCATTGAAGTCGGAGATCAAGAACCTCCAACAGTTAATACGTATAAACTATAGTTTGGCTATAAGCTTGCACTGGGGCAACAAAATCCGGGCCGTACGATCCAACAACCCGGGTATGTTCCCGCAAGTTAATAAAATCTTTCGGAGGAAAGATCAAAACGACATTCAAATCGTAAGGCTTCCCAGGACGACAGACAACGAACACTTACTGACTTCAGTTGGCATTGATCCAGATGAGGTAGTGCTAGACAATGACTTCTTTGCGGTGGAAGATCCCCAGGAGAAGGTTACAACTATTGGTGCAGTGTTCTAGAGAGTGTATACGGTCAACGAGGTTAGTAGGCCGAATCACGATCTGGAGAACAGAGCCCTGCTAAACCACTTCTATCTCAACAATGAGATAAGTCAATGGCGATCAGAGAATCCAGGTTTCACCAGGTTCAATGACGAGAACATGGCACATAGTGACATCGCCAATGATGGGAATCACATCTTGATTTCTCAAGACGATTCCAGGGTATCTTCCACTAGTTGAAGAAGAAAAAGTCAGTGGGAATCGATGAAATACCGAACATTGTGCTTCGCCATCTTCCCCCCGAAGCGGTCCAAATTTACACAACCTTGTTCAACAATGCGCTGAGTAATGCACATTACCCCACGCACTGGAAAACAGCTGTTGTTCAACCGATCCCTAAACGGGACAAAGATAAGTCCATTCCGACAAATCTTCGGTCGATCAGTCTACTTCCCTGCATAAGCAAGGTTTTTGAAAAGATAGTCAAGCGAGTTCTGAAGCAATGGGCTGATGAAAAGAAAACCATACCGGACAACCAGTTTGGATTCCGAGCGGGGCATGATACCATTAATGCCGCGTCAAAACTGGTGTCCGACATACAATGGAATAAAAACAAAAATCTGTGCACGGGTGCCTGCCTGATTGACTTGGAGAAGGCGCACGACACCGTTTGGTTGGAGCGCCTCTTCCTCAAGCTGGTCAGGCTTGGCATAAGTAAACCATTGCTATACATGGTCTATGACATGATAACAGGTAGAAAGTTCGTTGTTAAAAATGGTGACGTAACTTCCACTACGGTCTATCACATTAAAAACGGTCTGCAACAGCGGGCCATCGGTTTCCCGATCTTGTTTTCTATATTCACTGCAGATCTTATAGGTTCCATGCCGCACTTAATTGCGTACGCCGACCACCTATTTGCGTACAGATCTGGTCCGAAGGTCGAGGTAATTAACATCTTGTTGCAGCGTGACTTCGAGAAAATCCAGCGATTCTGCGACTGCTGAAAGCTGCTTATCAACTTCCAGAAGTGCGAAACTACTCTTTTCCGGACCCCGTTGGACAGGGCAACGCGGGATACGCGCCAAAACTGCATAGTTGACCTGCATGGTCGGCCGTTAGCTGTAAAAAGTGTAGTTAGATATCTAGGCATTTGGCTGGATCAATATCTGTATTTTGACAAACATATAGATATTGCTCTGACGAAAGCCAGAAAAGCCTTTGCTGCGGCAAGAAGGTTGTTTTTCAGCAGCCAACTTGATACCAGAGTGAAGGTAATCTGCTACATGGCCCTAGTACGGCCCATCATGGTGTACGGTTGTCCATTGTGGTTCAACGTGAGTCCTTCCCAGATGGAAAAGATGAGGGTGTTCGAGAGGCAGTGTCTTAGGAGCTGTCTCCGTCTGTATCGCACACCCGAGTCTGAGTACAAGAAGTACTACCCTAACGAGGTCTTGTACAACGAGGCAAACGTGAATAGGGTAGATAATTTTATTATTAAACTAATCAGAAGGCACACTGCACGAGCTATGACCTCTTCCAACAGTCTGATCTTTGCGGCTTACTACCCCAATAGTATGTACCATGAAAGGGTGCGCCTTAACGGCTTTATTCCTCCCGAAGCATTCCTCTATCTAGACACAATTGGCCTTATACAGGATCCACAAGGATGTCCTATCATCTTCCATGTCGTACGCCGAACAGTGGATAGGCGACTTTAATACGAACCGGATGTCGTTCGCACCCACGAGGATCTCCTCCGATTCAGTAGAGCCATCCCCGCTCGAGATAGGAAAGAGTCTGCCAAAGAACGGCAATTTTACTGGTGGTTACACCAAAACCAGCCTCCGCCACCGCTAGCTTTTCAAGAGGATCAGATAGCTGACCATAATGGCCACCTTACATAGTTTTGTAAGGTAGATGTAAGAAAAAAAAAATTATAAAACGAAAGATCCAAAAAAACATAAAACAAAAAAAAATATAAAGCAAAAAAAAAACAAATATATATATATGAAACAAAAACAGAAAAAAAGGTGCATCACGGCGTATAAATTATATATGTTATGCATATACACAACATATACGCCCTGGTGCACGTGTCCGTACTGTTACGGACAAAGTTAAGATAGTATTAAGTTTTATTTTAGGGTAAGTTAGTATAAGGTAGGCTAAGTAGTTAGGCTTAGCCAAGTTTTTTATAAGTTTTCTTGGCAAAGGAATAAATAAATAAAAGGTTGTCACTAAAGACTAAAAAAAACGTAGATTAAGCCGAAAGGCACATTTATAACATAGATTAGATTAGCCTAGAGTACCCGCATAGGGTCAGTAGGTTAGTATTAAGAACAGTTGTAATTCTTAAGATAGTTAAGCTAGTTTTAAGTAATTTTGTCTAGCAAGTAAGAAATATAGAATGAATTAAATAAAATTGCATTAAAAAAAAAATAATGCCCGCCGGTGACTTCCCGGTGCCGGGTTCAAATCCCGAAAAAACAGAGGCATTTTTTTATTTAATTAAAATCAAGTAGAAGATCGGATGACGTTGTTCCGGTGGCTTTGACATCCTACCACCAGTCAACAAACAAAGAGGGGAGGAAGAAGCTCCAGCATCAACCCAACCTCGTAAATCGCCGTTCCAGCCTTGGATCAGGTGACGGGAAAATTGCGGCTAAGCCCGCAAACACAACAGCAGCAGTACTAACAACAACAACAACTGCAGCGTCAAGAACAGCAGCAACATCCAGAATGGTCGACGACGTAGAGTACGAGTCGACAGAAGGGGGAGGAGAGATTCTCCTACAGCGGGAGAGAGAACCTCTTCCACACTCTAACGTCATCTGAATCGGAGGACCAAGATGATGATGACCGGGAACAGCACGTCTTCGGACTGGAGACGAAGGACTTTGATATATTATGTAAGTTGTTCACTAAAGAGTCTTACTTTATTAAATATGAAGGTGCAGTGTTCTAGAGAGTGTATACGGTCAACGAGGTTAGTATCAACAATGAGATAAGTCAATGGCGATCAGAGAATCCAGGTTTCACCAGGTTCAATGACGAGAACATGGCACATAGTGACATCGCCAATGATGGGAATCACATCTTGATTTCTCAAGACGATTCCAGGGTATCTTCCACTAGTTGAAGAAGAAAAAGTCAGTGGGAATCGATGAAATACCGAACATTGTGCTTCGCCATCTTCCCCCCGAAGCGGTCCAAATTTACACAACCTTGTTCAACAATGCGCTGAGTAATGCACATTACCCCACGCACTGGAAAACAGCTGTTGTTCAACCGATCCCTAAACGGGACAAAGATAAGTCCATTCCGACAAATCTTCGGTCGATCAGTCTACTTCCCTGCATAAGCAAGGTTTTTGAAAAGATAGTCAAGCGAGTTCTGAAGCAATGGGCTGATGATAAGAAAACCATACCGGACAACCAGTTTGGATTCAGAGCGGGGCATGATACCATTAATGCCGCGTCAAAACTGGTGTCCGACATACAATGGAATAAAAACAAAAATCTGTGCACGGGTGCCTGCCTGATTGACTTGGAGAAGGCGCACGACACCGTTTGGTTGGAGCGCCTCTTCCTCAAGCTGGTCAGGCTTGGCATAAGTAAACCATTGCTATACATGGTCTATGACATGATAACAGGTAGAAAGTTCGTTGTTAAGAATGGTGACGTAACTTCCACTACGGTCTATCACATTAAAAACGGTCTGCAACAGCGGGCCATCGGTTTCCCGATCTTGTTTTCTATATTTACTGCAGATCTTATAGGTTCCATGCCGCACTTAATTGCGTACGCCGACCACCTATTTGCGTACAGATCTGGTCCGAAGGTCGAGGTAATTAACATCTTGTTGCAGCGTGACTTCGAGAAAATCCAGCGATTCTGCGACTGCTGAAAGCTGCTTATCAACTTCCAGAAGTGCGAAACTACTCTTTTCCGGACCCCGTTGGACAGGGCAACGCGGGATACGCGCCAAAACTGCATAGTTGACCTGCATGGTCGGCCGTTAGCTGTAAAAAGTGTAGTTAGATATCTAGGCATTTGGCTGGATCAATATCTGTATTTTGACAAACATATAGATATTGCTCTGACGAAAGCCAGAAAAGCCTTTGCTGCGGCAAGAAGGTTGTTTTTCAGCAGCCAACTTGATACCAGAGTGAAGGTAATCTGCTACATGGCCCTAGTACGGCCCATCATGGTGTACGGTTGTCCATTGTGGTTCAACGTGAGTCCTTCCCAGATGGAAAAGATGAGGGTGTTCGAGAGGCAGTGTCTTAGGAGCTGTCTCCGTCTGTATCGCACACCCGAGTCTGAGTACAAGAAGTACTACCCTAACGAGGTCTTGTACAACGAGGCAAACGTGAATAGGGTAGATAATTTTATTATTAAACTAATCAGAAGGCACACTGCACGAGCTATGACCTCTTCCAACAGTCTGACCCTTGGGGCTTACTATCCCAATAGTATGTACCATGAAAGGGTGCGCCTTAACGGCTTTATTCCTCCCGAAGCATTCCTCTATCTAGACACAATTGGACTTATACAGGATCCACAAGGATGTCCTATCATCTTCCATGTCGTACGCCGAACAGTGGATAGGCGACTTTAATACGAACCGGATGTCGTTCGCACCCACGAGGATCTCCTCCGATTCAGTAGAGCCATCCCCGCTCGAGATAGGAAAGAGTCTGCCAAAGAACGGCAATTTTACTGGTGGTTACACCAAAACCAGCCTCCGCCACCGCTAGCTTTTCAAGAGGATCAGATAGCTGACCATAATGGCCACCTTACATAGTTTTGTAAGGTAGATGTAAGAAAAAAAAAAAAATTATAAAACGAAAGATCCAAAAAAACATAAAACAAAAAAAATATAATGCAAAAAAAAACAAATATATATATATGAAACAAAAACAGAAAAAAAGGTGCATCACGGCGTATAAATTATATATGTTATGCATATACACAACATATACGCCCTGGTGCACGTGTCCGTACTGTTACGGACAAAGTTAAGATAGTATTAAGTTTTATTTTAGGGTAAGTTAGTATAAGGTAGGCTAAGTAGTTAGGCTTAGCCAAGTTTTTTATAAGTTTTCTTGGCAAAGGAATAAATAAATAAAAGGTTGTCACTTAAGACTAAAAAAAACGTAGATTAAGCCGAAAGGCACATTTATAACATAGATTAGATTAGCCTAGAGTACCCGCATAGGGTCAGTAGGTTAGTATTAAGAACAATTGTAATTCTTAAGATAGTTAAGCTAGTTTTAAGTAATTTTGTCTAGCAAGTAAGAAATATAGAATGAATTAAATAAAATTGCATTAAAAAAAAAAATAATGCCCGCCGGTGACTTCCCGGTGCCGGGTTCAAATCCCGAAAAAACAGAGGCATTTTTTTATTTAATTAAAATCAAGTAGAAGATCGGATGATGTTGTTCCCGTGGCTTTGACATCCTACCACCAGTCAACAAACAAAGAGGGGAGGAAGAAGCTCCAGCATCAACCCAACCTCGTAAAGCGCCGTTCCAGCCTTGGATCAGGTGACGGGAAAATTGCGGCTAAGCCCGCAAACACAACAGCAGCAGTACTAACAACAACAACAACTGCAGCGTCAAGAACAGCAGCAACATCCAGAATGGTCGACGACGTAGAGTACGAGTCGACAGAAGGGGGAGGAGAGATTCTCCTACAGCGGGAGAGAGAACCTCTTCCACACTCTAACGTCATCTGAATCGGAGGACCAAGATGATGATGACCGGGAACAGCAAGCATGTAAGTTGGTCACTAAAGAGTCTTACTTTATTAAATATGAAGGTCCGTTGAGAGTTTCTGTCCTTTGCTTATCAATGGCAGACTAGTACGTAGTGAAAGAAAGGCTAGCGGTGTCGGAGTCCGAGATTTTCTCTTACACCCAAAAAGGGGAAAAGGTGCAGACCATGCTCATTAAGGACGTGGATCCCGACAATGATCCCGATGAGATCCTCGCTATTCTGCGCCAAGCGCAGAGCGGCGATGTCCAGGTCGTAGGGGTTAAGAACTTCATCACTTCTTCCTAGGTCACCTCAGACAGCAAACTAGAGAGCCTAAAGAAAATTATTATGCGCAGGAGCCCACAATCGTGGGGAATGTTCTTTAGGGATGGATAAAGTAGATGACAGGCGCAAGCTGACGTGCGTACTCTCCAAAACCAGCGGGCACCCTGCAAACTAACCAAAGGCCAAACGAAAAGAAAAGAAAAAATGGTAGAAACGAGGCCAGTGCCCCGTGCTCCAGCTACCACCGTTACACCGGCAGTCTCCTATGCCCAAATTGTATCGGATAGGCGACCGGTTCAACAGACAGTGCCGAAAGATACCCAGGTCCATGTGGCCAGACAACCTGAAGCGAATTTGGATGTGCAGACGATCCTGCTCTCTATCCAGAGGCAGATCGCTCAACTTCAAAACCAATTCCAGAACCAGTTACAAGAACAAGCAGCGCGATTAGACCTCATCTATTCGACGCTTTTTGGAGAGCCAAACGCAACATCGGTGTAATGGCTGCGCAGGCAGCCTGCAACTTTAAAATTCTAGCGATGAATGTGAATACTCGAATGCGCCCTGAACGTTAATTAAGTTTCGGTAACTTGTTGCAAACCCATAATCCTGATGTGTTGATGGTTTGCGAAACTAAGCTAAGCCAGACGCACCCACTCAGGTACAAAAATTACAATATCATTCGAAGAGATCGAAGCTACCTAGCTGGTGGAGTCGCGCTCTTAATAAAAAGAGACCTTTATCATAAGGTCGTGTGTAGCGGTGAAGTGCGGAGATTCCAGGCCATAGAAACATGTATCGCACGCATCCCCCTTCAGGGTGGTAAGCAGCTATATGTGATCGTTATCTATGCGACTGACAAGTCACGCATCAACCAATATTTAATTTCAGAGCTCGATACTCTTTTCACTAGCATTCGACTGAGCTCGGAGGAGAACTACTATATCGTAGCCGGGGACTTGAACTCGAGGCATATAGAGTGGGGCAACGTGGTGCATAACACCAGGGCACCTCATTGTATAACTGGTTGGTAGAACACAATGTTGAGTTCAAGCTAGCAACCGATAGGCCATCGTATCCTAGAAGTGGGTCCTATCTGGATCTGATGCTGATAGACAAACGACTGACTATACTATAGTGGAAAGACGCACACGGAACTGTCTAACTGCTGTTGAGTACGAGAGTGATCACTGCGGGCTCTTCGCAGCTATTCAGCTCCCGAACGAGGTGGAAGGACTGGAGGAGTATGTCTAGAGGCACCCTTATAATTATAATAAGGCCCGCTGGCCACGCTTCTCTAGGACTTTATCCACAGAACTACGTTCGAGTGGGATCAATCCACCGACAAACAGAAACCTGACGAACGAAGAGGTTGACAGGTACCTCATACAAATGGACGACGTATGACGACGATGTTTATCGAAATGCTACCATCGATGCACATCACGTGCACAAAAGTAGGCTGCTGTCAAGACTCAAACTCTTGCACAGGCGTTTTACAGATCCGGAAGTCAGAGCATTGAAGTCAGAGCATTGAAGATCAAGAACCTCCAACATTTAATACGTATAAACTATAGCTTAGCTATAAGTTTGCCCTGAGGCAACAAAATCCGGGCTGTACGATCCAACAACCCGGGTATGTTCCCGCAAGTAAATAAAATATTCCGGAGGAAAGATCAAAACGACATTCTGACCGTTTGACTTGCCAGGACGACAGACAACGAACACTTACTGACTTCAGTTGGCATCGATCCAGATGAGGCAGTGCTAGACAAAGACTGATTTGCGGTGGAAGATCCCCAGGAGAAGTTTACAGCTATTGGTGCAGTGTTCCAGAGAGTGTATACGGTCAACGAGGTTAGTAGGCCGAATCACGATCTGGAGAACAGAGCCCTGCTAAACCACTTCTATCTCCGCAATGAGATAAGTCAATGGCGATCAGAGAATCCAGGTTTCACCAGGTTCAATGACGAGAACATGGCACATAGTGCTGTCGCCAATGATGGGAATCACATCTTGATTCCTTGAGAAGATCTCCAGGGTATCTTCCACTCGCTGAAGAAGAAAAAAGTCAGTGGGAATCGACGGAATACCGAACATTGTGCTTCGCCATCTTCCCCCGAAGCGGTCCAAATTTACACAACCTAATTCAACAATGCGCTGAGTAATGCAAACTGTTGTTCAACTGATCCCTAAACGGGACAAAGATAAGTCCATTCCGACAAATCTTCGGTCGATCAGTCTTCTTCCCTGCATAAGCAAGGTTTTCGAAAAGATAGTCATTCGAGTTCTGAAGCAATGGGCTGATGAAAAGAAAATCATACCGGACAACCAGTTCAGATTCCGAGCAGAGTATGATACCATTAATGCCGCGTCAAAACTGGTGTCCGACATACAATGGAATAAAAACAAGAATCAGTGCACGGGTGCCTGCCTGATTGACTTGGAGAAGGCGTTCGACACCGTTTATTTGGAGGGCCTCTTCCTCAAGCTGGTCAGTCTTGGCATAAGTAAACCATTGCTATACATGGGCTCTGACATGATAACAGGTAGAAAGTTCATTGTGAAAAATGGTGACGTAACTTCCACTACGGTCTTTAAAATTAAAAACGGTCCACAACAAGGGGCCATCGGTTCCCCGATCTAGTTTTCTGTATTCACTGCAGATGTTATAGCTTAAATGCCGCACTTAATTGAGTACGTCGACGACCTACTTGAGGACAGATCAGGTCCGAAGGTCGAGGTAATAAACATCTTGTTGCATCGTAACTTCGAGAAAATTCAGCGATTTTGCGACGTACGAAACTAGTCTTTTCCGGACCTCGTTGTACATGGCACTTCGGGATACGTGCCAAAACTGGCGTAAGCTCGGCATAGCTGACCCGCATGGTCGGCCAGAGTGAAGGTAATCTGCTACATTGCCCTATTACGGGCAATTATGGTGTATGGTTGTCCATTGTGGTTCAACGTGAGTCCTTCCCAGATGGAAATGATGATGGTGTTCGAGAGGCAGTGTCCTAGGAGCTGTCTCCGTCTATATCGTACCCCCGAGTCTGAGTACAAGAATTACCACCCTAACGAAATCTTGTACAACGAGGCAAACTTAATAATTTTATTATTAAGCTGGTCAGAAGGCACACTGCACGAGCTATGTCCTCTTCCATCAGCGGGCACCTTGCAAACTATCGGGAATGTCCTAAGGTTCAGGAAATCCGAGAAATCATAGAGGCCAAACGAAAAGAAAAGAAAAAATGGTAGAAACGAGGCCAGTGCCCCGTGCTCCAGCTACCACCGTTACACCGGCAGTCTCCTATGCCCAAATTGTATCGGATAGGCGACCGGTTCAACAGACAGTGCCGAAAGTTACCCAGGTCTCTGTGGCCAGGCAACCTGAAGCGAACTTGGATGTGCAGACGATCCTGCTCTCTATCCAGAGGCAGTTCGCTCAACTCCAAAACCAATTCCAGCACCAGTTACAAGAACAAGCAGCGCGAATAGACCTCATCTATTCGACGCTGTTTGGAGAGCCAAACGCAACATCGGTATAATGGCTGCGCAGGCAGCCTGCAACTTTAAAATTCTAGCGGTGAATGTGAATACTCGAATGCGCCCTGAACGTCAATTAAGTTTCGGTAACTTGTTGCAAACCCATAATCCTGATGTGTTGATGGTTTGCGAAACTAAGCTAAGCCAGACGCACCCACTCAGGTACAAAAATTACAATATCATTCGAAGAGATCGAAGCTACCTAGCTGGTGGAGTCGCGCTCTTAATAAAAAGAGACCTTTATCATAAGGTCGTGTATAGCGGTGAAGTGCGGAGATTCCAGGCCATAGAAACATGTATCGCACGCATCCCCCTTCAGGGTGGTAAGCGGCTATATGTGATCGTTATCTATGCGAGTGACAAGTCACGCATCAACCAATATTTAATTTCAGAGCTCGATACTCTTTTCACTAGCATTCGACTGAGCTCGGAGGAGAACTACTATATCGTAGCCGGGGACTTGAACTCGAGGCATATAGAGTGGGGCAACGTGGTGCATAACACCAGGGGGACCTCATTGTATAACTGGTTGGTAGACCACAATGTTGAGTTAATGCTAGATTTGCTTGCAACCGGTACTCCATCGTACCCTAGAAGCGAGTCCTATCTGGATCTGATGCTGATAGACGAACGACTGACTATACTAGACATAGAAACACGCACACGGAACTGTCTAACTGTAAACCCTTATAATTATAATAAGGCCCACTGGCCACGCTTCTCCAGGACTTTATCCACAGACCTACATTCGAGTGGGATCAGTCCGCCGACAAACAGAAACCGACAAACAGAAACCTGACGAACGAAGAGGTTGACAGGTATCTCATACAAATGGACGACGTAGTTCAACGTACGATGGAAAATACAATCCCCAAGGTAGTTCAAATAGATAACAGCGATGATTATCGAAATGCTACCATTGATGCACTTCACGTGCCCAAAAGTAGGCTGCACTCAAGACTCAAGCTCTTGCACAGGCGGCTTACAGATCCGCAAAATGTGGAAGTCAGAGCATTGAAGTCGGAGATCAAGAACCTCCAACAATTAATACGCATTAACTATAGCTTGGCTATAAGCTTGCACTGGGGCAAAAAAATCCGGGCTGTACGATCCAACAACCCGGGTATGTTCCCGCAAGTAAATAAAATATTTCGGAGGAAAGATCAAAACGACATTCAAATCGTTAGACTTTCCAGGACGACAGACAACGAACACTTACTGACTTTGGACGTTGACATCGATCCAGATGAGGCAGTGCTAGACAATGACTTCTTTGCGGCGGAAGATCCCCAGGAGAAGGTTACAGCTATTGGTGCAGAGTTTTAGAATCACGATCTGGAGAACAGAGCCCTGCTAAACAACTTCTATCTCCGCACTGAGATAAATCAATGGCGATCAGAGAATCCAGGTTTCACCAGGTTCAATGATGAGAACATGGCACATAGTGCCGTCACCAATGATGGGAATGACATCTTGATTTCTCAAGAAGATCGCCAAGGTATCTTCCACTCACTGAAGAAGCAAAAGTCATTGGGAATCGATGGAATACCGAACATTGTGCTTCGCCATCTTCCCCCCCAAAGCCGTCCAAATTTACACAACCTTGTTCAACAATGCGCTGAGAAATGCACATTACCCGGTGCACTGGAAAACAGCTGTTGTTCAACCGATCCCTAAACGGGACAAAGATAAGTCCATTCCGACAAATCTTCGGTCGATCAGTCTTCTTCCCTGCATAAGCAAGGTTTTTGAAAAGATAGCCATTGGAGTTCTGAAGCAATGGGTTGATGAAAAGACAATCATACCGGACAACCAGTTCGGATTCCGAGCGGGGCAGGATACCATTCACGCCGCGTCAAAACTGGTGTCCGACGTACAATGGAATAAAAAAAAATCAGTGCACGGGTTCCTGTCTGATTGACTTGGAGAAGGCGTTCGGCACCGTTTGGTTGGAGAGTCTCTTTCTCCAGCTGGTCAGGCTTGGCTTAAGTAAACCATTGCTATACATGGGCTCTGACATGATAACAGGTAGAAAGTTCATTGTGAAAAATGGTGACGTAACTTCCACTACGGTCTTTAAAATTAAAAACGGTCCACAACAAGGGGCCATCGGTTCCCCGATCTAGTTTTCTGTATTCACTGCAGATGTTATAGCTTAAATGCCGCACTTAATTGAGTACGTCGACGACCTACTTGAGGACAGATCAGGTCCGAAGGTCGAGGTAATAAACATCTTGTTGCATCGTAACTTCGAGAAAATTCAGCGATTTTGCTACGTACGAAACTAGTCTTTTCCGGACCTCGTTTTACATGGCACTTCGGGATACGCGCCAAAACTGGCGTAAGCTCGGCATAGCTGACCCGCATGGTCGGCCAGAGTGAAGGTAATCTGCTACATTGCCCTATTACGGCCAATTATGGTGTATGGTTGTCCATTGTGGTTCAACGTGAGTCCTTCCCAGATGGAAATGATGATGGTGTTCGAGAGGCAGTGTCTTAGGAGCTGTCTCCGTCTATATCGTACCCCCGAGTCTGAGTACAAGAAGTACCACCCTAACGAAATCTTGTACAACGAGGCAAACTTAATAATTTTATTATTAAGCTGGTCAGAAGGCACACTGCACGAGCTATGTCCTCTTCCATCAGTCTGATCTTTGGCGCTTACTACCCCAGTAGTATGTACCATGAAAGGGTGCGCCTTAACGGCTTTATCCCTCCGAAGCATTCCTTTATCTAGATGCAAATGGCTTTATACAGGATCCACAAGGATGTCCTATCATCTTCAATTTCGTACGCCGAACTGTGGACAGGCGACTCCAATACGTACCGGATGTTCGCACACACGAGGATCTCCTCCGGTTCAGTCTGAGATAGGAAAGAGTCTGCCAAAAAACAATTTTACTGGTGGTTACATCAAAACCAGTCTCCGCCACCGCTAGCTCTTCTTCAGCTTACATAGTTTCTAGTAGTTTTTAAGGAAAAAAATCAAAAATAAAATATATAAAACACAAAATCCAAAAAAAAAATATAAAACAAAAAAAATCAAAAAAATTAATTTAAAAAAAAGCAAAAACAAATATATGTATGAAACAAAAACCAAAAAAATGCTGCACCACGGCGTATAAATTATATATGTTAGGCATATACACAACATATACGCCCTGGTGCACGTGTCCGTACTGTTACGGTCATAGTTAAGATAGTATTAAGTTTTATGTTAGGTTAAGTTAGAATAAGGTAGCTTAAGTAGTTAAGTTCAGTCTCTCCCGAGCTTTCAACAACTCGAGTAATACACCTCTGTCGTGCTTGTGAAACACTTGAATCATACACCCAAGTGCTAAACTCTTTAAAACAAAGAAATTGCCAATACATTTCCCACGATCTAAAGAGTGTAAAATTATTTAAAGTTGCACTGTTTGGCTTAGAGAACATTGAAACTGATACACTCAAAGCTAAACTTTGTGACCGCGGTCTCAAATGCATCGAAGTGAAAAAAATAGTAAAGAAATACGATCACTATAATGATACCATTTATATCGTATCTCTAGAAAATGGTTCCATAAAATTAAATGAACTTAAGAAAAACATAAAGTCATTATTTTATATGCAATTTAGCTGGAGTTTCCAACGAAGAATGAAAGGTAAACTCACTTAATGTCATACTTGTCAAATGTTTGGCCATGGTGAGAAGAATTGCCACGTAAAAACCTATTGCGGTATTTGTGCTGGCTCTCACAATACAAAGGAATGTGCAAGTTCGCATACTATCAAATGCGCTAATTGCGGTGGCGATCATAAGTCGAATGATGTGAGATCCTCTTCCAGAACTAGGTACTTGGGAATTAGAGAAAAATCTCTTAAACGCACTACTTTTCCACAAAAAAGCTTTTCATCAACAGTTTATAGTTACAGTTTATTGTTTATTGTGGCGTCAACTTAACAATTTGTTCTTTACAATATTTAAATATAGAGATTTGATTATTGTTTTATTCTACAATAATTATTGTTTTACATCTACAAAATTATACCATCTATCAAGTATTTACATATTATATAGTTATATGATGATTTGAAGGAAAAGCTTAGTGGCTTCATTAAACAAAAAATAAAAAGATAAAATAATATAAAATGCGGTAGCAGTAATGCAGAATGTGTATTTCGCCGGGGGAAGAGAGAAGTCCCGTTATGAATTGATTTTAACACAAGAAATTTAATATATATGTGAATAAATTAATAAATACATAAATAAATAAATAAATTAACAAACATACAAATAAGTAAATAAATTAATAAATATATAAATGAATAAGTACATAAATAAATAAATAAGTAAATAAATAAATAAAAAATAAATAAATAAATAGATGCAGATCAACACCAACCGCCGCGGCCAGCAGAGCAGCAACAATGGCAAGCAGCTGCTCAGCAAAATAAGATGCCAGCAGCCAAGCCACCAAAAAGAAGTACAACTCAACATGTACAAGAGCCAGCAGCAAAAATGAAGCAGAAGCAACATAAAACATCAGAGCAACAACAACACAGCACATCAGCAACAACAGCAAAACAAAGAAAGGAAAAAGTGCCACCAATAAAATTATACAAACCCGACGTAGAGCAGACATCTGTAGTATGCAAGCGGGCATAGGTGAGGTAATTTTATTGTAAGTAAAGATAAAGGTTATGAAAAATATTCAATCCACTGCAAAACAGTGGAACAATATATCAAGGTTATGGAGTGTCTTAAGGTCTGGGAGATGGAGTTTTTCTCCTTCACCCCAAAAGGCGAAAAACGCTAGTCCCGATTACTAAAGCTTTCCTGGCCGCTCGAAGCGGAGAAGGTCATCCAACTTCTCAAGAAGCAACTGTGCCTCGACACCATCATTTCACTGTTAAGGTACGGAAAGAGGGCGGAAATTGCCAATTTACATAATTCAGCTGTCTCCCACAAGTAAAACAGACAATCTTAGCAAAATCACGTTTTAGCAAGTTAGATTTCTGTCCATGCAAATGGGAAAGTATAACTAGGCGCGATGGCATTGTGCAATGCCACCGCTGCCAAAGGTTCGGGCACGCAGCGTCGAACTGCGGGAAATGCGGGGAATTGTTCTCTGGGGCAAGATGGAGCAGCTGACATGAGTAAGCTCAAGTGCGTACTCTGCGGGAACGCGGAGCACATCGCAAACTGTCGGGGTTGCCCTAAGTTCCAGGAACGCAAAGCAAAAATGGCTCTTCAGAAGCAGCCCCCAGTGAAAAATCCACTCGGGACAGCAATACCCGTAACTCCTCAAATGACCTACGGCCAAATGGCGTCCGGTCAGAGGAATGCGGAAAAGCAGCCGAAGGTAGTGCCGCAGCCTTCAGTGCCAAGAGCACACGATCCAACGCTAGATTGGAAAGACTTAATTGAAAGGCGTATGGATGGGTTAGAAGAGCGGGTGGACCAAATCTTGGCGATCCTGCAGAGCAATCCACGTCAACTCTTTTAATGGTTGCGCAGACGAACGAGTCTACTAACAAGAACCTTGCAGTGAATGCAAATTCATTGAGTTGATTTAGATGACCAAAGCCCAGAGCTGATGCTGATTAGTTGAATTGATTAAACCAAGCTAACTCGGAGAGGCATACTGGAGCACAGTTATTATAATGTTATCAGAAGATACCGGCCCAACTCAAGTGGCGGTCTTCATCAAAAATAACATTAAACACAAGGTAGTGTGTAGTATCGAAGTGCGAAGGTTTCAATAGTTGGAGGCCTGCATCTTGTGCATTTCGCTCCGCAATGAAAAGAGGTTGTATGCGGTGTTGGTCTACTCCTCTGGCAATCGTAGTTCCAGTGGTTTTCAATCACAGAGGGGACCAGCTTTATAGCTGGTTTTGCTTGCACAGTGTCGAGTATAGGCTCAATTTGAAGGCAACAGAGATCTCGTCTTATCCCAGAAAGCTCGTATGTGGATCTCCTACTGTTAGACGCAAGACTGCAGCTGACTCAGTGCTGAAATAAAGAGCCCCAACGATATTGCGGAATTAGGAGAGCTTGTTCAAACGTACCCCTACAATTATAGTAGGGCTCTATGGACACGATTCTCCAGACATATGACAAGAGCACATAAAAGTAGACTCCTGTCAAGATTAAAAACCTTGTACAGACGGTTTACAGACAGACGTAGTGAAGAAATTAAGACACTGAAATCGCTAATTTAGAACGATAATATTAGGGCTGTAAGATTTAACAACTGGAGTGTGTTTCCGCAGATAAATAAATTCGTCGGAAGTAACAAGCAAAGCGATCTTCCGTGTCTTAGGCTTCCCAGAACGACGGACAATTTTTTATCTTTTTTTTTTCTTGTGTTGGTGAAAATCTTCAACAAGACAGTATGTGACCAGTGTCCGCATAGTAGTGTCAGATTTTTACTGACTAAGAACACCATTCACTTTTGGTTTTTCTTTACTACAACTAAGTTTCCTTATCTAGTAGCTTACATCTAAGCATGTTTTCGCTTGTTGCGGGTAGACCTTCGGTATAATCACTTGCCATGACCATCGTTAGGATGGTTTATTACTATTGCGCTAAATCGAGCGGTCTCGTACGCTGGAGTCGGCGTACTAAACGTCTTATGTCCATAGTTTGGAGGATGGCATTGTTACAATGGCCACGGAGTCTGATACTTAGCTTTCGAGCGGAGTTTGTTATTTCTTCGTTAACGGTATTTATCCCTAGGTCCCTTTGCATATCACAATTCCTGAGATACCAGGATATCCCTATAGTTTTATTTTGAAAGGACTAAATAAATCCTCTGTTATTTGATTTGGTGCAACCCCATAGATGTATGCCGAAAGTCCATATAGGCTTCAGTACTTGCTTGTATAACAGCAGTTTATTGTACATGCTTAACTCGGAGTGCATTTTAAGTAACCAGTAAATTTCTCTATACCGGTGTTCGAGTTCATCCTCTTCTTCTTTTTCACGTGGGTCGTCCACTTGTTTCGCATCGAGAGTCATACCAAGATATTTTGCCTCTTTAGCGTACGGTATTACTACAGAATTAATGAAAACTGGTAGATTTCAATATTTCTGTAGGTAAAACTTATGTGCGTTGATTAGGTCTCTTAACTCTAAGGTTGTTTTTAAAGACCCATTTAGACTAATGTTTTCCTCACAGTCTAGTCTAAAACTTTCCCAGTCAGTTTTGTTATCTGTCAATCTCGGCGCACTTCCACTTTGCTTAATTTATTGCTTATGGTCAAAATTACAGATGAGTGGTCGGAAGAGAGGTCAAAGCTTTCTTTTACTTTCACGATGTTTGTAGGTACTCCTTTAATAATAAAAAAGTCTACTAAGTCGGGTACTTTTCCTGTATCGGCGGACTAATATGTCGGTTTTCCTGATGAGTAAAAGTCGACCCCGAGCTCCATACTGACTTTGTACAGCAGTATGCATTTTTGTTGACAGTTTATTGTTTATTGTGGCATCAACTTAACAATTTGTTATTTACAATATTTAAATATAGAGATTTGATTACTGTTTTAATCTTACATCTACAAAATTATACAATCTATCAAGTATTTACATATTATATAGTTATATGATGATTTGAAGGAATAAAAAGATAAAATAATATAAAATGCGGTAGCAGTAATGCAGAATGTGTATTTCGCCGGGGGAAGAGAGAAGTCCCGTTATGAATTGATTTTAACACAAGCAATTTAATATATATGTGAATAAATTAATAAATACATAAATAAATAAATAAATTAACCAACATACAAATAAATAAATAAATTAATAAATATATAAATGAATAAGTACATAAATAAATAAATAATAAATAAATAAATAGATAAGTAAATAAATAAATAAATAAATAAATAAATAAGTAAATAATAAATAAACAAGTAAATAAATAAGTAAATTAATTAGTGAATACAGACAGAAATTAATGATATAATCAAAGGTATATAACGAAGATATTATTTCTTTAAGTTATGTTAGATAAGTTTGAAATCAATTCATTATCAGATGATAAACAGTCGTTCAGATCTTGTAGTGATCGTTTCTATTTTAGCCATTTTATGAAGTTCCCTTGTAGAGAAAAACCATGGAAGATTTAGGATAATTTTAAGCAATTTATTTTGAGCAATTTTAAGTTTGCGTATGTGACAGTTCGCGCACTTGCTCCATATAGGGGAGCCGTAAAATATTATGGATTGAAAAATTGATTTAAAAATTAATAGTTTGTTGTCGTCGTTAAGTTTTGATTTCCTACATATAAATGGGTAGAGGATTCTAATCGTGTTATTAATTTTTCTTATTATTTCCTGTACATGGAGACCGAATGTTAATTTTTTATCTAGATATATACCAAGAAATTTTACGTTTGATTTCCATTCAACCTGAGTACCGTTTATAGATAGGTTGTTGCTTGGAAATGGGCAAGCTTTTCTTTTACGAGTAAAAAAGATAGCTTGAGTCTTTGAAGCATTTATGTTAAGTTTCCAGTTGCCACAATACGCTAGGAGATCATTAAGTCCTGATTGAAGATTAGTTTCAATGTTGAAACCAATTGAATCTGAGGAATAAATTCAGGTATCGTCAGCAAATAGGGCAATATTACAATTTCTCAGGTTGGGGAAATCAGAGGTATATATATTAAATAAACCTGGTGCAATAACGGATCCTTGTGGGACTCCGGCTTTAATATGTTGACTGTCAGAGAAGCTTTGATTAATAAATACCTTGAAGCTTCGGGTCGTGATGAACGATTTTATAATTTTGACTAAGTATAAAGGAAACTTAAAGTTTATTAACTTGTGTATCAGTCCTTCATGCCAAACGGTATCGAATGCTTTTTCTATGTCTAGGACTACCATGCCAGTACTTCTGCCCACTGAGAAATGATTTTTAATATCGTTTGTGATACAATGGACTTGATGCGTGGTGCTATGAAATGCTCTGAATCCAAATTGTTGTGTTAGTAGGATCGCATTACTATCAATAAAAGAAACAATTCTCTTCTTAATCAACTTTTCAAAGCACTTGCTAAGCGAACTTAGTTGGCTAATCGGCCTGTAGCTACAGGGCAAATCAGGAGCTTTGCCAGGCTTACTTTCCATATATTGGGGAAGTATCCCAGTCTAAGACAGTTATTGAAGATTTCCGCCAGTTTCTTAAGGGCAAAGTCGGGGAGATTTTTAAGATATATATTTTTTATCTTGTCGAGTCCTGTTGATTTTCTTATTTCCAGACTGTGGATAATGTCCTTAAGTTCACCAAAGGAAATTGGGTGGTAGTTCTCAAACAAGGAGTATGAATCTATAAGACCTACTGATTGTAGGACAGAAGATTCAATATTCGGGTCTATAATACCACTGACGACAATCGAATGGCTGTTAAGGAAGCTAGTTGCCAGCGCATACGCTTTTTCAGAACAAGAAAGATGAACAGAGTTGCCTATTTTGAGGGGAGGAATAAAAGTCTTCTTTTTCTTTATAATCTTAATGATGTTCCAGCAGGGTTTGATACCTTTGTCTAGTCCTTGTAAACGTTCGTTCCAAGATTGATTGCTAAAGTTCGAAATAGCAAATTTGAAAAGAGCATTCATTTTCTTATATTGATCAAGGTAGAATTCATTTCGCGTCCATCTCCATCGGGACCTACAGGTATTATTCAGAGTTAACATGTCGAGAATGAATGATGGTAGTATCTTGCATGAATGTCTAACCAAAGTTTCTTTGGTACAGACTGCTCGACACTTTCTAAAATAGTATTTGTAAAGGTGTTGATGTTCTCATCGATATGCGAAGGGCTGGAATTAGGAACAATACCGTTTTCTAATTTTGTCCGAGTAAGAACATTTAGCTGGAGACAATATTACACTATTTGCATTTAACAGGCAGATGGTCAGAACTCAATTCTTTGAATGTTATTGGAGCTGTAAAAAGTTCAGGTATGTTGGTGAGAAATAGATCTAAGGTCGATGGATTTTTATTTCTGGCGGATTGAATGTGTGTGGGATTGGGTGGGAAGAGAACTTCGAAAGGGTATCTTGAATGAAGGTCAGCAAGAATGTTGCCCCACCGATTTGCTCTCAGACATCCCCAATTTCTATGTCTGGCGTTAAAATCGCCACCTATGAGAAACAAGTCGTTAGTGTTAACTAGTTTTAGATAATCGTTTCGTAAGTCAGCTCGATTATAGTGAGACGTCCTACCACCTGGAAAGTACGCACTAAAGATTTTTAGTGAAAGTCCATTAACAAAGGGAATTTCAATGCCAATGGCTTCTATAATTTTAGTATTTAATATTGGTAGCAAACTGTGCTTTATTGAACACCACCACCACTTCTCTCTTCCCTATCCAGACGATAACACTTATACATAGAGTTGGACAATCGATCAGTTACCTTTAACCATGTTTCTGATATTAGTGCTAAATCTGTGTTGTGAATGTTAAGGAAATTAAAAAATTCAATTTGTTTTCCTCGAATGCTTCTAGCATTCCAACATATTATGCTTAGGCTACAGGAATTCATTTCGATTTATACAAGTACTTAATTGCTAACTGAGTTATAGTATTAAATTGTTCTGCTTTGGTAACACATTTATATTTTAGGAGTGAAGGAAAATCACTTAAATTAGATTCGAAGTGCGTTTGTGCTCTTCTAACGCGTTGAGGTTTGTTTTTGGCTGAAAGCTTTTCCCTTATTTCCAGAAAGCTTTTACGGCTGATGCATGTCAAATCAGTTGATTTGGTACACACCATTGCAGTTGGCACATTTGACATTCTTTTATGTACATTCACTCGTTTTATGAGATTCTGAGCAAATAGCACAATGGGTCTTAATGCGACAGTTTTTCTCGCCGTGGCCTTCATTTGGCAGTTGAAACACTGCGTAATTCGGTTGTGTTGTTTCCGTGCGAAATCCCATTTCACTTGCGTCTTAAAAATTGATTTATAGTTTTTCTTTAGCTCTGCAAGGCGAATGGAGCCAATTTCAAGAAAAATTAAATAAAATGTATCAACAAATCTTTTTTTTTTTTTTAAACCAAGCGATGTCAGTTCATCTTTTAGTACTTCTGTAGAAACTTCTTCTAGTCCATACAGAATCACTTTGAATGACCTTGATGTTGGAAGGTCATGTGTAAAAAACTAAGCGTGTTACACAACTTTTGGTGTGATTCAACACTTTCACAGCTGATTTTGATACCGATGCTAATTTTTTTGACCGAATAATTGTTTATATGGATGTCTCGGAGGAGCGCATGAGCTTCATTCAGAGTTCTATGCATAACACACACTGATGGTACTTTGGGTTTGTTTTTATTTGATGTGGATGGAATTATAATTTCATCACTATCAACGTTATCGTTGTTCGTATAGCTTAGAGTCTGTAAGGGTGCCCAGTAATTACTACTGGAATGTGATTTCCCAGAACTCATCTTGTGCACTTTAATCTTTGAAGACCCGTGGTCTTCAGTAATAGGTGAACGATCGCGTTTGGGTATTTTGGAGTTTTTGTGAACGAGCGCTTAAGAAGAGAAGACTTTCTTGGTTAAAGCTCCGAACAGAACAGCTTTTCATCAACTCAACACATCGAGAGCCCACTTCACCGCCCCATATGGCTCAGCAAAACGCTTCTGCGTCATTGAACTCTTTGTTGGACTTTCCTCCTCTACCTCGTCACAGCACACACAATGTAACTGATAACATGAATATTTTGACTGGACAGCTTCCTCAAAAAAAAAACGCACAGTGGCGTCGATTGACCGCAACAACTCCAACGGCAGCGGCAACAATAATAATCTTTTTTCTTAAGAGGATATTAATAAATTAGTTATGGACTTAATTTCTGATTTATCTAAATGTACTGCTAAATTTGAACAATTTAAAGTTATTGCACATTTAGCTACTAAGTACCTGTACAATTATGTTAATGCTAGAAGTTTAAACAGCAAAAGAATTGAATTACTGAATTTTCTTAATAATAATAACATTGATATCGGTCTATTAACTGAAACTGCCCTTAATAGTAACAGCCCAAACTTATCAAACGCGATTTACAAGAGCTATAGAGTTGACAGATACAATAGAAGAGGTGGAGGTGTAGCTATTCTTGTTCGTAGATCAGTTCAACACTCGCCTTTACCTGTCATCATCAAGTCAAACATGAAACAAAAGTGTAAAAATGTACTGTGTATATTTTTCTGGTGCAATTTCATCAGCGGAGAACAAACGACGATTTATTAGGGATTGCGAAGCCTACTCATTACAGGAAGTGATGTCATTCTCGCTGGTTATTTTAACTGTCGTCATCGTGATTTGGGTTGTGTTCGGGCAAATACTTGGGGTAATATTCTTTCCAGAATATTATCCCATTCTGTATTTCCCATCCGTTCTCCCCCTGAATCTGATTCAGAATCTTATTTTGGATTTTCGAAACGGTAAATGGAACCAAAAACTAAAATCTTCAGATAAGAATTGCAAACCATTTTGGAACATCGCTAAAGTAATCAGGCATAAAAATAGACATATTCCTGCACTTATCTGTCATGATTATACCTTCTTCATGGACAAGGAGAAGGCTGATTTATTATCATAGACCTTCTCAGCAAATCATATTGTTTCGAGAAACTTAAACGGAAACGGAGACTCTTGTTAATGAACACACTACAGTTTTTAACAACGATATCTTTATTACTCCAAACAATGTGTTTATTCGAGTGAATACCATAAGAAATATTCTGAAAACTCTGAAGATTAACAAAGCTGGTGGTTTAGACGGTATTAGAAACATGTTTTTGAAACGTCTGCCTCAATCGGGCATTAAATATCTCACATTTCTAGTCAATGCGTGCCTTAAGATACAATATTTCCCTGGCAAATGGAAAAAGTTATACCGATCTTAAAACCAGGAAAACCTGCGGAGTGCCCCAGCAGTTATAGACCTATTAGTCTGCTTAGTAGTGTTAGTAAAATCTTAGAAAAAGTTCTGAAAGAATTAATTCTAGAATTTACAATTGAAAATGCAGTATTTTCTAATACTTTGTTCGGTTTCAGGAAATCCCATAATACTCCCCATCAATGTCTTAGGATATGTAATCATATCAGATCTAACCGATCAGTAGGCAAATCTACTGGTATGATCCTGCTTGATGTGGAGAAGGCCTTCGACACAGACTGGCATAACGGTCTTATTTATAAAATGCTAAATCTTAACTATCCACCATACCTTGTCAAAATAGTCCAAAGTTTTTTGAATAGTCGTTGTTTTCGAGTCCACGTTAATACATTTTTGTCAACCCCAATAACGTTTCCGTGGGTGTTCCTCAAGGTTCAGTTATCAGTCCTATTCTATATAATATATACACATCTGACTTTCCATACTTACCTTATTGCCAGGTGGCACTCTTTGCTGACGATACTGTGACATACACCTCACATGAGTATGCTCTCGACGTTGAGGGGATACTTTTAATTGCAAGTGAGATAATACACAGTTATTTCAACAGGTGGAAAATAAAAATTAATTCTGAGAAAACTCAAGCTGTCTTTTTCACCAGAAAAAGAAAATCTTGTTTTCTTCCTCAGAATCCAATTCCCATCTTCGGTACCGAGATAAGTTGGAATTTGTCTGCAAAATATCATGGAATATACTTGGATTCGAAACTAACCTTTAGTTGCCATGTCACACAGACTTAAAAAAAATAGAAATTGCGACCACTTTATTATATCCATTAATAAACAGGAAGTCACAGTTATCCATTGAAAATAAAATTATTTAAAGTTATCTTCCAGCCAATATTAACTTACGGCTGCCCGATTTGGGGTGGAATGGCCAAATGTCATTTAAGAAGACTTCAAGTTGCTCAGAATAAAACCTTAAAATGATCTTCAACTTACCATCTCATTTTTCTACGAAAGAACTGCATACAAGAGCAGGTGTGGAACTGATGAACGAACGTATTGGGAAGCTTAAAAACAAATTTAATATTCGTTGTGCTCTTGCGGATAGTCCTCTCATAAACAATCTTGTCGTATAAATGTCAATAATATAGTAAATAATTGAAGTGTTTTTTTTATTTATTCGTTTGTACATAATTTATTAATTTTTGGTTTCTTGTTATTTACTTATTTATTTTTTATCTATACATATTTATTTACTCATTCATTTATTTATTTTGTTATTTTTATATTATATTTATGTATTTTTGTTTATATTTATTTACTTATTAACGTAGTTATTTATTTATTTATTTATTTGTATATTTCATTCATTATTATAATGTTATCTATATATTGATCCTTTGTAAGTGTTCAAAGACACATTATAATCTGTTGATACAACATCTCTTTTTTTTCTCTCTTTTGTTACGAGGATTTTCTGTCGATTTGTCCATTTGCCCTTAACGTTTCAATAACCTGTTTTTCTAAAATTTAAAACTGTTTCTAAGTAGCAGGGTACTCACGTACCAAATCTCTATATGTAAAATGTGCAATACTAATACTCTAATAATAAATTGTATGTGCGAAATAAAGATATCTATATATCTATCTATCTATCTAAGTAGTTAAGTTTGGCCAAGTTTTTTATAAGCTTTCTTGGCAAATAAAAAATTTTATAATAGATTGTCTTATTGACCAAAACAAACATAGATTAAGCCGAAAGGCATAGTTATAATGTAGTTTAGATTAGCTTAGAGTACCCGCATAGGGTCAGTAGGTTATTATTAAAAACGGATTCTTAAGTTAGTTAAGCTGGTTTTAAGTAGTTTTGTCTAGCAAGTAAGTAAAATATATAATATATATACTTTGTGATGCTGGGTTCGAATGCCGAAAAATAGAAATCTTTGTTTTCTATAATTAAAATAAATAGACACTAAAGTGTGATAAAGTGAAATGGAGCCAGCCGAGCGACCCGAAAATCGGGTGATGTTGTACCTGTGGCTGAGACATCAGACCACCAGTCAACACAAGAAGAGCATTGGATCAGGCGATGAAATTGCGGCAAAAGCTGCGAATAGAACAGCAGCAGAAGAAACAACAACAACAGCAGCAGCAGCCAAAGGCAGCAACCCATGTTCGACGACTTCGAGTACGAGACGACAGAAGGGGAGGGGAGATTCTCCTACAGCGGGAGATAGAATCCCTTCCACACTCTGACGTCCTCTGAATCGGAGGATGAAGATGAAGAGGACAGGGAGCAGCTGGAGGAGAGCCAGCGAGAGAGGGAGGGGCTGGACGCCCATATCCAAGCCCTCCAAACCGAGGTAAGGGCCAGGAGAGCAGCTAAAGAGCCTGCCCAACATAAGCGGCAGCCAAAGCAGCAGCAGCAACAACAACAGAAGCTGCCAAAGCAACAGCAGCCTCAACAACAGCTTCAGTCATCAGTCGTTCACCGATCCTTGAACAGTGCGCATGTGTTTCGGCTTAGTTATTCAAAGTGAAAAAATAAAAATAAAAAGTGCAGTCAAGTAGTGTAAACAACTTGGGGATCCGCAACAAGGTCGTGGCCGAAAGCTTAAGGTCCACAGCCGGGAACCAATAGGGCTGGGTTCGAAACCCAGCGGGAGCAATCTCCTTTTTTTAATTTTTTCTTCTCCCACTATAAAAATTTGCACTGGATAAGTGAGTCAGTGCAAAGCATGGAGGAGAACGGGCAGGCCGGTCGCCCAGAGGAGGACGGCGGGAACCAGCAACCGGTGGCAAAAGAGTCACGCCACCAAGCAGCGGTTCCTAACGATGGAACGACAAAGAGGAGGAGGAAAAAGCAGACCTCCACCAGTTCTAAGCGACGCAATACAAACGCGTCACCTAATAAGCCGCACATGGAGGAATCTGCAGCGTCTACGTCATCGAACGAGACAACCCACGAGGCCGATGCAGAAGATGACGCATATTCTTATGTGTCTGATGGTAGAGAGGGGCGATTCGCCGTAAGCAGTATCAGCTTCGAATCGGTTCCCTCCGACACAGAAGAGGAAGTGGAGGCTATCATCCGCTCCAAAGAAACAAAAGTCTCAAATCTGAGGGAGGAGACGGACAAACTCCTTCAAGAGATCAGAGAGCTTCGCCAAAGAACTCTCGAAAGGCGAAAGAAGGAGGAGGCAGTTCTACAACGCGGGCAACAACAACAACGAACGTTGCCTGAATCAAGTCAGCCGGCGAAGCAGGCGAGGCAGGCGCAGCAACAACAACAGCAAGCAGCGCCGAAACAGAAAAAGCTGCTTCAACAGCCATCAGAGCAGCAACAACAGCAAAAGAAACAACAAAAGAGAGCAGCCCAGCAACAACATCAAGCAACATCGCAACAAGACAAGCAACAGCAACATGCAGTACACCAGCAACAACCACAGCAAAAGACAGAAAAAGTGCCACCGATCAATTTGTACAAGCCGGATGTCATTTACACTGCACAGGTATGTAGGACGGCCGTAGGTAGTGGTAACTTCCCAATTAAAAAAAATAAAGGGTTCGAGAAATACTCAATCTGCTGCAAGACAGTAGACCAATATAATAAAATTAAGAAGGTACTAAAGCGATCGACGATGGAGTTCTTCTCTTTTACGCCAAAAGGAGAAAAACTCCAGTCAAAATTGTTAAAGATCTCCGCACCGCTCGAAGCGGAGGAAATTCTCCAACTGCTCAAAGAGCAAGTGTGTGACGGTCTCGAGATCGTCGGAGTCAAGCCCTTCACCACAGCTAAGGCAAAAAGGGAGGGGCGGAAATTACCGTATTTCATCGTACAGCTGTCACCCAACAGCAAAGTAGATAAGCTAAACGATATTGATCGTTTGGCTGACTATCATTGCGCATGGGATAGCATAAGAAGGCGCAATGGCATTCTCCAATGTGCTCGCTGCCAAAGGTTTGGGCACGCCGCGTCGAACTGCTAAATGCAGCCTCGATGCGTGAAGTGCAGTCAAAACCACAAGGCGGAGGATTGCCCGCTGGGGAAAGAGGGAGCAGCTGACAAAAGTCAGCTCAAGTGCGTACTCTGCGGTAACGCGGGGCACACCGCCAACTATCGGGGTTGCCCTAAATTCCAAGAGCGGAAAGCAAAAATGGTTCTGCAGAAGCAGCCCCCAGTGAAAAATCCACTTGGGGCAGCCATACCCGTCACCCCTCAAGTGACCTACGCCCAAATGGCGTCTAGTCAGAGGAGCACGGAAAAGCAGCAACTACCAAAGGTAGTGCCGCAAGTCTCAGTGCCAAAAGCACACGAGCCAGCGCCTGAATGGAAAACATCCATTGAAGGGCGTATGGCTCGGTTAGAGGAGCAGGTCGGCCAAATTCTGCCGCTCCTGCAGAACCAACCACGTCAAAAGTCTTAATGGCTGCGCAGACGGAGAGTATTTTTAAGATCCTTGCAGTGAATGCAAATTCATTGATAGGGGTCCCACGAACAAACGAGCTCTATAGATTGTTGGACGATCAAAGCCCAGAGCTGATGCTGATTAGCGAAACCAAGCTAACTCAGAGAGGCATACTGGAGCACAGCAATTATAATGTTGTTAGAAGAGACCGGCCCAATTCCAGTGGTGGAGGCGGTGTTGCGAACTTCATAAAAAATAACATTAAACACAAGGTAGTGTATAGTAGTGAAGTACGAAGGTTTCAAGAGTTGGAGGCCTGCATCGTGTGCATTTCGCTCCGCAGTGGAAGGAGGTGGTATGCCGTGTCGGTCTACTTTTCTGGCAACCCTAGTTCCAGTACAACCATATCAGAGCTCGATTCACTCTTTCGATGTCTGAGGCTGGACTCGGAGGAGAACTATTTTATTTTGGCCGGGGACTTAAATGCCCGACATGGATATTGGGGAAACACAATTTCCAACAATAGAGGGGACCAGCTTTACAGCTGGTTTTGCTTACACAGTGTCGAGTATAGACTCGATTTGAAAGCAACAGAGATCTCGTCGTTCCAGAACCGGGTCGTATCTGGATCTCCTACTGCTAGACGCAAGACTGCAGCTGACAGACACAAACGCACAGACAGTAAACTGTTTGAACACTTTCGTGTATCTCAGTGACCATTGCGGACTCAGTGCCGAAATCAAGATCCCCAACGACATTGCGGAATTAGGAGAGTATGTTCAAACGTACACCTACAACTACAGTAGGGCACGATGGACACGCTTCTCCAGACAAATGACGCGAGCACTCTCTTCGAACGCGCTTCACATACCGTCCAATAGAAACTTGTCAAACGAAGAGATTGACATGTATCTAATTCAATTGGACGAGACAATTAAACGAACTATGGACATTACTATACCTCGGTATACACGGACAAACAACGAAAACTTGTACCGAAATGCGACTATCGACGCACTCCACCAACGTAAAAGTAGACTCCTGTCAAGATTAAAAACCTTGTACAGGCGGTTTACTGACAGACGAGACGAGGAAGTTAGGACACTGAAATCGCTCATTAAGAATATCCAAACATTAATTGTCCAGAATTACAGGCTTTCTGTTAATTCGTACTGGAATGACAAGATACGGGCTGTTAGATCTAACAACCCGAGCATGTTCCCGCAAATAAACAAATTCTTCCGTAGCAAAAATAGCGATATTCCGTGTCTTAAGCTTTCCAGAACGACGAACAACGAACAAGTACTGACTACAGCAGGAATTGATCCAGATAACGCCATACTCGACGATAACTTCTTTGTGGTCGAAGATCCGCAAGAAAAAATGGAGGTACTAGGCGCGGTGTTCCAAGAAGTGTACAAGGTGAATGAGAGCGTTCGCCCGAACCACGAGTTTTATAACCGCGTACTGGCTAGCAACTCTCAACTTCGAGAAGAAATGCAACAATGGCGATCTGAGAACACTGGCTTTGTCGTGTTCAATGATGATAACATGGCAGATAATGCCATCGCCGACGAAGGGGTTCATCCTCCGTTCATATCGAAGACAGAACTCCAAGCGGTCTTCGAATCATTAAAAAAGAAAAAGTCTGTTGGAATCGACGGGATCTCCAACATTGTGCTAAGACACCTCTCCCTGGAAGTGGTTAATATGTACACAATCCTGTTTAACAATGCTTTGAATAGTGCACATTATCCAGAGCATTGGAAAACTGCGATTGTGCAACCCATATCCAAGAGAGGAAAAGATTCTTCGAATCCGTGCAACCCCCGGTCAATTACTCTCCCTCCGAACATCAGTAAGGTATTCGAGAAGGTGATCAATAGAACTCTGATCAACTGGACTAAGGACAAAAATATAATTCCGGATAACCAATTCGGTTTCAAAGCGGGGCATGACACTATTCATGCTGCGTCGAAACTGGTGTCGGATATCCAATGGAACAAGAGCCAGAAACAATGTACGGGTGCCTGCTTGATTGACCTGGAGAAGGCCTTTGACACCGTATGGTTAGAAGGTCTTTTCTACAAGATCAATCGGCTAGGCATTAGCAAACCACTGCTGTACCTACTGTGTAACATGCTTACCGGTAGACGGTTCGTAGTCAAAAATGGCAACGTGACCTCCACAGGTATATTCCAAATTAAAAATGGTCTCCAACAGGGTGCCGTTAATTCGCCGATCCGGGCTTGTCTTAGGGCTTGCCTTCGCCTTTATCGAACTCCAGAGTCCCAGTACATAAAATACTATTCCAATGAGGTCTTATACAACAGGGCAAACCTGATTAGAGTAGACAATTTCATGTTGAAGTTGATTCGAGGTCATACTGCTAGAGCGATGAACTCGGTCAATAACTTGATCTCGGGGGCTTACTACCCCAATGCACAATACCACGAAAGGGTACGTCACAACGGCTTCGTCCCCCCAGAAGCCTTTCTCCATTTAGACAAAAACGGGCTGTTACAAAATATAAATGCGGTACCGCTCATCTTCCACATAGTCCGTTCAACTGTGGATGGGCGACTCAACCACGACCGTTGCGTCGCACAACGAGCTGAGGAGGGTCTCCTTTGGTTCAGTACGGCGGTATCAAGGAGAGATGTTCGGGATATTGCATTGCAACATCGAAAATTCTGGTGGTTGGGGAGAGAGGGAACTCCCTCGTCGAACCCTTTAGACCCGGGGTAGAAAGGGTAGTACGTATCCCCGAAGGGGGGACCAGTCGGTCAATGTCTTGCAGCAATTAGATGCAACCTATGGCCGGCCTACATAGCCTACGGTAGTTTTTAAGGTAGATGTAAGCTGTAAATAATGAAAAAAAAAAAATAAATAATAAAAAAAAAAAAAAAAAGTGAGTATTCACATACGTACACCACTGTGTACCTTTGTGTATACATTGTATATATCAATACATATACATATGCATATGTGTATATATTCATATATACATATGTATATGCATGTAGTTTAGCTTAAGTTAGTGCAAGTTATTTTTAAGGTAGTGTGTAAGTTAGTATATAAGTTTTAAGTATATCCAGTTCTGTTATTAAGTTTCTTACAAATTTTTCTTAATATTAAGTTGTACAGTTAAAGCAAGTTTTCTTTAAATGCATAGATCCTTAGTTTAAGTCGAAAGACATAGAATAAGATTAAGTTTAGCTTAGAGTGCCTGCCGAGGGCCAGTAAGTTAGAAATAGTAAAAATGTTCGTCCAACTAGTTTTAAGCATTTTTGTCTAGTATGTAAGTCTTCATGAATTCCTAAAATAAAAATGAATTAAAAAAAAAAAAAAACAGCTTCAGGCAGACCAAGGGAAAGCAACCGCAGCACCAGCAGAAGCAGCAACAGCCAGGAACGTCCAAACCGCTGCCAAAGGGACAGCGTCAGACAAAGCAACATCGGTATAATGGCTGCGCATGCAGCCTGCAACCTTAAAATTCTAGCAGTGAATGCGAATTCACTGATCCGCCCTTGTTGCGACACAACAAAAGCGATGTTTATGCAGAAAAGTCAAGTGCAAGTCCCGTCGGGAAAATTGCATTCAAATAATGACCACTTAAACGAATCAGCTGTTTGGGGAGGAGCCATAACCATAGGTCAACGAACAATGCCCACACACATGAAATTGAAGAAATTCAAAACAGACTGCCTCCTTACTACCACAAGTACAATACATGTACAGGGGGCATTGGTCCACACTGAAGAACAGCAGTGAACAGCAATCAAGTATCAGCACATGGGTCAACGGTCGTAACCGATCGATGGATGATTAGAGGTTTCGTGGTGAGGAGAAAACGAAGAAAAGTCAGTCGACGAAACCTAAGTCATGTAATTAGACATCAAAATAAATAACTAATTAAAACTATTGTCTCGCGTTTATGTTGTGCCTAGTAATAGAATATTATATAATATATATTCCGTCTTTTTGTTGCTATTTGTGTGGGAATCGGTGGGATAGTCATAATTGCTAGTGTCCTTGCGGCACACATTGGTCCTTCGAGCCGGATCTAAGGATAAAGCGAGAGAAAACTATCCGAAAGCGTGAAGTGTTTCATTAGGACTGGCCTAAGGAGACATCGTACTGGATTGAGCAAGGGAGAGCCGTTGGAGCAGCGAGGGAGCAAAGCAGTCTAACAGGTGTGTGGATTAATAATAATTTTTATTTAATTACCGAGGTCATAACTCACCATAACTCTTATTTTAACGTGTCGTGTGTACGTGTGAGTCAAAAATGAGTATAAACAAGATATCAAATTTGATCGATAGAAGAGTCATTCTCTGCGGCGAAAACACTCCACCAAAAAATTGTGGCTTTTCCTGGTGATGAAGCAACCATCAATTACATGGAAGCATTAACATTCCACGAATTAAAGGAACTGTACTACAGGTACACGTCGAGTTTAAGGGCGCAGTTAACCAGTTCAGACAGCCAAACCAAATCCGAAGTGCTGAATCACTCAGCAGTTGTATCGCGACCACCCTTCCTTCTGGGGGTCATTTCAAATATGGCCAGAATTGAGAAGGCATGTTTGAGAGTCTAGTTTGGAAAAATTCTGCACTTTCAGATGTGCAAAAACTTTACTATTTAAAGGCCAACCTAACTTTAGATGCCGAACGGTTACTTAGGAATACGTCGATCACAGATGGAAATTTTGAGTCTGCCTGGGCAATTCTGGTGAAGCGATACCAGAACCTGCGATTGTTAAAGGACAATCAGTTTAAACTGTTGTTCGAACAACCAGCATTGTTTCAGGAATCATCCGAGGATCTTCAATAGTCATTGGACAGAAAAAATGAGGCCAAACAGGCGCTCGAAAACCTTGGAATGCCAGTAGAATTTTGTAATGATGTTTTAATCTTCCACACCGTGAAGAAACTACCGCTTCTCACTCGAAGTCAATGGGAAGCCCATATCTCTGCGTATGTCGATTATCCGGCATATAGCATCTTGGAGAACTTTCTGCTAATGAGATCACGGACCCATATCTCTGCGTATGTCGATTATCCGGCATATAGCGTCTTGGAGAACTTTCTGCTAATGAGATCACGGACCTTAGCTGTTCTAGAACAATCCTCGGCCCATGTGCCGCAAAAGAAAAATAACTTGAAAATGGGCAGTGTGCACAATACTGCAGCTGCAAAGTGTCCAATGTATCAAGGCTTGCACTCCATAAGGAAGTGTTTTAAAATTAAGGGGTTGAACCCGAAGAAAAGATTAGACATCACAACAACAACAACAACAACTCACAATCGCTTCTGCTTAAATTGTCAGTCTCATGCACAAGATAAGCCGAATTGCATGGACACGTTCGCTTGTGTCGACTGTCATCAAAGGCATCGGTACTGCATGTTCCCGAACCAGTTAGCGCAATGTATGCAAGGGAACCATGTATGCGGGCGGAGTTTCACGGGTAACAAACAACCAACCAGTCCCCAAGCAAAGTAAATTGTCATCGCTTTCACCAATGATCGATGCCTGTGGTACACTTCGAGTGGGCGGTCATTTGGAGAATGCAGAGTTAGCTTACACACAACGGCATCCAATCATATTGCCCTCAGCCAATGCACTGGCAACAATCGGAGAAGAGTACTCGATTTTAAGACTCAAATCCAGCGTCAAATCGTGCGTTCATAAATGCTTGAAATGTTACAGGCACAAGGCAAAAGCAATGCACCAAAGGATGGGTGACCTACCCGCTGCAAGGGTCAAACAGGCTCAGTTATTTCAAACATCCGGAGTCGATTATGCTGGACCCGTACGACTGAAGGCATATAAAGATCGATGCAGCAAAATATGTAATATGTAAAACGTGGAGTCGGTGAGCGATTATAGTATCACAGTCATTCACAGACATCTGAGCAGTGCGGTGATAGTTCGCGAGAGTGTCGACTTCGCATAAATAAAGCAAATAGTGACAAAACATTGAAGAAGCGCAGGTGCGCCGTTTGCCAACAAGAAGCAGTGGCTGAGTACGTAGAGTCAGTCGTTCACAGACTGCCGACCAGTGCAAACATGTTTCGACTTAGTGCGAATATAGATAGTATCAAGTGTGTAAAGTGAAGCTGAAAATTGCGGCAGAAGCCGCAAACACAGCAGCAGCAGTAACAACAATAACAACAGCTGTAGCCAAAACTACAGCTGCAGCCGCCCGAAGGCAGCAACCAACGTCGACGACGTAGAATACGAGTCGACAGAGGGGGAGTGGAGATTCTTCTACAACGGGAGAGAGAACCCCTTCCTCACTTTGACGTCCTCTGAATCGGAGGGTGAAGAGAAAGAGGACAGGGAGCAGCTGGAGAAGAGCCAGCGAGAGAGGGAGGAGCTGGACGCCCACATCCAAGCCTTCCAAACCAAACTAAGGGCCAGGAGAGCAGCTAAAGAGGCTGCCCAACAACAGCAGTAGCTACTAAAACAGCGATAGCAGCAACGACAACAGCAGCAGCAACAACAACAGCAGCAGCAGCAGCAACAGCAACAGCAGCAGCCAAAGCAACAACAGCTTCAGATGCAGACCAAGGGGAAGCAACCGCAGCACCAGCAGAAGCAGCAACAACCAGGAACGTCCCAACCGCTGCCAAAGGGACAGCGTCAGACAGCAGCCAAACACGGAAAGCAGCAACAACAACTTCAGCAGAAGCAGACCCAGCAGAAGAAAACAGAGAAGGAGCAACAACATCAGCAGCCAGCCAATAAGGAGAGATGCACTCCAATCAACGTCTTCGGATTGGACACGAAGGACATTGATATGTTATGTAAGTTGGTCACAAAAACGCATATTTTATTAAGTATAAGGTTCCATTAAGAGTTTCTGTCCATTCCTTATCAATGGCAAGCTATTACGTAGTTAAAGAAAGGCTAGCGTTGTCGGAGGCCGAGTTTTTCTCTTACACCCAAAAAGGAAAAGGTGCAGGTTTTAGGGGTTAACCCTTAATCACTGCGGTATCGATAAGGGAGAATAGGAAAGTTCCGTTCTTCCTTATTCAGGTCACCGCAGACAGCAAACTAGAGAGCCTAAAGAAAATTGCCAAATTAGGCTCTTTGTCTGTTAAATGGGATACAATAAAAAAGACTAAGAACAAACTCCAGTGTGCTCGGTGCCAGAGGTTTGGGCATGTCGCGGCGAACTGTAACAAGCAGTCTCGCTGCGTCAAATGTGCGGGACCCACAATCGCGGGGCATGTCCTTTAGGGACGGATAAAGTTGAGGATAGGAGCAAGCTAACGTGCGTACTCTGAAAGACCAGCGGACACCCTGCAAACTATCGGGGATGTCCTAATGTCCAGGAAATCAGGAAAATTATAGAGGCCAAACGTAAAGGAAAAATAGTAGAAGCGAGGCCAGTGCCCAGGTCTCTAGCTACCACTGTTACTCCAGTGGTCTCCTATGACCAAATGGCATCGGGTAGGCGATCGGTTCAACAGACAGTGCCGAAAGTTACCCAGGTCCCTGTGGCTAGGCAACCAGAAGCAAATTTGGATGTGCAAACGATCCTGCTCTCTATCTAGAGGCAGATCGCTCAACTCCAGAACCAATTCCAGAAGCAGTTACAAGAACAAGCAGCGCGAATGGACCTCATCTATTCGACGCTGTATAATGGCTGCGCAGGCACTTAAAATTCTAGCAGTGAATGCGAATTCACTGATCCGCCCTTTTTGCACCACAACAAAACATAATCAGCGCGAGCGATGTTAATGCAGAAAAGTCAAGTGCAAGTCCCGTCGGGAAAATTGTATTCAAATAATAACCACTGCATAAACGCATCAGCCGTTTGGGGAGGAGCCATAACCATAGGTCAACGAACAATGTCCACACACACGAAATGTGGAAAGAAATACAAAACAGACGGCCTCCTTACTACCCCAAGTACAATACATGTACAGGGGGCATTGGTCCGCACTGAAAAACAAGCAATCAAGTATCAACATATGGGTCAACGGTCGTAACCGATCGATGGATGACGAAAGGTTTCGTGGTGAGGAGAAAACCCAGAAAAAGTCAGACGACGAAACCTAATCTAAACCTGATGTAATTAGACATCAAAATAAATAACTAATTAAAACTATTGTCTCTTTTATTCCGACATATCGTATTCGTTCTCGCGCTTATGTTGTGAATAGTAATAGACCAACAAATTAATCCGTACATCCGGGATTGCTTTTAGGAAATATTATATAATAATATATATTCCGCCTTTTTGTTGCTATTTGTGAATCGGTGGGATAATCATAATTGCTAGTGTCCTTGCGGCACACATTGGTCCTTCGAGCCGGATCTAAGGATAACGCGAAAGAAAACTATCCGAAAGTGTGAAGTGTTACATTAGGACTGGCCAAAGGAGATATCGTACTGGATTAAGCAAGGAAGAGCCGTTGGAGCAAAGCAGTCTAACGGGCGTGTGAATACGATTTACGACTCAAATCCAGTGTCAAATCGTGCGCTTATAAATGCTTGAAATGTTACAGGCACAAGTCAAAAGCAATGCACCAAAGGATGGGTGACCTACCCGCTGGAAGCGTCAAGCAGGCCCGTCCATTTCAAACATCCGGAGTCGATTATGCTGGACCTGCACAACTGAAGGCATGGAAAGGCCGATGCAGCAAAATATGTAAAGCGTACATAGCCATCTTTGTGTGTTTTTGCACAAACGCAGTGCATTTGGAGTTGGTAAGCGACTATAGTATCACAGTCGTTCACAGACCTCTGACCAGTCTGTGATGATAGTTCGCGAGAGTGTCGACTTCGCATAAATAAAGCAAGTAGTGACAAAGAATTGAAATAGCGCAGGTGCGCCGTTTGCCACCAAAAAGCAGTGGCTGAGTACGAAGAGTCAGTGCTCCACCAGTGGTTCACAGACTTCCACCCAGTGCAGACGTGTTTCGACTTAGTGCGAATATAGATAGTATCAACTGTGTAAAGTGAAGCTGAATATTGCAAGACCAGCTTCGCGGTAGAGTGATTTCGCGGTTGCCGGGTTCAAATCCCGCAGAAAACAGTGAGATATTTTTTTTTAATTAAATCAAGCAAGGACACTAAGTGTGAAAAAATAGACCAGCGGACACCCTGCTAACTATCGGGGATGTCCTAAGGTCCAAGAGATCAGAAAAATAATAGAGGCCAAACGTAAAGGAGGCGAGGCCAGTGGCCCGTGCTCCAGCTACCACTGTTACACCGGCAGTCTCCGATGCCCAAGTGGCAACCGGCTGGGCAACCGGTTCAACAGACAGTCCCGAAAGTTACCCAGTTCCCTGTGACCAGGCAACCAGAACCCAATTTGAATGTGCAGACGATCCGTGTATAGCGGTGAAGTGCGGAGATTCCAGGCCATAGAAACATGTATCGCACGCATCCCCCTTCGGGGTGGTAAGCGGCTATATGTGATCGCTATCTATGCGACTGACAAGTCACGCATCAACCAATATTTCATTTCAGAGCTCGATACTCTTTTCACTAGCCTTCGACTGAGCTCGGACTACTATATCGTAGCCGGGGACTTGAACTCGAGGCATATAGAGTGGGACAACGTGGTACATAACACCAGGGAGACCTCATTGTATAACTGGTGGGTACATACAAATGGACGACGTGGTTAAACGTACGATGGAAAATACAATCCCCAAGGTAGTTCAAATAGATAACAGCGATGATTATCGAAATGCTACCATTGATGCACTTCACGTGCCCAAAAGTAGGCTGCACTCAAGACTCAAGCTCTTGCACAGGCGGCTTACAGATCCGCAAAATGTGGAAGTCAGAGCATTGAAGTCGGAGATCAAGAACCTCCAACAATTAATACGCATTAACTATAGCTTGGCTATAAGCTTGCACTGGGGCAACAAAATCCGGGCTGTACGATCCAACAACCCGGGTATGTTCCCGCAAGTAAATAAAATATTTCGGAGGAAAGATCAAAACGACATTCAAATCGTTAGACTTCCCAGGACGACAGACAAGGAACACTTAATGACTTTGGACGTTGGCATCGATCCAGATGAGGCAGTGCTAGACAATGACTTCTTTGCGGCGGAAGATCCCCAGGAGAAGGTTACAGCTATTGGTGCAGTGTTCCAGAGAGTGCATACGGTCAACGAGGTTAGTAGGCCGAATCATGATCTGGAGAACATAGCCCTGCTAAACCACTTTTATCTCCGCAATGAGATAAGTCAATGGCGATCAGATAATCCAGGTTTCACCAGGTTCGATGACGAGAACATGGCACATAGTGCCGTCGCCAATGATGGGAATCACATCCTGTTTCTCAAGAAGATCTGCAGGGTATCTTCCACTCGCTGAAGAAGAAAAAGTCAGTGGGAATCGATGGAATACTGAATATTGTGCTTCGTCATCTTCCCCCCGAAGCGGTCCAAATTTACACAACCTTGTTCAGCAATGCGCTGAGTAATGCACATTACCCCACGCACTGGAAGACAGCTGTTGTTCAACCGATCCCTAAACGGGACAAAGATAAGTCCATTCCGACAAATCTTCGGTCGATCAGTTTTCTTCCCTGCATAAGCATGGTTTTTGAAAAGATAGTCATTCGAGTTCTGAAGCAATGGATTAAAGAAAAGAAAATCATACCGGACAACCAGTTCGGATTCCGAGCGGGGCATGATACCATTCATGCCGCGTCAAAACTGGTGTCCGACATACAATGGAATAAAAACAAAAATCAGTACACGGGTGCCTGTCTGATTGACTTGAAGAAGGCGTGCGAAACCGTTTGCTTGGTCTAGTTAGACGAACAATAATGATAAATGTAACTTACTGGCCCTTAGCGGGCACTCTCACCTAAACTTATACTTATTCTATTCTTTCGATCTAAACTGACTCTTTCGACTAAACATTAGATATTAAATGACAGTTTTAAATTAAGAAAATGTATCAAAAAACTTAATAACAGACCTGTTTTATTTAGAACTTATATACTCACTTACACACCACCTTAAAAATAACTTACACTACCTTAAGCTAAACTTACATATATATACATGTATAAATGCTTATATACATGTATATATACATATACTCAATATGTATTTAAAAATGCATACACAAAAGTACAAACAAGTGTGCATACCTTTTGTTTTTTTTTTTGGCTTTGTTTTCGTATTATTTTTATTCAACTTACAACTACCCTAAATCTACCCTAATATGTTTAAGTCGGCCAAAGGATGCAGCAGATAGACCTACATCCAATCCACTGCAAGACAGAGACCGAATACTCCCCTATTCGGGGATACGCAATACCCTTTTTAAGCCGGATCTGAAGGATTCGACGCTGGAGTTCCCTCGCTCCCCAGCCACCAGGAATTTCGGTGCTGCGTAGCAACATCCCGAAAATCCCGTCTTGAGACCGCCATACTGAACCGGAGGAGATTTTTCTCAGCTCGTTGTGCGACGGAACGGTCGTGGTTGAGTCGCCCGTCCACAGTTGATCCGGCTATGTGAAAAATGAGCGGTACCGCATTCGAAGCCACTGTGGAGTACCTTTTCGTGGTATTCTGGATTGGGGAAGTAAGCCCCTGAGATCAAGTTATTGACCGAGGTCATCGCTCTAGCAGTATGACCTCGAATCAACTTCACCAGGAAATGGTCCACTCTTATCAGGTTTGCCCTGTTGTATAAGACCTTATTGGAATAGAATTTTATGTACTGGAACTCTGGAGTTCGCTAAAGACGAAGGTAAGCTCTAAGACAAGCTTTCTCGAACAACCGAATCTCTTCCATTAAACTTGCACTCACGTTGAACCATACGGGACAGCCATAGGTAAGCATTGGCCGGATGAGGCCGGATCGACTTGGCTGTTGTAAAACAGTCTCTTTGTAAGGGCAAAAGCGCCTCGGGCCCTGGCCAGAGCAGCATCTACATGTTGGTTAAAATATAGATACTTATCTAGCCAAATTCCCAGGTATCTGACTACAGTCTCTTGCGCTAGTGGTTCCCGTGTCTTCCAACGATTGAGAACTTTCGCCAATTCTTTTTCGTGTCCGCCGAGGCCTTATACAACGGCGTCCTGAACAGAATGGTTTCCGACTTCCGGAAGTTGATACTCAACTTCCAGTCATCGCAACTTCTCATGAATGAATCGAAGTCACCCTGCGTGAGAGTAGTGATTTCCTCGATCTTTTTGCCTGATCTGTACACGATCAAGTCATCGGCATACGCAATTACGTGAGGAAGAGAACTTATCAGATCGCTCAAGTAAATGTTGAACAGGATCGGCGAATTAACGGCACCCTGTTGGAGACCATTTTTAATTTGGAATATACCTGTGGAGGTCACGTTGCCATTTTTGACTACGAACCGTCTACCGGTAAGCATGTTACACAGTAGGTACAGCAGTGGTTTGCTAATGCCTAGCCGATTGATCTTGTAGAAAAGACCTTCTAACCATACGGTGTCAAAGGCCTTCTCCAGGTCAATCAAGCAGGCACCCGTACATTGTTTCTGGCTCTTGTTCCATTGGATATCCGACACCAGTTTCGACGCAGCATGAATAGTGTCATGCCCCGCTTTGAAACCGAATTGGTTATCCGGAATTATATTTTTGTCCTTAGTCCAGTTGATCAGAGTTCTATTGATCACCTTCTCGAATACCTTACTGATGTTCGGAGGGAGAGTAATTGACCGGGGGTTGCACGGATTCGAAGAATCTTTTCCTCTCTTGCATATGGGTTGTACAATCGCAGTTTTCCAATGCTCCGGATAATGTGCATTATTCAGAACATTATTAAACAGGATAGTGTACATATTAACCGCTTCCAGGGCGAGGAGTATTAACACAATGTTCGAGATCCCGTCGACTCCCACTGACTTCTTCTTCTTTAGTGATTCGAAGACCGCTAGGAGCTCTGTCTTCGATATGAACGGGGGATGAACCCCTTCGTCGGATATGGCATTGTCTGCCATGTTATCATCAATGAACACGACAAAGCCAATGTTCTCAGATCGCCATTGTTGCATGTCTTCTCGAAGTTGAGCGTTGCTAGCTAGTACGCGGTTATCCAAGTCGTGGTTCGGGCGAACGCTCTCATTCACCTTGTACACTTCTTGGAAGACCGCGCCAAGTACCTCCATTTTTTCTTGCGGATCTTCGACCACACAGAAGTTATCGTCGAGTACAGCGTTATCTGGATCAATACAAGCTGTAGTCGGTATTTGTTCAATGTCCGTCGTTCTGGGAAGCTTAAGACATGGAAGATCGCTATTTTTAGTACGAACGAATTTATTAATTTATTTATTAATGTCTGAATGTTCTTAATTAGCGATTGCAGTGTCCTAACTTCCTCACTACGTCTGTCAGTAAACCGCCTGTATAAGGTTTTTAATCTTGTCTGGAGTCTACTTTTTTGTTGGTGGAGTGCGTCAATTGTCGCATTGCAGTACAAGTTTTGGTTATTAGAACGTAAACACCGTGGTATCGTACTGTGCATCTGTCTAGGCCAATTAAATTAGATACATGTCAATCTCTTCGTTTGACAAGTTTCTATTCGACGGTATGTGGAGCGCGTCCGCAGAGAGTGCTCTCGTCATTTGTCTGGAGAAGCGTGTCCACCGAGCCCTACTGTAATTGTAGCGGTAAGTTTGAAAACACTCCCCTAATTCCGCAATATCTATGGGGATCTTGATTTCGGCACTGAGTCTGCAATGGTCACTGAGGTACACGAATGTGTCCAAACAGTTTATCGTTTGTGCGTCTGTGTCTGTCAGCTGCAGTCTTGCGTCTAACAGCAGCAGATCCAAATACGAGCCGGTTCTGGGGAACGACGAGAGCACTGTTGCCTTCAAATCGAGCCTATACTGGACACTGTGCAAGCAAAACCAGCTATAAAGCTGGTCCCCTCAGGCATTGGAAACCACGTTCCCCCAATATCCATGTCGGGTATTTAAGTCCCCGGCCAAAATGAAATAGTTCTCCTCCGAGTCCAGCCTCAGACATCGAAAGAGTGAATCGAGCTCTGATATCGTTGTTCTGGAACTAGGGTTGCCAGAGGAGTAGACCGACACCGCATACAAGATCCTTCTACTGCGGAGCGAAATGCACACGATGCAGGCCTCCAACTGATTAGCTTGGTTTTACTAATCAGCATCAAGTCTGGGCTTTGGTCATCCAACAGTTTATAGAGCTCGCTTTTTCGAAGGATCCCTATCAATAAATTTGCATTCACTGCAAGGATCTTGTACGTGAACTCGTTTATCTGCGCTGCCATTAGAACGGCTGACGACGTTGGCTCTGCAGAAGCTACACGATTTGGTCTACCCGCTCCTCTAACCGATCCATATGCCTTTTAATGGAGGATTTCCAATCCGGTGTTGGATCGTGTGCTCTTGGCACTGAAGGTTGCGGCACTACCTTCGGTAGTTGCTCCTTTTCCGTATTCCCCTAACGCGAAGGCCATTTGGGCGAAGGTCATTTAAGGAGTTACAGGTATGGCTGCCCCGAGTGGATTTTTACTGGGGGCTGCTTCTGAAGAACAGCTTTTGCTTTGCGTTCCTGGAACTTACGGCAACCCCGATTGTTGGTGGTGTGCCTAGCGTTCCCGCAGAGTACGCACTTGAGCTGACTCTTGTCAGCTGCTCCCTCTTGCCCCAAAGAACAATTTTCCGCACTGTGGTCCTCACCGCACCTAACTCTCTCCTTGCCTTTGCTGTGGAGAAGGGCTTGACCCCGACGATTTCAATTTCGTCGCACACTTGCTCTTTGAGCATTTTCTCCGCTTCGAACGGAAAGGCGGTCCTCAACAAGCGGGACTGGCGCTTTTCGCCTTTTGGGGTGAAAGCGAAGCACTCCAACTTCGAAATTTTTAGGTATACTCTATCAATTCTTTATAGTCATCCACTGTCTTGCAGTGGATTGCATACCATAGCTTTGTTTTTACTAATATAGTAATTACCTGCACTTATGGCCTCCTTACACACATTAGCGGTTCGTTCAATGTGTGCCGTGTACGCGTTGATTGGCACCTTTTCGTTCTTCTGCTTCTGCTGTTGGTTTGCTATCTGCTGCCGCAGTTGTGTTGCTGGACGCTGTTGAGTTGCTGGCCGCTGTTGTGTTGCTGGTCGCTGCTGATGCTTTGTTGCTGGCTGTTGTTTTGCCTGTATTGTTGGCATTTTCTGGATCACTGGCTGTTGTTGGTGTCTCTTAGCTGATCGCTGCTGTTGCTGCTGTGGTTGATCAGCTGTTGATGGCTGTTGTTGCTCTGCTTCAGGTGTCCGTGTCCAGTGAATCGAAGCTGTTGCTACTGACAGCGAACAAGCCTTCTCCTCCATCCGACACGTACTGCACTGCCTCTTCCTCCTCCGACTCGGCTGCCGTTGTGCACGCCAAGGCCGCCTCACTAGGCTCTTACCCCTGCCGCTCTTCGGTTGACACGTTTGTATTGCGGCGTTTTCCACTTTTTGGAGACGCCTTCTTCCTCCTCCTCTTGCTTTGTTCACTGCTTTGGGCACTGTTTTCTGATGTCCTGATTCTGCCACCGGTTGTTCTTGGTCATTGTCCACTTTTAAGAGCGCGAACCGCTCGTTTTTTTTCATCTCTCTGCACTCACTTTAATGATGAGATGTGTTTTTCTTGTTCTGTCACATTTCGGACTCGAACCGGGCACCTGTAGAGCCAGGAGCACTGATTCTTTTTTTTTTAATGTAATTTTATTTTATTCTGAATAATTTTACTTACATGCTAGGCACAAGTACTAGTTTTAAGTACTTAACTAACTTAAGAATTTACAATTATATTATATTATAATTTTTTTTTTTAATTTTTTGTTTTATATTTGTAGAGCCAGGAGCACTGATTTTACTAACTCGGCTGCTTGCCTGTTTAAGAAACCTGCGGCAACTTCAGTACTTAATATCCGAGAATTGTTTTTTTCTTTTTATTTGTATGAAATCGTATCACTCGCGAACTGCACTACTCGGAGGTATGTGACCGACTGATGATTACAGGCGGAAAGTTCGTTGTGAAAAATGGTGCCGTAACTTCCACAACGGTCTTCAACATTAAAAACGGTCTGCAACAGGGGGCCATCGGTTCCCCGATTTTGTTTTCTATATTCACTGCAGATCTTATAGGTTCCATGTCGCACTTTATTGCGTACGGCGACGACCTAGTTGCGTACAGATCAGGTCCGAAGGTCGAGGTAATAAACATCTTGTTGCAGCGTGACTTCGAAAAAACCCAACGATTTTGCGACGACTGGAAGTTGCTTATCAACTTCCTGAAGTGCGAAACTAATCTTTTCCCGACCCTGTTGGAAAGAGCAACGCGGGATACGCTCCAAAACTGGCGTAAGTTCGGCATATCTGAACCGCATGGTCGACCGTTAGCTGCAAAAAGTGTAGTTTGACATCTAAGAAGTGGTTGGATCAATATCTGTATTTTGGCACACATATAGATATTGGTCTGTATCGCACACCCGAGTCTGAGTACAAGAAATACTATCCTAACGAGGTCCTGTACCACGAGGCAAACGTAAATAGTGTGTGCTTCGCCATCTTCCCCCCGAAGCGGTCCAAATTTACACAACTTTGTTGAACAATGCGCTGAGTAATGCACATTACCCGATGCACTGGAAAACAGCTGTTGTTCAACCGATCCCTAAACGGGACAAAGATAAGTCCATTCCGACAAATCTTCGGTCGATCAGTCCCCTTCCCTGCATCAGCAAGGGTCATTCGATAGTCATTCGAGTTCTGAAGCAATGGGTTGATGAAATGAAAATCATACCGGACAACCAGTTCAGATTCCGAGTGGGGCATGATACCATTAATGCCGCGTCAAAACTGGTGTCCGATATACAATGGAATAAAAACAAAAATCAGTGCACCAGTGCCATCGATTCCCCGATCTTGTTTTCTATGTTCACTGCAGACCTTATAGGTTTCATATCGCACTTAATTGCGTATGCCGACGACCTAGTTGCGTACAGATCAGGTCCGATGGTCGAGGTAATAAACATCTTGTAGCTGCGTGACTTCAAGAAAATTCAGCGATTTCGCGACAACTGGAAGTTGATTATCAACTTTCAGAAGTGCGAAGCTAGTGTTTTCCGGACCCCGTTGGACAGGGCAACGCGGGATACGCGCCAAAACTGGCGTAAGTTCGGCATAGTTGACCCGCATGGTCGGCCGATAGCTGTAAAAAGTGTAGTTAGATATCTAGGCATTTGGCTGGATCAATATCTGTATTTTGACAAACATATAGATATTGCTCTGAAGAAAGCCAGAAAAGCCTTTGCTGCGGCAAGAAGGTTGTTTTTCAGCAGCCAACTTGATACCAGAGTGTAGGTTATCTGCTACATGGCCCTAGTACGGCCAATTATGGTGTACGGTTGTCCAACGTGAGTCCTTCCCAGATGGAAAGGATGAGGGTGTTCGAGAGGTAGTGTCTTAGGAGCTGTCTCCGTCTGTATCGTACACCCGAGTCTGAGTACAAGAAGAACTATCCTAACAAGGTCCTGTACAACGAGGCAAACGTGAACAGGGCAGATATTTTATTGTTAAGCTGATCAGAAGGCACACTGCACGAGCTATGACCTCTTCCAACAGTCAGGCTTACTATCCCAATATTATGTACCATGAAAGGGTGCGGCTCCGGTTCAGTAGAGATAGCAAAGAGTTTGTCAAAGAACGACAATTTTACTGGTGGTTACAACAAAACCAGCCTCCTCCACCGCTAGCTTTTCCACAGGATCCGGTAGCTGACCATAGTGGCCAGCTTACATAGTTTTTAAGGTAGTGTTTTAAGAGAAAAAAAAACAAAAGAAAACTATACACGAAAAAATCAAAAACAAAAAATAAATTAATAAAACAAAAAATCAAAAAAAAATATATATATATATGATTAACGAAAACAAAAAAAGGTGCACCACGGCGTATAATTTATATATGTTAGGCATATACACAACATATACGCCCTGGTGCACGTGTCCGTACTGTTACGGGCATAGTTAAGATAGTATTAAGTCGTATAGTAGTTTAAGTAGTACCAAGTTTCCTTGGCTAAAAAAAAACCTAGATTATGACGAAAGGCACATTTATAAGGTTGATCAGATTAGTAGGTTAGTTTTAAGAGCATTTTTAAATTCTTAAGTTAGTTAAGCTAGTTTTAAGTACTTGTATTTAGCAAGTCAGTGCTCCAGACTCTACGGGTCTCAGGTTCGAGTCCCAGTGGGGGTAAAGAAAAAAATTGTTTTTTCCTTTTCTCCTCGTCTATTGTGTAAAACACTTACACAATAAGTAATTGAGTGGAGAAAATGGAATCAAACCAGCGGTCCGCGCTCTTAGAAGCAGACAACGACCTACAACAACCGGTGGCAGAATCAAGCCACCAGTCTACGGTTGCACAAGAAGGCACAAAACGGAGGAGAAAACAAAATCTCCCAAAAATGTTAAGCGCCGCAACACAAATGCAACACCCAATGGGCTGCAGGGACAGCTAAAGCTTTGACTCGCACTCCTCCGACGCAGAATATGAAGTTGAGCGGGTACTTCTTATGAAGAAAACGCCAGTTGACGACATGCAGGGAAAATTCAGCGAATCCTGCACGAAATCAGAGAGCTGAAAGCTAAGACCACAGCGAGGAGAATGCTGGATCAGTAGAAAAAGCAACAACAAGTGACAAATAAGCCGAAACAAAAAAAGAAGCAGCAAGAAACGCAGCAACAACAGCGGACAGAAAATGCACAACTGCCAGTAATACAACAGCTGCCAGCGGTTGAGCAACATCAGATACCAGCAACAATGAAGCGACCGGCAACGAAACAGCGACGTCAAGAAGTAACACAACAGCAGGAATCAGCAACTCAACAACAGCAACCAGCAACTCAACCGCAGCAACCAGAAGCGCAACAGCAGCAGAAGAAAGAAAAGGTGCCGCCAATAAATATCTACAAGGCGGATATTGAACAAACTGCCAAGATGTGTAAGGAGGCCGTAGGTTCAGGTAATTTATTTATTAGTAGAAGTAAAGGCTTTGAAAAGTACGCAATCCACTGCAAGACAGTGGATGATCTAAAAAAAAAATAAGCTCTTAGATTACCACAAGTGCGAGTGGGACAGTATAAGAAGGCGATATGGCATTGTTCAATTCTTTCGCTGCCAAAGGTTCGGGGACGCTGCGTCGAACGGCCAAATGCAGCCTCGATGCGTCAAGTGCAGTGAGAACCACAGTACCGAAGGTAGTGCCGCAACCTTCAGTGCCAAGAGCACACGATCCAACACCGGATTGGAAATCCTCCATTAAAAGGCGTATGGATCGGTTAGAGGAGCGGGTAGACCAAATCGTGGAGCTCCTGCATAGCCAACCACGTCAACCGTTTAAATGGCTGAGCAGACGAACGAGTTCACGTACAAGATCCTTGCAGTGAATGCAAATTTATTGATAAGGATCCTTCGAAAAAGCGATCTCTATAAACTTTTGGATGACCAAAGCCCAGACTTGATGCTGATTAGTGAAACCAAGCTAATTCGGAGAGGCATACTGGAGCACAGCAATTATAATGTTATTAGAAGAGATCGACCCAATTCCAATGGTGGAGGCGGCGTTGCTATCTTCATTAAAAATAACATAAAACATAAAGTAGTGTATAGTATTGACGTACGAAGGTTTCAGGAGTTGGAAGCCTGCATCGTGTTCATTTCGCTCCGCAGTGGAAGGAGGTTGTATGCGGCGTCGGTCTACTCCTTTAGCAACCCTAGTTCCAGAACAACGATATCAGAGCTCGATTCACTCTTTCGATGTCTTAGGCTGGACTCGGAGGAGAAATATCGTGTGCATTTCGCTCCGCAGTGGAAGGAGGTTGTATGCGGCGTCGGTCTACTCCTCTGGCAACCCTAGTTCCAGAACAACGATATCAGAGCTCGATTCACTCTTTCGATGTCTGAGGCTGGACTCGGAGGAGAACTATTTCATTTTGGCCGGGAACTTAAATGCCCGACATGGATATTGTGGGAGCATGGTTTCCAATCGCAGGGGGCCCAGCTTTATAGTTGGTTTTGCTTACACAGTGTCGTATAGACTCGATTTGAAAGCAAAAGAGATTTCTTCCTATCCCAGAAGCGGCTCGTATCTGGATCTGCTGCTGTTATACGCAAGACTGCAGCTGACAGACACAAACTCACAAACGGTAAACTGTTTGAATTCCTTCGTGTATCTCAGTGACCATTGCGGACTCAGTGCGAAAATCAATATCCCCAACGATATTGCGGAGTTAGGAGAGTTTGTTCAAACGTACCCCTACAATTACAGTAGGGCTCGATGGACACATTTCTCCAGACAAATGACGAGAGCACTCTCTGCGCACGCGGTCCACATACCGTCCAATAGAAACTTGTCAAACTAAGAGATTGACATGTATCTAATTTAATTGGCCGAGACAATCAAACGAACGATGCACAGTACGATACCACGGTATTTACGTACTAATAACCAAAACTTGTACTGCAATGCGACAATTGACGCCCTCCACCAACAAAAAAGTAGGCTCCTGACAAGATTAAAAACCTTGTACAGGCGGTTTACTGACAGACGTAGTGAGGAAGTTACGACACTGGAATCGCTAATTAAGAACATTCAGACATTAATTGTCCAGAATTACAGACTTTCTGTTAATTCGTACAGGAACGATAAGATTCGGGCTGTAAGATCTAATAACCCGAGCATGTTCCCGCAAATTAATAAATTCTTTCGTACTAAAAATAGCGATCTTCCATGTCTCTCTTCCCAGAACGACGGACAATGAACAAATACTGACTACAGCAGGTATTGATCTAGATAACGATATCTTTTTTGTGGTCGAAGATCCACAACACTTCCATCAGGAAGTGTACAAGGTTAATGAGAGCATTCGCCCGAACCACGACCTGGAGAACCGCGTACTAGCTAACAACACTCTTCTGCGTGAGGATCTGCAACAATTGCGATCTGATAACACTGGATTTGTCGTGTTCAATAACATGGTAGATAATGCCATCGCCGACGAAAGGGTTCATCCCCCGTTCATATCGAAGACAGAACTCCAAGTGGTCTTCGAATCAATAAAGAAAAAAAAGTCAGTGGGAGTCGACGGGATCTCGAACATTGTGTTAAGACACCTCTGCATAGAAGTAGTTAATATGTACATGATCCTATTTAACAATGCTCTGATTAATGCACAATATCTAGAGCATTGGAAAATTGCGATTGTAGACCCCATATGCAAGAGAGGAAAAGATTCTTCGAATCCTTGCAACTTCCGGTCAATGAGTCTCCTTCCGAATATCAGCAAGGTATTCCAGAAAGTGCTGAATAAAGTTCTGATCAACTGGACTAAGGACAAAAATATAATTTCGGATAACCAATTCGGTTTCAAAGCGGGGCATGACACTATTCATGCCGCGTCGAAACTGGTGTCGGATATCCAATGGAACAAGAGCCAGAAACAATGTACGGGTGCCTGCTTGATTGACCTGGAGAAGGCCTTCGGCACCGTATGGTTAGAAGGTCTTTTTTACAAGCTCAATCGCCTAGGCATAAGCAAACCACTGCTGTACCTACTGTGTAACATGCTTACCGGTAGACGGTTCGTAGTCAAAAATGGCAACGTGACCTCCACAGGTATATTGCAAGTTAAAAATGGTCTCCAACAGGGTGCCGTTAATTCGCCGATCCTGTTCAACATTTACTTGAGCGATCTGATAAGTTCTCTTCCTCACGTAATTGCGTATGCCGATGACTTGATCGTGTACAGATCAGGCAAAAAGATCGAGGAAATCACTACTCTCACGCAGGGTGACTTCGATTCATTCATGAGAAGTTGCGATGACTGGAAGTTGAGTATCAACTTCCGGAAGTCGGAAACCATTCTGTTCAGGACGCCATTGTATAAGGCCTCGGCGGATACGAAAAAGAATTGGCGAAAATTCTCAATCGTTGGAAGACACGGGGAGCCACTGGCGCAAAAGACTGTAGTCAGATACCTGGGGATCTGGCTAGATCAGTATCTATATTTTAACAAACATGTAGATGCGGCTCTGGCCAGGGCCCGAGGCGCTTTTGCCCTTACAAAGAGACTGTTTTACAACAGCCAACTCGATGCGAGGGTGAAGGTTATCTGCTACATGGCGCTCATCCGGCCAATGCTCACCTATGGCTGTCCCGTGTGGTTCAGCGTGAGTGCAAGCTTAATGGAAAAGATTCAGAGGGCTTATCTTAGGGCTTACCTCTTTATCGAACTCCAGAGTTCCAGTACATAAAATTCTATTCCAATGAGGTCTTATACAACAGGGCAAACCTAATAAGAGTGGGCAATATCCTGATGAAGTTGATTCGAGGTCACACTGCTGGAGCGATGAACTCGTCCAATAACTTGATCTCAGGAGCTTAGTACCCCAATCCAAACTACCATGAAAGGGTACGCCACAGTGGCTTCGTCCCCCCAGAAGCTTTTCTCCATTTAGATAAGTACGGCCTATTACAAGATTTGAATGCGGTACCGCTCATTTTTCATATAGCCAGATCAACTGTGGATGGGCGACTCAACCACGACCGTTCCGTCGCACAGTAAGCTGAGGAGGATCTCCTCCGGTTCAGTACGGCGGTATCCAGCCGAGACATTCGGGATATTGCTAGGCAGCACCAAAATTTCTGGTGGCTGGGGACCGAGGGAACTCCACCGTCGAACCCTATATACCCGGTGTAGAAAGAGAAGTGCGTTACCCCTTATGAGGCACAGTCGGTCTCTGTCTTGCAGCGGATTAGATGGAAATCTATCAGCCGCAACCTATGGGCGACTTAGGGTAGTTTTAAGGTAGTATTTAAGCTGCATATATGTATATATAAAACTCAAAAAAAAGGTACATATAAGCAGGTACATATATGTATACATGTGCGTATAACACTAAACATATGCATATATATGTACGTTTGTTGGTTTAGTTAAGGTAGTTTTAAGTTATTTTAAGATAGTATATAAGTTTTAATCAAAAACTGTTCTGTAATTAAGTTTTTTTTAAACAATTTTCTTAATATTAAGGTGTACTTTTAAATTCATGCATTTCATACATATTCATTGTTAGGTTAGGTCGAAAGACATAGAATTAGATTAAGCTTAGCTTAGAGTATCCGCCTAGGGCCAGTAAGTTAGAAGTAGTATATAGTGAAGTGGAACCGTTCACGCTTTCGATACTGTATACTTCAAATAAATAGATCACACAAATAATGTAGGTACTTTTGTTTTATTTTCCTCTAGAACAAATAATAACTTAACAGAGAATACGACAATAGAACTAGGCTGGTGGTTTAAGACTAACTGCGGTCGGTTGGTGTCATCGCGAACGAACGTCCAGTGGAAAAACGGAGGTACGTGCAGGAATGTGCTTACGGAGCACATGCTTATCTGCTTCCTCAGCGTCATGAGAGATCTTGTTGTTGATGTCTCTGCAAATACTCCCAGTATTTGGAACAGTGAGACTGTACGGGGTATTATATGTCACTCGCCCCTCCTCAAGATTGATGCTCTCCTGAGTATCTTCAGCTTTATTCTTAATTGTTATAGTTGTCCTATTTGGTTTAAGTTTCAGAATTACAACCACAGCTGAAGTTATTAAGATGATTATGATGAAGATGTACGACACTCCATGTTTAACATTGTTTTCGTATTTAAGCTCCTCTATTATTTTACGATTCTGGATCTGTTTTAGGTTCATATCTTCGAGCTTCATTTCATTGTTTACTAGTTTCTAGTTTATCATAATTTGGTATTATTACATTTTGGTTGATGGTGATTTGTTCATTTACATATATAGTTTCGTTTATTTTAACTCTACAATCGCTAAAATGAATTAAGTTATTCTTTGACAACTGGTAGTTCAAATTATTACACGTGTTCGTTAAATTTGTCTTATATAAATTCTTTGTAAGTATTAAACCATCGCTTAATTCTATGATTTCTGGATCTTTATTTATTGTAAATTTACAAGTTTCATATGAGTTTTTAAATAAATTTTGGATACAATTAACACTTTTCTTAAGATTTTTTTTTATAAAGTTCATTGTTGTCGTCATATAAGGTATCATTTACTGATATGTAATAGCTTTTTGGTACAAGAATTTCGTTTCCTTTAAGGTTAGGTATTGATAACAGCATTATTTTCTCGTATTCATTGTTTGAAAAGATTGGAATTCTAAGTACAAAAATTAGTTTATTATTTGATTCAATTAGACTGCTTTTAGTATTTTCCAACTTTTGAATATTAATATCAAATCTAACATTTTCTTCTTCTGTTAAAATATTTGTCCCCAAAATTCCTAATTTAGAAAATAAAATATTATCTTGGAGTTTTTCTATTTCGTTATTTAGTAGTAAAATATCTGTGTTAATTTGAATTGATTGCAAATTTTTTGCTAAATTCATTTGTTCTTTGTTTGTATAATTAATAAAATTATCCATAATACTTTGATGTTTATTAATTCTATTAGCTTAAACATTTAAATTATTTTGTAGATCGGTATTTATCCCGATTTGTTTGTTCAGTTCAGAAATCGAATTGTGATTGTTTCCCTCTATAATTCTCAAATGATCTTGCAACTCTAATCGCTCGTCATCATCCATCACGCCAAATAAAAAATTTAGTCCTTTTCCTACCATGTTAATCAAACCTCTTTTTTGTCTTGGATGTGGTATGACTGTATTGAGTTTGGAACGTGCATTACTATGGGCGTTAGTCAGTAGCATTTTTAATGTTAAGTCCCCAAAGTTTTTAAAATTATCCTCGATTGCTACTTCTACTTGGCTTATTACCTTGTGGTAGCTTCCTAAATCTACTACATGAAGAACCTTATCGTATCCTTCTATTAGATGTATCGACTCTTGTCTTATCATCGTGTATCCTGCCTGGGTGTTTATTTCCTCTAGTCTGAAATCAGCCTGGCTTAGTTTAACAGTCGTCAGAAGAATTATTGTAGAGATAAATTCCATATTTATTCTGTAAAAATAAAAATTATATCTAGATATGTTGATACTTTATATTAGTTGTCTCAATTGTCAATATTATTCTGGTATTTATTTCGTCGCCTAACTTGGTTTTTATAATACCTGTTTTTAGGATTGTCTTTATCTACTATATGATTTTGCTGAACGCTATAATTTTGAATTTTTTTGTACCTGGGATCTGACTTTCCCCTTCTATACCTTCGTCTATACCTATTCTATTTTTGTTTATAAGATTATTTCTGTTCACCTTGTTCAAATGTAAACGGTTGGAAATTTGCTGAATAACGTCGTCTGAAATACAGTTATTAATAAAGTCGATGGGTTTTATTTTTGTTGTAGAATGTATTGAGTTATTATAATTTATTATAGCTTTAAAAACTTTATCTTTTAGTTCATCCTTATTGTTTTTATCGGCTTGGAACAGTCTCATATGTTCATTTAACGTGGAATGCAGTCTCTCTACATCTGAATTACCTGATTTTAAATAGGGAGTTGTTAAATGGAAACTTATATTGTTTTCTACAAAAAATTGTTTAATTATACTACTACCTAATTCGTTATCAGTTATTATTAAATTTGGCTTTCCTAAGTATTGAAATCTGAACTTAAGTGCTTCTAAAATTGATATCCATGATCTGTCTTTTAGCGGATGCGCGGTTGCGTATTTTGTAAGTTTGTCTATGGTTGTCAGATACATAACATTCCTCTGTGGAAACCATATATCTACATGAACTACTTCGTTATGTTTCTTAGGGGTTTCGGTAATATTAAACTTGTATTTAATAGGATGCCTATCAAACTTGCAGATCTCACAATTGTTTATTAATTTATTTACTTCCTTTTGAAGATTGGGATAATAGTACTTATCTTTTAATTCTGAGAATACTTCATTTATTCCCCTATGGTTATTATTAAGGTGCTCTTTCTCTATGATTGACAGCAATTTTCCCTTGTCAGCAACATCTTTTAAAAGTGTGTTAGTTTTTAAGATTTTCAAATTTTTATTTTTTGCAAGAAACTGTCTATAGTTTTCCTGGAATTTTAAAAATAATTGCATGTCTGGACAATATAGAGCCATTAAACCTTTTTCCAGCAAAATATTTTCCATAATGTTCACTAAGTTACTCTCCGGACCTATTTTTACAATATTTCTAACTTTTTTAAATAATATTTTCATAGTAATGGATTGCTTGTCAGCTACTTCTAATATAATCTGATTCTCAAATAGATTTAATGCTTTTTCTGTAATAGGAATAAAATCTGCACTGTCAGTATCTGCACTGTGTACGGTGTTGGAATCAATTATTTATTTATTATTAGGTTTATCAATAAATCGTTGTCACTATTAGTTGCCTGATAATTTATTCTACTTAGTCCGTCGGCTACTACATTTTCCTTGCCTTTGATATATTCCACATTAAAATCAAATTCTGTTAATTTAATCTTCCAGCGTTGGAGCTTGCTATTTGGTTCCTTTAAGGAATTTAGCCATACTAAAGGCCTGTGATCTGTTTTAATCGTAAATCTTCTTCCGAATAAATACGGCCTAAAATACTTTGTGGCCCAGACTATGGCCAAAAGTTCTTTCTCAATGGTACTATATCGCTGTTCGTGACCATTAAGAGAACGACTTGCATAGCTAATTGCCCTATTATTTTGCATCAGGACTGCTCCTAACGCATAGTTGCTCGCGTCGGTTATTAATGTTAATTTTTTTTACTAAAATCTGGGTGGACTAATATCGGGTCATTCTTTATCAGTTCCTTAAGCTTGTTGAAAGCTTCTATATAATCTCTATCTTTTGTATTAACCTTTGCATTATTTTTGAGATACTTCGTAAGGTGATGAGCAATTTTGGAATAGCCTTTGATAAATCGTCTGTAATAACCTGTGATGCCTAAAAAGGATTTAATCTCTTTCTGATTTTTCGGAATATCGATTTTATCTATGGCTTCTGCTTTCTGTGGGTTAGTTTTAATACCTTCTGGGGTAATAACATGTCCTAAAAAATCGGTTTCTTTTTTAAGTAAGCTACATTTTTCTAACTGTATTTTAAGGTTGAATTGAGCAAGGCGTTTAAGAATTAAATTTAGTGATTCAATGTGTTCTTCGACACTGGTTGAAAAAATTAGGATGTCATCCAGATAGACAAGACATATTTTTCCAATATATTCCTTCAATATATTGTTAATGAGTCGTTGAAAAGTGGCGGGAGCGTTGCGTAAGCCAAAGGGCATACGAATAAATTCGTAATGTCCATTAGCAGTGGAAAAACGCAGTTTTATGCCTGTCGCCAGGGTGCATTTCAATTTGGTGAAAGCCCTTAGCGAGGTCCAATGTACTAAAGTACTGGCATCTTCCTAATTTATCAAATATCTCTTCGATATTTGGAATAGGAAATCGATCTTCCATCGTAATCTCGTTGAGCTTACGATAGTCAATAACGATTCGCCAGTTTTGCTTTCCCGATGCGTCTATCTTTTTAGGAACAACCCAAATTGGGCTATTGTATGGACTGTTTGATTCTTTTATTATACCCTGATTAAGCATTTCCTCGATCTGTCTATTAACTTCGTCTCTATGAATTTGAGGGTATCTATATAGTTTCGAATACACCGGAAATTCATGTTTTGTTATAATAAGATGTTTAACTTCATTAGTGAATGTTAAATCATCACCTTGTTGGTAGAAAGCACTTTTGTTTTTCCTTATAACCTTATGCAGTAATCCTTTCTCATGACTACTGAGGTGTTCCGTTTTAATAAAGTCGACCACATTGTTTCCGCTAATATTTGTTTGAAAAATTTCTATTACATTGTCTTTATAAGCCTGATTTTCATACTCCTCATGATTTTTGATTTTTATATAGGGAAGCTGTTTAAGGCTCCTTCCGAAAAATTTCCTATTTCCATGGGATCCATGCTATTTGGGCTACCAATTTGGTTATTCGTAGAATTCCTGTTGCTGCGATTAACGGAAGCAGTATTGTTCTGACTGTTCCTACTCCTGTAAGTGTTACATGATCTTTGATATTGGTTTTGATGCCGATTTCGGATCTCGGGCTGGAATTGGCTATGGTATTGGTTTCTATTTGAATACTGATTATTTTGATCTGCTTGGCCCCTGCTTGTAAATTGATTACCTCGATTTTCTTGATTTCTTGAATATTGAATAGTCGGGTTTGTTTGGTTCCTACTTAAAAATTGATTACTCTGATTCCCTTGATATCGAGTTAAATTTTGATTATGATTTTCATTTTGATTTCTCCTACTGCTAAAATTTGAATTCCAACGATCACCATTCCTATTAAATCTGTAGTCATTTTGATTATTATCTTGCTCAATATAACTTTTTGTAGTTGGACCATATAAAGTATAATTCTGGTGTCGCGCCCTTAAAATAATGTTAAAAGCATCTTCTAGCTTGTCTGGGTTTCTACTGAAGAACATAGTTTTAGTGGGCTCTGGCAATTTTTCCCTAAAAATCTGTAAAGCAATTCTATTTATTTCTACACTACTAAAGGTTTGGTCTTGATGCGTTAATATCCTATTGTGTAACCTGTTTGTAAGTTTATTTATTTCGTTGTAGTAGTGCTCTATAGTTGAAGAGATTCTACACATCTTAAGCCTATCCACTAAATCTGCGCTACTTTCTTTTTCTCCGTAATGTTTTTTTAGAATTCCTTTGAGCTGAGTCCAAATGGTTACCATCCCATGGTTGTGTATAGCTACTCTAGTCTGCCCTACACATTTGTTTTTGATATAGTCGAAAAGTATTATTTTGCAATTTTCATCAAAACTTCCCAGTTGGGGTATAATATTGTCTACCTGACGGATGAAATCCGGCAAATGATTTTTATCTCCTTCAAAGGGTACTATATTTTTTATACAATTAAGCATGAAATTAAAAGCCTCAATTGTTGTGGCATTCATTTTGGACAATAAAAACTATCTAATTAACTTTGTCACCAATTTAATTAACTTAACTAACACTTTAGCATTTTTTTTTTTTTTAATGCATAAGCCAATTGTAAGGCTTGTAAACGTAGCTTAATTTAACATAAATTTTCACTTCACTATTATTTTCTTTTACTACTTATTGAATTATTTAACTCGTACCAGTTATTTTCCCACGATGTTTTTCTATTTCTGCTCCCTAGCCTTTTACTTTTTGTTGCTTTTGCTCGTTCGTTGCTTTTTTGGTTTTTTTTTCGTCCGTTGCTTTTTTCGTTTTTTTCCCCTTTTTTTCCTCGTCGCCAGTGAAGTGGAACCGTTCACGCTTTCGATACTGTATACTTCAAATAAATAGATCACACAAATAATGTAGGGACTTTTGTTTTATTTTCCTCTAGAACAAATAATAACTTAACAGAGAATACGACAATAGAACTAGGCTGGTGGTTTAAGACTAGCTGCGGTCGGTTGGTGTCATCGCGAACGAACGTCCAGTGGAAAAACGGAGGTACGTGCAGGAATGTGCTTACGGAGCACATGCTTATCTGCTTCCTGAGCGTCATGAGAGATCTTGTTGTTGATGTCTCTGCAAATACTCCCAGTATTTGGAACAGTGAGACTGTACGGGGTATTATATGTCACTATATACCAATGTTCGTCCAACTAGTTTTAAGCATTTTTGTCTAGAATGTAAGTTTCTCATGAATTCGTAAAATAAAAAAGAATTTAAACAAAAATGTAAACGACTTTAGTACGGCGTCATGGCAGCTTTCAAACGATTCACCGCGCGTCGTCGAATTTGCGCTAATCTTTACAGTGGCACTAACTTTCAAGGAGCTGCTCGAGATATGATGAAGGAGAGGACAGAGCTAGCAAAACACTGGACTGAGGACATTGTCACACAACTGCAAGCAAATGGAACCGTCTGGCACGTCAACCCCCCTGCTGCTCCACATTTTGGGGGGCTATGGGCGACAGGAGTAAGGTCAATGAAATTTAATTTAAAACCAGTCATCGGGCACTAAACACTGACGTTTGAAGAGTATGCGACGATATTGGCCCAAATAGAAGCCTTGTTGAAATCGCGACCGCTATGTGCAATCACAGACGACATAGGGGATCTGTCGATTTTGACTCCCGGTCACTTTCTTATAGGGGCAGCACTAAACACAGTACCTGAAAGAATTTATTGGAAGTGAAGGAAGGGTATTTGAACAGATGGCAATTGTTGCAGAAAGTACACCAAGACTTTTGGAAGAAGTGGAAAGCCGAATATCTTGTTCGACTGCAGAAAAGGCCAAAGTGGCTAACAGCCCACCATGAAATCGGTGTTAGAGATCTCGTTTTGCTAATCGACGAGCAGACTCCGCCTACTCTTTGGCGACATGGAAGTGTAATAGAAACGCATCCTAGCGCAGATGGACGAACTCGAGTGGTCACACTTAAGACGGCAAGTACAACCTTGAAGCGTCCAACTAAACTCTGCCTTATCCCTTTTGAAAAAGAATAATTAATTGCCACACACCATTCACGAAACTTTCCTGGCATTTCATGTACACATCTCGCAACCTCATCGCACTGGACCGGAGGACCGGGAACATTAGCACAGGGGGAACAATCCACTGACATCCCATAAGAACGAGTCATGAAGAATTGAAGTAGATACTTCCTGGGTGAGAAATGGAGTAAAGGAACATCCCGCGGGGTGGGGCAAGATGTTGTACCACAGTAAAACATAATCACCGCGGGCGATGTTAATGCAGAAAAGTCAAGTGCAAGTCCCGTCGGGAAAATTGCATTCAAATAATGACCACTGCATTAAACGCATCAGCTGTCTGGGGAGGAGCCATAACAATAACACACGAAATTGAAGAAATGCAAAACAGACGGCCTCCTTACTAATACAAGTACAATACATGTACAGGGGCATTGGTCGACTCTGAAGAACAAGCGGTGACCAGCAACCAAGTAGCAGCATATGGGTCAACGGTAGTAAACGATCGATGGAGAGGTTTCGTGGTGAGGAGAATACCCAGAAAAAGTCAGTCGACGAAACCTAAGTGATGTAATTAAACATCAAAATAAATAACTAATGAAAACTATTGTTGTCTTTTTTCTCCCGATATATCGTATTCTTTCTCGCGTTTATGTTGCGCCTATTAATATACCAACAAATTAGTCCGTACATCCGGGATTCCTTTGAGGAAATATTATATAATAATATATATGTATATTCCCCCTTTTTGTTGCTATTTGTGAATCGGCGGGATAGTCATAATTGCTAGAGTCTTTGCGGCAAACAGCCCTGAACATCAATTAAATTTCGGTAACTTGTTGCAACCCATAATCCTAATGTGTTGATGGTTTGCGAAACCAGTCGTTCACATACCTCGGTGTAGTGCAGTTCGCGTGTGCTTCGATTTCCAAAAAATTCAAAAATAAAAAACTATAGTTCGCAATACTCTAGTGCTACAGTTGGCACAAGTTTTATTAACAAACCAGTAGCCGAAGAGATAGAGTCAGTGTGCAACAGGGGGCCATTGGTTCCCCGATCCTGTTTTCCATATTCACTGCAGATCTTATAGGTTCCATGCCGCACTTAATTGCGTACGCCGACGACCTAGTTGCGTACAGATCAGGTCCGAAGGTCGAGGTAATAAACATCTTGTTGCAGCGTGACTTCGAGAAAATCCAGCGATTTTGCGACGACTGGAAGTTGCTTATCAACTTCCAGAAATGCGAAACTAGTCTTTTCCGGACCCCGTTGGACAGGGCATCGCGGGATACGCGCCAAAACTGGCGTAAGTTCGGCATAGTTGACCCGCATGGTCGGCCGTTAGCTGTAAAAAGTGTAGTTAGATATCTAGGCATTTGGCTGGATCAATATCTGTATTTTGACAAACATATAGATATTGCTCTGACGAAAGCCAGAAAAGCCTTTGCTGCGGCAAGAAGGTTGTTTTTCAGCAGCCAACTTGATACCAGAGTGAAGGTAATCTGCTACATGGCCGTGGTACGGCCTATTATGGTGTACGGTTGTCCATTGTGGTTCAACGTGAGTCCTTCCCAGATGGAAAAGATGAGGGTGTTCGAGAGGCAGTGTCTTAGGAGCTGTCTCCGTCTGTATCGCACACCCGAGTCTGAGTACAAGAAGTACTACCCTAACGAGGTCCTGTACAACGAGGCAAACGTGAATAGGGTAGATAATTTTATAATTAAACTAATCAGAAGGCACACTGCACGAGCTATGACCTCTTCCAACAGTCTGATCTTTGGGGCTTACTACCCCAATAGTATGTACCATGAAAGGGTGCGCCTTAACGGCTTTATTCCTCCCGAAGCATTCATCTATCTAGACACAATTGGCCTAATACAGGATCCACAAGGATGTCCTATCATCTTCCATGTCGTACGCCGAACAGTGGATAGGCGACTTCAATACGAACCGGATGTCGTTCGCACCCACGAGGATCTCCTCCGGTTCAGTAGAGCGATCCCCGCTCGAGATAGGAAAGAGTCTGCCAAAGAACGGCAATTTTACTGGTGGTTACACCAAAACCAGCCTCCGCCACCGCTAGCATTTCCACAGGATCAGGTAGTTGACCATAGTGGCCAGCTTACATAGTTTAAGGTAGCTTTAAGAAAAAAAAAAAAAAAAAAAAAAAATAAAAAAAAAAAAATAAAAAAAAAAATGGTGCATCACGGCGTATAAATTATATATGTTATGCATATACACAACATATACGCCCTGGTGCACGTGTCCGTACTGTTACGGACATAGTTAAGATAGTATTAAGTTTTATCTTAGGGTAAGTTAGTATTAGGTAGTGTAAGTAGTTAAGTTTAGCCAAGTTTTTTAAAAGTTTTCTTGGCAAAGAAAAAATGTAATAACAGATTGTCATAAAGACTAAAAAAAACGCAGATTAAGCCGAAAGGCACAGTTATAACATAGATTAGATTAGCTTAGAGTACCCGCATAGGGTCAGTAGGTTAGTATTAAGAACATTGTAAATTCTTAAGTTAAGTAAGCTAGATTTAAGTAATTTTGTCTAGCATGTAAGTAAAATATTTAAGAAGAAATAAAATTACATATAAAAAAAAAAAAAAAAAAAAAAGAGTCAGTGCTTGCGGCTCTACAGGTGCCCAGTTCGATCCCTACTCGGGACAACCAAAAAAAAAAAAAAGTTTTTTTTTTCAACTCGATGCACTAATCGCTTAGATAAGTGAGTGCAGAAGGATGGAACTCAGCGAGCGGTCCGCGCTCTTGGAAGCGGACAATGAACCGGTGGCGGAATCAGGCCACCAGCCAACAGTGCCTACAGAAGGCACGGTCAAGCGAAGGAGGAAGAAGACGACTCACAAAAGCGGAAAACACCGCAACACTAATTCTTCGCCGTCTGGCCTGCAGGGGGAGGAGCGGAGTGAAGCGGCGTCGTCTGGTACAGCTACCGAGTCTGAGGAGGAGGCAGTAAAATACGTGTCCGACGGAGGGGAAGGCCTGTTCGCTGTAAGCAGCAACAGCTTTGACTCGCTGGACACCGATACAGAAGATGAAGTAGAGCGGGTTCTTCGGCTCAAGGAGAACATGATAGATGACATGCAGGAGAAAATTCAGCGACTCCTGCATGAGATCAGAGAGCTGAAAGCTTGTACTCTGGAAAAGAGAAGGTTGGACCAACAGGCAAAGGCCCAACAACAACACAAGCAGCAACAACAAGCGCCTAAGAAGGTTGGCAATAAGCCTGAGCAACAGCAAAAAATGCAGCCAGCAAAGCAACAACAGCGACAAGAAGCACAGCAGCAGCCTGCAACACAACAGCAACAGCAGTCTACAACGCAACAGCAACAACAACAAAAAAAAGAAGAAAATGCCAGCATCAAAGTTGCAACAGTTGCCATCAACCCAGCAACAACAGCAACAATCAACTAAACAGCGGCAGCAGAAAGTAAGCCAACAGCAGCAGCAACAGCAGAAGCAGAAAAAAGAAAAAGTGCCACAAATCAATGTGTACACGGCACACATTGAACGAACTGCAAATGTGTGTAAGGAGGCCATAGGAGCAGGTAACTATTATATTAGTAAAAATAAAGGTTCTGATAGGTATGCAATCCACTGCAAAACGGTGGATGATTATAATATATTAAAAGAATACCTAATGATTTCGAAGTTGGAGTTCTTCTCTTTCACCCCACAAGGTGAAAAACGCCAGTCCCGCCTGTTGAGGACCTCCTTTCTGCTCGAAACGGAGAAGGTCTTCCAAATGCTCAATGAGCAAGTGTGGGACGGAATTGAGATCGTCGGGGTCAAGCCCTTCTCCACAGTAAAGGCAAGGAGAGAAGGGCGGAAACTACCTCTTTATATCGTGCAATTCACACCCAACAGCAAACTAGTTAATCTAAAGAAAACAATTCTCTTAGATGGCTGGAAATGCAAATGGGACAGCATACGAAGGCGCGATGGTATTTCACAATGCTTTCGCTGCCAAAGGTTCGGGCACGCTGCGTCGAACTGCCACATGCAGCCTCGATGCGTTAAGTGCGGTGAAGACCACAATGCGGAAAATTGTTCTTTGGGGCAAGAAGGAGCAGCTGACAAGAGTCAGCTTAAGTGCGTACTCTGCGGGAACGCGGGGCACACCGCTAACTATCGGGGTTGCCCTAAGTTCCAGGAACGCAAAGCAAAAGCGGCTCTGCAGAAGCAGCCTCCAGTGAAAAATCCACTCGGGGCAGCCATACCCGTAACTCCTCAAATGACGTTCGCCCAAATGGTGTCCGGTCAGGGGATTACGGAAAAACAGCAACTACCGAAGGTAGTGCCGCAACCTTCAGTGCCAAGAGCACACGATCCAACGCCGGATTGGAAATCCTCCATTGAAAGGCGTATGGATCGCTTAGAGGAGCGGGTAGACCAAATCTTGGCGCTCCTGCAGAGCCAACCACGTCAACCGTTTTAATGGCTGCGCAGACGAACGAGTCTTCTTACAAGATCCTTGCAGTGAATGCAAATTCATTGATAGGGGTCTCTCGAAAAAACGAGCTCTATAAACTTTTGGATGACCAAAGCCCAGAGCTGATGCTGATTAGCGAAACCAAGCTAACTCGGAGAGGCATACTGGAGCACAGTAATTATAAGGTTGTTAGAAGAGACCGGCCCAATTCCAGTGGTGGAGGCGGTGTTGCTATCTTCATTAAAAACAACATAAAACATAAAGTAGTGTATAGTGGTGAAGTACGAAGGTTTCAGGAGTTGGAGGCCTGCATCGTGTGCATTTCGCTCCGCAGTGGAAGGAGGTTGTATGCGGTGTCGGTCTACTCCTCTGGCAACCCTAGTTCCAGAACAACTATATCAGAGCTCGATTCACTCTTTCGATGTCTGAGGCTGGACTCGGAGGAGAACTATTTCATTTTGGCCGGGGACTTAAATGCCCGGCATGGATATTGGGGGACATGGTTTCCAATCACAGGGGGGACCAGCTATATAGCTGGTTTTGCTTGCACAATGTCGAGTATAGACTCGATTTGAAAGCAACTGAGATCTCGTCCTATCCCAGGAGCGGCTCCTATCTGAATCTACTGTTGTTAGACGCAAGACTGCACCTGACAGACACAAACGCACAAACGGTAAACTGTTTGAACACATTCGTGTATCTCAGTGACCATTGCGGACTCAGTGCCGAATTCAAAATCCCCAACGACATTGCGGAATTAGGAGAGTATGTTCAAACTTACACCTACAACTACAGTAGGGCACGATGGACACGCTTCTCCAGACAAATGACGCGAGCACTCTCTTCGAACGCGCTCCACATACCGTCCAATAGAAACTTGTCAAACGAAGAGATTGACATGTATCTAATTCAATTGGACGAGACAATTAAACGAACCATGGACATTACTATACCTCGGTATACACGGACAAACAACGAAAACTTGTACCGCAATGCGACAATCGACGCACTCCACCAACGTAAAAGTAGACTCCTGTCAAGATTAAAAACCTTGTACAGGCGGTTTACTGACAGACGAGATGAGGAAGTTAGGACACTGAAATCGCTCATTAAGAACATCCAAACATTAATTGTCCAGAATTACAGGCTTTCTGTTAATTCGTACTGGAATGACAAGATACGGGCTGTAAGATCTAACAATCCGAGCATGTTCCCGCAAATTAACAAATTCTAAATATAGCGATCTTCCGTGTCTTAAGCTCCCAAGAACGACGGACAACGAACAAATACTGACTACAGCAGGTATTGATCCAGATAACGCTGTACTCGACGATAACTTCTTTGTGGTCGAAGATCCGCAAGAAAAAATGGAGGTACTAGGCGCGGTCTTCCAAGAAGTATATAAGGTGAATGAGAGCGTTCGCCCGAACCACGGCTTGGATAACCGCGTACTGGCTAGCAACTCTCAACTTCGAGAAGACATGCAACAATGGCGATCTGAGAACACTGGCTTTGTCGTGTTCAATGATGATAACATGGCAGATAATGCCATCGCCGACGAAGGGGTTCATCCCCCGTTCATATCGAAGACAGAACTTCAAGCGGTCTTCGAATCATTAAAGAAGAAAAAGTCTGTTGGAATCGACGGGATCTCCAACATTGTGCTTAGACACCTCCCCCTGGAAGTGGTTAATATGTACACAATCCTGTTTAACAATGCTCTGAATAATGCACATTATCCGGAGCATTGGAAAACGGCTATTGTGCAACCCATATCCAAGAGAGGAAAAGATTCTTCGAATCCTTGCAACCTCCGGTCAATTAGTCTCCTTCCGAACATCAGCAAGGTATTCGAGAAGGTGATCAATAGAACTCTGATCAACTGGATTAAGGACAAAAATATAATTCCGGATAACCAATTCGGTTTCAAAGCGGGGCATGACACTATTCATGCTGCGTCGAAACTGGTGTCGGATATCCAATGGAACAAGAGCCAGAAACAATGTACGGGTGCCTGCTTGATTGACCTGGAGAAGGCCTTTGACACCGTATGGTTAGAAGGACTTTTCTACAAGCTCAATCGGCTAGGCATAAGCAAACCACTGCTGTACCTACTGTGTAACATGCTTACCGGTAGACGGTTCGTAGTCAAGAATGGCAACGTGACCTCCACAGGTATATTCCAAGTTAAAAATGGTCTCCAACAGGGTGCCGTTAATTCGCCGATCCTGTTCAACATTTACTTGAGCGATCTGTTAAGTTCTCTTCCTCATGCAATTGCGTATGCCGATGACTTGATCGTGTACAGATCAGGCAAAAAGATCGAGGAAATCACTACCCTCACGCAGGGTGACTTCGATTCATTCATGAGAAGTTGCGATGACTGGAAGTTGAGTATCAACTTCCGGAAGTCGGAAACCATTCTGTTCAGGACGCCGTTGTATAAGGCCTCGGCGGATACGAAAAAGAATTGGCGAAAGTTCTCAATCGTTGGAAGACACGGGGAACCTCTGGCGCAAAGGACTGTAGTCAGATACCTCGGGATCTGGCTAGATCAGTATCTATATTTTAATAAATATGTAGATGCTGCTCTGGCCAGGGCCCGAGGCGCTTTTGCCCTTACAAAGAGACTGTTTTACAACAGCCAACTCGATGCGAGGGTGAAAGTTATCTGCTACATGGCCCTCATCCGGCCAATGCTGACCTATGGGTGTCCCGTGTGGTTCAACGTGAGTGCAAGCTTAATGGAAAAGATTCGGTTGTTCGAGAGGGCTTGTCTTAGGGCTTGCCTTCGTCTTTATCGAACTCCAGAGTCCCAGTACATAAAATACTATTCCAATGAGGTCTTATACAACAGGGAAAACCTAATAAGAGTGGACAATTTCCTGGTGAAGTTGATTAGAGGTCACACTGCTAGAGCGATGAACCCGGTCAATAACTTGATCTCGGGGGCTTTCTACCCCAATCCAGAATACCACGAAAGGGTACGTTCTAGTGGCTTCATCCCCCCAGAAGCTTCTCTGCACCTGGACAAAAATGGACTGATACAAGATATTAATGCGGTACTGCTCATCTACCACATCGCCAGATCAACTGTGGATGGGCGACTCAACCACGACCGCTCCGTCGCACAACGAGCTGCGGAGGATTTCCTCCGTTTCAGTACGGTGGTCTCAAGACGGGATAAATGGGATGTTGCTATGCAACATCGAAAGTTCTGGTGGCTGGGGAGCGAAAGAACTCCAGCGTCGAACCCTTTAGACCCGGGGTAAAAAGGGTAGTGCGTATCCCCGAATGGGGGAATAGTCGGTCTCCGTCTTGCAGTGGATTCGAAGTAGGTCTATCTGCTGCATCCCTTGGCCGACTTACACATATTAGGGTAGTTTTAAGGTTGCCATAAGTTGTACAAAAAAAAAAAAAATATTAAAAAAAAAACAAACAAAAAAAAAATAATTTTTGGTATACACATGTGTACACTTGTATGTACTTATGTGTATGCATATGTATATATATATTAATTAAGTGCATTATATATACGTGTATATGCTATCATATATCCATATGTATATGTATTTAACTTTAGCATAAGGTAGTTTAAGTTATTTTAAGGTAGTATGTAAGTTAGTATATAAGTTTTAAGGAAAACAGTTATTTCATTAAGTTTTTGGTAAATTTTCTTAATTTTCAACTGAAAGTGTCAGTCTATATCTATGTTTAGCGTAAATAGAAAGGTTGTTAGTCTAGGTCGAAAGACATTGTATAAGGTTAAGCTTAGCTTAGAGTGCCCGCCGAGGGCCATTAAGTTATATTTAGCATAATGTTCGTCTAACTAGTTTTAAGCATTTTTGTCTAGTACCTAAGTATGTAATGAATTAAAAATAAAAATGAATTAAAAAAAAAAAATGGTTTGCGAAACTAAGCTAAGCCGGACGCACCCACTCAGGTACAAACATTATAATATTATTCGGAGAGATCGAAGCTACCTAGCCGATGGAGTCGCGCTCTTAATCAAAAAAGGCCTTTGTCATAAGGTCGTGTATAGCGGTGAAGTGCGGAGATTCCAGGCCATAGAAACGTGTATCGAACGCATCCCCCTTCGGGGTGGTAAGCGGCTATAGTGATCGCTATCTATGCGACTGACAAGTCACGCATCAACCAATATTTCATTTCAGAGCTCGATACTCTTTTCACTAGCCTTCGACTGAGATCGGAAGATAACTACTACATCGTAGCCGGGGACTTGAACTCGAGGCATATAGAGTGCGGCAACGTGGTGCATAACACCAGTGGGACCTCATTGTATAACTGGTTGGTAGAACACAATGTTGAGTTCAAGCTAGATTTGCTAGCAACCGATAGGCCATCGTATCCTAGAAGCGAGTCCTATCTGGATCTGATGCTGATATACAAACGACTGACTATACTAGACGTGGAAAGAAGCACACGGAACTGTCTAACTGCTGTTGAGATCTTCGCAGATATTCAGCTCCCGAACGAGGTGGAAGGACTGGAGGAGTATGTCCAGAAACACCCTTATAATTATAATAAGGCCCGCTGGCCACGCTTCTCCAGGACTTTATCCACAGAACTACGTTCGAGTGGGATCAATCCGCCTACAAATAGGTTGACGGGTACCTCATAAAAATGGACGACGTAACTAAAAGTACGTAGTAGTAGGAGGTCATGGGTCTGTGCATCCAGGGCAAAGTTGTTGACTGCTCTCAACTTGGCGAGATGCCAGCAACGATCCCTGTTAAATGCACAGGTCAAGATGACATACAGCCTCCTCGCGGCGCCCTCTGGATAGCCTTTAAAGCAACCGCTTAGAGGTGAACTAGTGTATGCAGCGGCCCCCTTGTCCAGGGGCTTAAACCAGGACCCGGTCCTCCAGGTTCGGGGGTTCCCCACCGTGTAAAAAATTATAGTTCAGAGACGACGAGAAGCCTCGTATACGGATGACCCTACTGCTGACGACCATGGACAACGAAATAAGCGCAACGATTTTCGGTTCTGCACATGGAATATGAGGTCTCTGAACAGACCACGTGCAGCCGATGAACTTGCGGAAGCCCTCGAAGCTTATAAGGCAGATATCACCGCCATTCAGGAGGTGCGGTGGAATGGGCCGGGCAAAAAGAGGATGAAAAACTGCGATATTTACTTCGGCGAATGCTACAAAGAGCTAAAGTAGCGCTTATTCGGATGCGGGTTTGTTGTTCGAGGCAGACTTAGGCAAGAAGTCTTAAGCTTTAATTACATAAGCGAGCGCCTCATAACAATCCGCACCAAGGCTACATTTGGCAACATCAGACTGATATGCGCCCACGCCCCAACGGAGGATAAAGATGACGACAGCAAAGACGACTTTTACGACCTCCTAGAAAGAACATACGATCAATGCCCCAGCTACGACACCAAGATCGTTCTAGGAGATTTCAAAGCAAAGCTGGGCAAGGAAGACATCTTTGCTAGAGTCATCGGGAAGCACAGCCTGCACGACAACATGTCCGAGAACGGACTCAGGCTGTTGGACTTCGTAACGGGGCGAAACCTCTTTGTAGTCAGCATGCGGTTCCCTCACCTCAACATCCACAAAGGGACCTGGCGGTCTCCTGATCAATCAACCGTCAACCAGATTGATCACATTGCGATCGACGTCAGACACTACTCCAGCATTCTCGATGTCCGAACTTCCCGCGGAGCCAACATCGACTCGGATAATTTCCTTGTTTTAGCCAGGGTAAGAACACGGATATCGATAGGACAACGGAGTAGAGCAAGACCAAGACAGTTTGACGTCGGAAAGCTACAATCGCAATTGACCGCTAGCAACTTTGCCAATCGAGTCTCCCTAAAGCACTAAGAGATTCCAACCCTGCCAGGCGAAACAATCGACCAACAATGGAACCATTGTCAAAAAGCCATCAGAGAAGCTGCATCTGATGTGCTGGGTTTTAAAACGACACCCCAAAAAAACCCCTGGTTTGACAACGAGTGCAGGCAGGCACATTCAGCGAACCAAGCAGCATACAAGGCGACGCTGGACAGAAGGACGAGAGCGGTTCGTGAGCTCTACGAACTTAAAAGAAGGGAAGAGCACCGGCTTCTCAAAAAGAAAAAGAAAGAGCATGAGAAGCGTGCGATCGAGGACATGGAGAGGTGTTACGGCAGAAATGACGTCCGAAAGTTCTACCAACGGGTAAGACAACTATCCAATGGATACAAAATTCGGACAGAAGCCTGTCGTGACGCAGAGGGACAACTCGTAGTAGATTCGCTGTCGATACTGAGAATCTGGAAGGATCATTTCTGTAGACTGTTAAGCGGCGAGGAAGACTCCAATACCGCTGTCAGGCAGAATGTTCCACTCAACGCAATTGAAGATGATCGACGAGAATTCCGTCCCCCCACCTTGACGAAGTTAAGAAAGCGATATCGAGACTAAGGTCGAATAAAGCTGCTGGTGCAGACGGACTGTCTGCGGAACTGTTTAAGACAGCTGGAGATGAGCGGGAAAGGTACATGCACCAACTCATCTGTAAGATATGGTCGGAGGAAAGCATGCCTGACGAGGGGAATCAGTATCGTTTGCCCGATCCACAAGAAAGGAGTCCCCTTGACTGCACCAACTATAGTAGTATAAGATCCTCTCTGGTGTTTTGTGTGAGCGCCTAAAAATGCCGAAACGTCACCATAGGCAGCTATAACTTCAAGGTAGTGAAGGACTTCGTCTACCTCGGCTCTTAAGTGAACAGTACGAACAACACCAGTACCGAGATTAAACGCAGAATTACTCTTGCCAATCGCTGTTTCTTTGGGTTCAAGAGGCAATTGAGTAGTAGAGTCCTCTCTCGAAAGACCAAGTTAACATTATATAACACCTTGATCATCCCTGTCCTGCTCTATGGTGCGGAAACATGGACAATCTCAAAAGCGGATGAAGAAGCACTTGGTCTTTTCGAGAGAAAAAGTTCTGCGTTCAATCATAGGTCCTGTTTGCGTTGATGGTTATTGGAGAAGAAGATTCAACCACGAACTGTACGGGCTGTACAGCGGCATGAGCCTAGACAGGCGTCTACGGATTCAACGTCTAAGATGGCTGGGCCATGTAGAGCGCATGGACAATACTGCTCCAGCCCGAAGAGTCTTTGACTCCGAACCAGTGGGACAACGCAATATAGGACGCCCACGGAACCGATGGCACACCCAGGTGGAGAAGGACCTCAATCAACTGGGTGTGCGCAGTTCTATAACTGCTGGCAAAAGATCGTGCCGGCTGGAGAGAAGAAGAACTAAAAGTACGATGGACAAAACAATTCGGAAGGTAGTTCAAATCGATAACAGCGATGTTTATCGAAGTGCTATCATCGATGCACTTCACGTGCACAAAAGTAGGCTGCTATCAAGACTCAAACTCTTGCATAGGCGGTTTACAGATCCGCAAAACGCGGAAGTCAAAGCATTGAAGTCGGAGATCAAGAACCTCTCACAGTTAATACGTATAAGCTATAGCTTGGCTATAAGCTTGCACTGGGGCAACAAAATTCGGGCTGTACGATCCAACAACCCGGGTATGTTCCCGCAAGTAAATAAAATATTTCGGAGGAAAGATCAAAACGACATTCAAATCGTTAGACTTCCCAGGACGACAGACAACGAACACTTACTGACTTTGGACGTTGGCATCGATCCAGATGAGGCAGTGCTAGACAATGACTTCTTTGCGGCGGAAGATCCCCCGGAGAAGGTTACAGCTATTGGTACAGTGTTCCAGAGAGTGCATACGGTCAACGAGGTTAGTAGGCCGAATCATTATCTGGAGAACATAGCCCTGCTAAACCACTTTTATCTCCGCAATGAGATAAGTAGATGGCGATCAGATAATCCAGGTTTCACCAGGTTCGATGACAAGAACATGGCACATAATGCCGTCGCCAATGATGGGAATCACATCCTGTTTCTCAAGAAGATCTGGGTATCTTCCACTCGCTGAAGAAGAAAAAGTCTGTGGGAATCGATGGAATACTGAATATTGTGCTTCGTCATCTTCCCCCCGAAGCGGTCCAAATTTACACAACCTTGTTCAACAATGCGCTGAGTAATGCACATTACCCCACGCACTGGAAGACAGCTGTTGTTCAACCGATCCCTAAACGGGACAAAGATAAGTCCATTCCGACAAATCTTCGGTCGATCAGTTTTCTTCCCTGCATAAGCAAGGGTCATTCGATAGTCATTCAAGTTCTGAAGCAATGGGTTGATGAAATGAAAATCATACCGGACAACCAGTTCGGATTCCGAGCGGGGCATGATACCATTCATGCCGCGTCAAAACTGGTGTCCGACATACAATGGAATAAAAACAAAAATCAGTACACGGGTGTCTGTCTGATTGACTTGAAGAAGGCGTGCGAAACCGTTTGGTTGGTCTAGTTAGACGAACAATAATGCTTAATGTAACTTACTGGCCCTTAGCGGGCACTCTAACCTAAACTTATACTTATTCTATTCTTTCGACCTAAACTGACTCTTTCGACTAAACATTAGATATTAAATGACAGTTTTAAATTAAGAAAATGTATCAAAAAACTTAATAACAGACCTGTTTTATTTAGAACTTATATACTCACTTACACACTACCATAAAAATAACTTACACTACCTTAAGCTAAACTTACACATATATACATGTATAAATGCTTATATACGGCCAAAGGATGCAGCAGATAGACCTACATCCAATCCACTGCAAGACAGAGACCAAATACCCTTTTTAACCCGGATCTGAAGGATTCGACGCTGGACTTCCCTCGCTCCCCAGCCACCAGGAATTTTGGTGCTGCGTAGCAACATCCTGAAAATCCCGTCTTGAGACCGCCATACTGAACCGGAGGAGATTTTTCTCAGCTCGTTGTGCGACGGAACGGTCGTGGTTGAGTCGCCCATCCACAGTTGATCCGGCTATGTGAAAAATGAGCGGTACCGCATTCGAAGCCACTGTGGAGTACCTTTTCGTGGTATTCTGGATTGGGGAAGTAAGCCCCTGAGATCAAGTTATTGACCGAGGTCATCGCTCTAGCAGTATGACCTCGAATCAACTTCACCAGGAAATGGTCCACTCTTATCAGGTTTGCCCTGTTGTATAAGACCTTATTGGAATAGAATTTTATGTACTGGAACTCTGGAGTTCGCTAAAGACGAAGGTAAGCTCTAAGACAAGCTTTCTCGAACAACCGAATCTCTTCCATTAAACTTGCACTCACGTTGAACCATACGGGACAGCCATAGGTAAGCAATGGCCGGATGAGGCCGGATCGACTTGGCTGTTGTAAAACAGTCTCTTTGTAAGGGCAAAAGCGCCTCGGGCCCTGGCCAGAGCAGCATCTACATGTTGGTTAAAATATAGATACTTATCTAGCCAAATTCCCAGGTATCTGACTACAGTCTCTTGCGCTAGTGGTTCCCGTGTCTTCCAACGATTGAGGACTTTCGCCAATTCTTTTTCGTGTCCGCCGAGGCCTTATACAACGGCATCCTGAACAGAATGGTTTCCGACTTCCGGAAGTTGATACTCAACTTCAAGTCATCGCAACTTCTCATGAATGAATCGAAATCACCCTGCGTGAGAGTAGCGATTTCCTCGATCTTTTTTGCATACGCAATTGCATGAGGAAGAGAACTTAACAGATCACTCAAGTAAATGTTGAACAGGATCGGTTAATTAACGGCACCTTGTTGGAGACCATTTTTTAACTCAAAAATACCTGTGGTGGTCACGTTGCCAGTCTTGACGACGAACCGTCTACCGGTAAGCATGTTACACAGTAGGTACAGCAGTGGTTTGCTTATGCCTAGCCGTTTGAACTTGTAAAGAAGACCTTCTAACAATACGTTGTCAAAGGCCTTCTCCAGGTCACGCAAGCAGACACCCGTACATTGTTTCTGGCTCTTGTTCCATTGGATATCCGACACCAGTTTCGACGCGGCTCCGCTTTGAAACCGAATTGGTTATCCGGAATTATATTTTTGTAATTAGTCCAGTTGATCAGAGTTCTATTGATCACCTTCTCGAATACCTTACTGATGTTCGGAGGGAGAGTAATTGACCGGGGGTTGCATGGATTCGAAGAATCTTTTCCTCTCCTGGATATGGGTTGTACAATTGCAGTTTTCCAATGCTCCGGATAATGTGCATTATTCAGAGCATTATTAAACAGGATAGTGTACATATTAACCGCTTCCAGGGCGAGGAGTATTAACACAATGTTCGAGATCCCGTCGACTCCCACTGACTTCTTCTTCTTTAGTGATTCGAAGACCGCTAGGAGCTCTGTCTTCGATATGAACGGGGGATGAACCCCTTCGACGGCGATGGCATTGTCTGCCATGTTATCATCAATGAACACGACAAGGCCAATGTTCTCAGATCGCCATTGTTGCATGTTTTCTCGAAGTTGAGCGTTGCTAGCTAGTACGCGGTTATCCAAGTCGTGGTTCGGGCGAACGCTCTCATTCACCTTGTACACTTCTTGGAAGACCGCGCCAAGTACCTCCATTTTTTCTTGCAGATCTTCGACCACAAAGAAGTTATCGTCGAGTACAGCGTTATCTGGATCAATACCAGCTGTAGTCGGTATTTGTTCAATGTCAGTCGTTCTGGGAAGCTTAAGACACGGAAGATCGCTATTTTTAGTACGAACGAATTTATTAATTTATTTATTAATGTCTGAATGTTCTCAATTAGCGATTGCAGTGTCCTAACTTCCACAATACGTCTGTCAGTAAACCGCCTGTACAAGGTTTTTAATCTTGTCAGGAGTCTACTTTTTTGTTGGTGGAGTGCGTCAATTGTCGATTTGCAGTACAAGTTTTGGTTATTAGTACGTAAACACCGTGGTATCGTACTGTGCATCTGTCTCGGCCAATTAAATTAGATGCATGTCAATCTCTTCGTTTGACAAGTTTCTATTGGACGGTATGTGGAGCGCGTGCGCAGAGAGTGCTCTCGTCATTTGTCTGGAGAAGCGTGTCCATCGAGCCCTACTGTAATTGTAGCGGTAAGTGTGAAAAAACTCCCCTAATTCCGCAATATCTATGGGGATCTTGATTTCGGCACTGAGTCTGCAATGGTCACTGAGGTACACGAATGTGTCCAAACAGTTTACCGTTTGTGCGTCTGTGTCTGTCAGCTGCAGTCTTGCGTCTTAACGAAATGCACACGATGCAGGCCTCCAACTGATTAGCTTGGTTTCACTAATCAGCATCAAGTCTGGGCTTTGGTCATCCAAAAGTTTATAGAGCTCGCTTTTTCGAAGGATCCCTATCAATAAATTTGCATTCACTGCAAGGATCTTGTACGTGAACTCGTTTGTCTGCGCTGCCATTAAAACGGTTGACGACGTTGGCTCTGCAGAAGCTACACGGTTTGGTCTACCCGCTCCTCTAACCGATCCATATGCCTTTTAATGGAGGATTTCCAATCCGGTGTTGGGTCGTGTGCTCTTGGCACTGAAGGTTGCGGCACTACCTTCGGTAGTTGCTGCTTTTCCGTATTCCCCTAACGCGAAGGCCATTTGGGCGAAGGTCATTTGAGGAGTTACAGGTATGGCTGCCCCGAGTGGATTTTTGACTGGGGGCTGCTTCTGCAGAACAGCTTTTGCTTTGCGTTCCTGGAACTTAGGGCAACCCCGATTGTTGGTGGTGTGCCTAGCGTTCCCGCAGAGTACGCACTTGAGCTGACTCTTGTCAGCTGCTCCCTCTTGCCCCAAAGAACAATTTTCCGCACTGTGGTCCTCAGCGCACCTAACTCTCTCCTTGCCTTTGCTGTGGAGAAGGGCTTGACCCCGACGATCTCAATTTCGTCGCACACTTGCTCTTTGAGCATTTTCTCCGCTTCGAACGGAAAGGCGGTCCTCAACAAGCGGGACTGGCGCTTTTCGCCTTTTGGGGTGAAAGAGAAGCACTCCAACTTCGAAATTTTTAGATACTCTATCAATTCATTATAGTCATCCACTGTCTTGCAGTGGATTGCATACCATAGCTTTGTTTTTACTAATATAGTAATTACCTGCACTTATGGCCTCCTTACACGCATTAGCGGTTCGTTCAATGTGTGCCGTGTACGCGTTGATTGGTGGCACCTTTTCGTTCTTCTGCTTCTGCTGTTGGTTTGCTATCTGCTGCCACAGTTGTGTTGCTGGACGCTGTTGAGTTGCTGGCCACTGTAGTGTTGCTGGTCGCTGCTGATGCTTTGTTGCTGGCTGTTGTTTTGCCTGTATTGTTGGCATTTTCTGGATCACTGGCTGTTGTTGGTGTTTCTTAGCTGATCGCTGCTGTTGCTGCTGTGGTTGATCAGCTGTTGATGGCTGTTGTTGCTCTGCTTCAGGTGTCCGTGTCCAGTGAATCGAAGCTGTTGCTACTGACAGCGAACAAGCCTTCTCCTCCATCCGACACGTATTGCACTGCCTCTTCCTCCTCCGACTCGGCTGCCGTTGTGCACGCCAAGGCCACCTCATTAGGCTCTTCCCCCTGCCGCTCTTCGGTTGACACGTTTGTATTGCGGCGTTTTCCACTTTTTGGAGACGCCTTCTTCCTCCTCCTCTTGCTTTGTTCACTGCTTTGGGCACTGTTTTCTGATGTCCTGATTCTGCCACCGGTTGTTCTTGGTCATTGTCCACTTTCAAGAGCGTGAACCGCTCGTTTTTTTCCATCTCTCTGCACTCACTTTAATGATGAGATGTGTTTTTCTTCTCTTTTCGGACTCGAACCGGGCACCTGTAGAGCCAGGAGCACTGATTCCTTTTTTTAATGTAATTTTATTTTATTCTGAATAATTTTACTTACATGCTAGGCACACTTAAGAATTTACAATTATATTATATTATTATAATTTTTTTTTTTAATTTTTTGTTTTATATTTGTAGAGCCAGGAGCACTGATTTTACTAACTCGGCTGCTTGCCTGTTTAAGAAACCTGCGGCAGCTTCAGTACTTAATATCCGAGAATTGTTTTTTTCTTTTTATTTATATGAAATCGTATCACTCGCGAACTGCACTACTCGGAGGTATGTGACCGACTGATGATTACAGGCAGAAAGTTCGTTGTGAAAAATGGTGCCGTAACTTCCACAACGGTCTTCAACATTAAAAACGGTCTGCAACAGGGGGCCATCGGTTCCCCGATTTTGTTTTCTATATTCACTGCAGATCTTATAAGTTCCATGTCGCACTTAATTGCGTACGCCGACGACCTAGTTGCGTTCAGATCAGGTCCGAAGGTCGAGGTAATAAACATCTTGTTGCAGCGTGACTTCGAAAAAACCCAACGATTTTGCGACGACTGGAAGTTGCTTATCAACTTCCTGAAGTGCGAAACTAATCTTTTCCGGACCCTGTTGGAAAGAGCAACGCGGGATACGCTCCAAAGCTGGCGTAAGTTCGGCATATCTGAACCGCATGGTCGACCGTTAGCTGTGAAAAGTGTAGTTTGACATCTAAGAAGTGGTTGGATCAATATCTGTATTTTGGCACACATATAGATATTGGTCTGTATCGCACACCCGAGTCTGAGTACAAGAAATACTATCCTAACGAGGTCCTGTACCACGAGGCAAACGTAAATAGTGTGTGCTTCGCCATCTTCCCCCGAAGCGGTCCAAATTTACACAACTTTGTTGAACAATGCGCTGAGTAATGCACATTACCCGATGCACTGGAAAACAGCTGTTGTTCAACCGATCCCTAAACGGGACAAAGATAAGTCCATTCCGACAAATCTTCGGTCGATCAGTCCCCTTCCCTGCATCAGCAAGGGTCATTCGATAGTCATTCGAGTTCTGAAGCAATGGGTTGATGAAATGAAAATCATACCGGACAACCAGTTCAGATTCCGAGTGGGGCATGATACCATTAATGCCGCGTCAAAACTGGTGTCCGATATACAATGGAATAAAAACAAAAATCAGTGCACCAGTGCCATCGATTCCCCGATCTTGTTTTCTATGTTCACTGCAGACCTTATAGGTTTCATATCGCACTTAATTGCGTATGCCGACGACCTAGTTGCGTACAGATCAGGTCCGATGGTCGAGGTAATAAACATCTTGTAGCTGCGTGACTTCAAGAAAATTCAGCGATTTCGCAACAACTGGAAGTTGATTATCAACTTTCAGAAGTGCGAAGCTAGTGTTTTCCGGACCCCGTTGGACAGGGCAACGCGGGATACGCGCCAAAACTGGCGTAAGTTCGGCATAGTTGACCCGCATGGTCGGCCGATAGCTGTAAAAAGTGTAGTTAGATATCTAGGCATTTGGCTGGATCAATATCTGTATTTTGACAAACATATAGATATTGCTCTGAAGAAAGCCAGAAAAGCCTTTGCTGCGGCAAGAAGGTTGTTTTTCAGCAGCCAACTTGATACCAGAGTGTAGGTTATCTGCTACATGGCCCTGGTACGGCCAATTATGGTGTACGGTTGTCCAACGTGAGTCCTTCCCAGATGGAAAGGATGAGGGTGTTCGAGAGGCAGTGTCTTAGGAGCTGTCTCCATCTGTATCGTACACCCGAGTCTGAGTACAAGAAGAACTATCCTAACAAGGTCCTGTACAACGAGGCAAACGTGAACAGCGTAGATAATTTTATTATTAAGCTGATCAGAAGGCACACTGCACGAGCTATGACCTCTTCCAACAGTCAGGCTTACTATCCCAATATTATGTACCATGAAAGGGTGCGCCTCCGGTTCAGTAGAGATAGCAAAAAGTTTGTCAAAGAACGACAATTTTACTGGTGGTTACAACAAAACCAGCCTCCTCCACCGCTAGCTTTTCCACAGGATCCGGTAGCTGACCATAGTGGTCAGCTTACATAGTTTTTAAGGTAGTGTTTTAAGAGAAAAAAAAACAAAAGAAAACTATACACAAAAAAATCTAAAACAAAAAATAAATTAATAAAACAAAAAATCAAAAAAAAATATATATATATATATGATTAACGGAAACAAAAAAAGGTGCACCACGGCATATAATTTATATATGTTAGGCATATACACAACATATACGCCCTGGTGCACGTGTCCGTACTGTTACGGGCATAGTTAAGATAGTATTAAGTCGTATAGTAGTTTAAGTAGTACCAAGTTTCCTTGGCTAATAAAAAAGTGATAAAAGATTGCCAAAAATACAAAAAAACCTAGATTATGACGAAAGGCACATTTATAAGGTTGATCAGATTAGCTTAGAGTACCTGCATAGGGTCAGTAGTTTAGTTTTAAGAGCATTTTTAAATTCTTAAGTTAGTTAAGCTAGTTTTAAGTACTTGTATCTAGCAAGTCAGTGCTCCAGACTCTACGGGTCTCAGGTTCGAGTCCCAGTGGGGGTAAAGAAAAAAAATAGTTTTTTCCTTTTCTCCTCGTCTATTGTGTAAAACACTTACACAATAAGTAATTGAGTGGAGAAAATGGAATCAAACCAGCGGTCCGCGCTCTTAGAAGCAGACAACGACCTACAACAACCGGTGGCAGAATCAAGCCACCAGTCTACGGTTGCACAAGAAGGCACAAAACGGAGGAGAAAACAAAATCTCCCAAAAATGTTAAGCGCCGCAACACAAATGCAACACCCAATGGGCTGCAGGGACAGCTAAAGCTTTGACTCGCACTCCTCCGACGCAGAATATGAAGTTGAGCGGGTACTTCTTATGAAGAAAACGCCAGTTGACGACATGCAGGGAAAATTCAGCGAATCCTGCACGAAATCAGAGAGCTGAAAGCTAAGACCACAGCGAGGAGAATGCTGGATCAGTAGAAAAAGCAACAACAAGTGACAAATAAGCCGAAACAAAAAAAGAAGCAGCAAGAAACGCAGCAACAACAGCGGACAGAAAATGCACAACTGCCAGTAATACAACAGCTGCCAGCGGTTGAGCAACATCAGATACCAGCAACAATGAAGCGACCGGCAACGAAACAGCGACGTCAAGAAGTAACACAACAGCAGGAATCAGCAACTCAACAACAGCAACCAGCAACTCAACCGCAGCAACCAGAAGCGCAACAGCAGCAGAAGAAAGAAAAGGTGCCGCCAATAAATATCTACAAGGCGGATATTGAACAAACTGCCAAGATGTGTAAGGAGGCCGTAGGTTCAGGTAATTTATTTATTAGTAGAAGTAAATGCTTTGAAAAGTACGCAATCCACTGCAATACAGTGGATGATCTAAAAAAAAAAAATAAGCTCTTAGATTACCACAAGTGCGAGTGGGACAGTATAAAAAGGCGATATGGCATTGTTAAATTCTTTCGCTGCCAAAGGTTCGGGGATGCTGCGTCGAACGGCCAAATGCAGCCTCGATGCGTCAAGTGCAGTGAGAACCACAGTGCGGAGAATTGTCCTCGGGGGCAAAAGAGAGCAGCTGACAGGAGTCAGCTCAAATGCGTACTCTGCGGGAATGGGGGGCACACCGCTAACTATCGGGGTTGCCCTAAATTCCTAGAGCTGAAAACAAAATGGTTCTGCAGAAGCAGTCCGCAGTGAAAAGTCCACTCGGGGCAGCCGTAACGCCTCAAATGACCTACGCCCAAATGGCGACCGGTCAGGCGAATACGGAAAAGCAGCACTACCGAAGGTAGTGCCGCAACCTTCAGTGCCAAGAGCACACGATCCAACACCGGATTGGAAATCCTCCATTAAAAGGCGTATGGATCGGTTAGAGGAGCGGGTAGACCAAATCGTGGAGCTCCTGCAGAGCCAACCACGTCAACCGTTTAAATGGCTGAGCAGACGAACGAGTTCACGTACAAGATCCTTGCAGTGAATGCAAATTTATTGATAAGGATCCTTCGAAAAAGCGATCTCTATAAACTTTTGGATGACCAAAGCCCAGACATGATGCTGATTAGTGAAACCAAGCTAATTCGGAGAGGCATACTGGAGCACAGCAATTATAATGTTATTAGAAGAGATCGACCCAATTCCAATGGTGGAGGCGGCGTTGCTATCTTCATTAAAAATAACATAAAACATAAAGTAGTGTATAGTATTGACGTACGAAGGTTTCAGGAGTTGGAAGCCTGCATCGTGTTCATTTCGCTCCGCAGTGGAAGGAGGTTGTATGCGGCGTCGGTCTACTCCTTTGGCAACCCTAGTTCCAGAACAACGATATCAGAGCTCGATTCACTCTTTCGATGTCTTAGGCTGGACTCGGAGGAGAAATATCGTGTGCATTTCGCTCCGCAGTGGAAGGAGGTTGTATGCGGCGTCGGTCTACTCCTCTGGCAACCCTAGTTCCAGAACAACGATATCAGAGCTCGATTCACTCTTTCGATGTCTGAGGCTGGACTCGGAGGAGAAATATCGTGTGCATTTCGCTCCGCAGTGGAAGGAGGTTGTATGCGGCGTCGGTCTACTCCTCTGGCAACCCTAGTTCCAGAACAACGATATCAGAGCTCGATTCACTCTTTCGATGTCTGAGGCTGGACTCGGAGGAGAAATATTTCATTTTGGCCGGGAACTTAAATGCCCGACATGGATATTGTGGGAGCATGGTTTCCAATCGCAGGGGGCCCAGCTTTATAGTTGGTTTTGCTTACACAGTGTCGTATAGACTCGATTTGAAAGCAAAAGAGATTTCTTCCTATCCCAGAAGCGGCTCGTATCTGGATCTGCTGCTGTTATACGCAAGACTGCAGCTGACAGACACAAACTCACAAACGGTAAACTGTTTGAATTCCTTCGTGTATCTCAGTGACCATTGCGGACTCAGTGCGAAAATCAATATCCCCAACGATATTGCGGAGTTAGGAGAGTTTGTTCAAACGTACCCCTACAATTACAGTAGGGCTCGATGGACACGCTTCTCCAGACAAATGACGAGAGCACTCTCTGTGCACGCGCTCCACATACCGTCCAATAGAAACTTGTCAAACGAAGAGATTGACATGTATCTAATTTAATTGGCCGAGACAATCAAACGAACGATGCACAGTACGATACCACGGTATTTACGTACTAATAACCAAAACTTGTACTGCAATGCGACAATTGACGCCCTCCACCAAAAAAAAAGGAGGCTCCTGACAAGATTAAAAAGCTTGTACAGGCGGTTTACTGACAGACGTAGTGAGGAAGTTACGACACTGGAATCGCTAATTAAGAACATTCAGACATTAATTGTCCAGAATTACAGACTTTCTGTTAATTCGTACAGGAACGATAAGATTCAGAGGCTGTAAGCTCTAATAACCCGAGCATGTTCCCGCAAATTAATAAATTCTTTCGTACTTAAAATAGCGATCTTCCATGTCTCTCTTCCCAGAACGACGGACAATGAACAAATACTGACTACAGCAGGTATTGATCTAGATAACGATATCTTTTTTGTGGTCGAAGATCCACAACACTTCCATCAGGAAGTATACAAGGTGAATGAGAGCATTCGCGCGAACCACGACCTGGAGAATCGCGTACTAGCTAACAACACACTTCTGCGTGAGGATCTGCAACAATTGCGATCTGAGAACACTGGATTTGTCGTGTTCAATAACATGGTAGATAATGCCATCGCCGACGAAAGGGTTCATCCCCCGTTCATATCGAAGACAGAACTCCAAGTGGTCTTCGAATCAATAAAGAAAAAAAAGTCAGTGGGAGTCGACGGGATCTCGAACCTTGTGTTAAGACACCTCTGCATAGAAGTAGTTAATATGTACATGATCCTATTTAACAATGCTCTGATTAATGCACATTATCCAGAGCATTGGAAAATTGCGAATGTAGACCCCATATGCAAGAGAGGAAAAGATTCTTCGAATCCTTGCAACTTCCGGTCAATGAGTCTCCTTCCGAATATCAGCAAGGTATTCCAGAAAGTGATGAATAAAGTTGTGATCAACTGGACTGAGGACAAAAATATAATTTCGGATAACCAATTCGGTTTCAAAGCGGGGCATGACACTATTCATGCCGCGTCGAAACTGGTGTCGTATATCCAATGGAACAAGAGCCAGAAACAATGTACGGGTGCCTGCTTGATTGACCTGGAGAAGGCCTTCGACACTGTATGGTTAGAAGGTCTTTTGTACAAGCTCGAACGGCTAGACATTAGCAAAGTACGGCGGTATCCAGCCGAGACATTCGGGATATTGCTAGGCAGCACCAAAATTTCTGGTGGCTGGGGACCGAGGGAACTCCAGCGTCGAACCCTTTATACCCGGTGTAGAAAGAGAAGTGCGTTACCCCTTATGAGGCACAGTCGGTCTCTGTCTTGCAGCGGATTAGATGGAAATCTATCAGCCGCAACCTATGGCCGACTTAGGGTAGTTTTAAGGTAGTATTTAAGCTGCATATATGTATATATAAAACTCAAAAACAAAATATAACTAAGTACACTAAGGTGTACATATGTGTATACAAATGTTTATAGAGCAGGTACATATATGTATACATGTGCGTATAACACTAAACATATGTATATATATGTACGTTTGTTGGTTTAGTTAAGGTAGTTTTAAGTTATTTTAAGATAGTATGTAAGATAGTATATAAGTTTTAATCAAAAACTGTTCTGTAATTAAGTTTTTTTTAAACAATTTTCTTAATATTAAGGTGTACTTTTAAATTCATGCATTTCATACATATTCACTGTTAGGTTAGGTCGAAAGACATAGAATTAGATTAACCTTAGCTTAGAGTATCCGCCTAGGGCCAGTAAGTTAGAAGTAGTATATACCAATGTTCGTCCAACTAGTTTTAAGCATTTTTGTCTATAATGTAAGTTTCTCATGAATTCGTAAAATAAAAATGAATTTAAACAAAAATATAAACGACTTTAGTACGGCTGCCGTCATGGTAGCTTTCAAACGATTCACCGCGCGTCGTCGAAATTGCGCGAATTTTTACAGTGGCACTAACTTTCAAGGAGCTGCTCGAGATATGATGAAGGAGAGGACAGAGCTAGCAAAACACTGGACTGAGGACATTGTCACACAACTGCAAGCAAATGGAACCGCCTGGCAATCACAGACGACATAGAGGATCTGTCGATTTTGACGCCCGGTCACTTTCTTATAGGGGCAGCACTAAACACAGTACCTGAAAGAATTTATTGGAAGTGAAGGAAGGGTATTTGAACAGATGGCAATTGTTGCAGAAAGTACACCAAGACTTTTGGAAGAAGTGGAAAGCCGAATATCTTGTTCGACTGCAGAAAAGGCCAAAGTGGCAAACAGCCCACCATGAAATCGGTGTTAGAGATCTCGTTTTGCTAATCGACGAGCAGACTCCGCCTACTCTTTGGCGACATAGAAGTGAATAGAAACGCATCCTAGCGCAGATGGACGAACTTGAGTGGTCACACTTAAGACGGCAAGTACAACCTTGAAGCGTCCAACTAAACTCTGCCTTATCCCTTTTGAAAAAGAATAATTAATTGCCACACACCATTCACGAAACTTTCCTGGCATTTCATGTACACATCTCGCAACCTCATCGCACTGGACCGGAGGACCGGGAACATTAGCTCAGGGGGAACAATCCACTGACATTCAGTCATGAAGAATTGAAGTAGATACTTCCTGGGTGAGAAATGGAGTAAAGGAACATCCCGCGGGGTGGGGCAAGATGTTGCACCACAGTAAAACATAATCACCGCGGGCGATGTTAATGCAGAAAAGTCAAGTGCAAGTCCCGTCGGGAAAATTGCATTCAAATAATGACCACTGCATTAAACGCATCAGCTGTTTGGGGAGGAGCCATAACAATAACACACGAAATTGAAGAAATGCAAAACAGACGGCCTCCTTACTACTACAAGTACAATACATGTACAGGGGGCATTGGTCGACTCTGAAGAACAAGCGGTGACCAGCAACCAAGTAGCAGCATATTGGTCAACGGTCGTAACCGATCGATGGAGAGGTTTCGTGGTGAGGAGAAAACCCAGAAAAAGTCAGTCGACGAAACCTAAGTGATGTAATTAAACATCAAAATAAATAACTAATGAAAACTATTGTTGTCTTTTTTCTCCCGATATATCGTATTCTTTCTCGCGTTTATGTTGCGCCTATTAATATACCAACAAATTAGTCCGTACATCCGGGATTCCTTTGAGGAAATATTATATAATAATATATATGTATATTCCCCCTTTTTGTTGCTATTTGTGAATCGGCGGGATAATCATAATTGCTAGAGTCTTTGCGGCAAACAGCCCTGAACATCAATTAAATTTCGGTAACTTGTTGCAACCCATAATCCTAATGTGTTGATGGCTTGCGAAACTAAGCTAAGCCGGACGCACCCACTCAGGTACAAACATTATAATATTATTCGGAGAGATCGAAGCTACCTAGCCGGTGGAGTCGCGCTCTTAATCAAAAAAGGCCTTTGTCATAAGGTCGTGTATAGCGGTGAAGTGCGGAGATTCCAGGCCATAGAAACGTGTATCGAACGCATCCCCCTTCGTGGTGGTAAGCGGCTATATGTGATCGCTATCTATGCGACTGACAAGTCACGCATCAACCAATATTTCATTTCAGAGCTCGACTTTCTTTTCACTAGCCTTCGACTGAGCTCGGGAGATAACTACTATATCGTAGCCGGGGACTTGAACTCGAGGCATATAGAGTGGGGCAACGTGGTGCATAACACCAGTGGGACCTCATTGTATAACTGGTTGGTAGAACACAATGTTGAGTTCAAGCTAGATTTGCTAGCAACCGATAGGCCATCGTATCCTAGAAGCGAGTCCTATCTGGATCTGATGCTGATAGACAAACGACTGACTATACTAGACGTGGAAAGAAGCACACGGAACTGTCTGACTGCTGTTGAGCTCTTCGCAGATATTCAGCTCCCGAACGAGGTGGAAGGACTGGAGGAGTATGTCCAGAAACACCCTTATAATTACAATAAGGCCCGCTGGCCACGCTTCTCCAGGACTTTATCCACAGAACTACGTTCGAGTGGGATCAATCCGCCTACAAATAGGTTGACAGGTACCTCATAAAAATGGACGACGTAACTAAAAGTACGTAGTAGTAGGAGGTCATGGGTCTGTGCATCCAGGGCAAAGTTGTTGACTGCTCTCAACTTGGCGAGATGCCAGCAACGATCCCTGTTAAATGCACAGGTCAAGATGACATACAGCCTCCTCGCGGCGCCCTCTGGATAGCCTTTAAAGCAACCGCTTAGAGGTGAACTAGTGTATGCAGCGGCCCCCTTGTCCAGGGGCTTAAACCAGTTCAGAGACGACGAGAAGCCTCGTATACGGATGACCCTACTGCTGACGACCATGGACAACGAAATAAGCACAACGATTTTCGGTTCTGCACATGGAATATGAGGTCTCTGAACAGACCACGTGCAGCCGATGAACTTGCGGAAGCCCTCGAAGCTTATAAGGCAGATATCACCGCCATTCAGGAGGTGCGGTGGAATGGGCCGGGCAAAAAGAGGATGAAAAACTGCGATATTTACTTCGGCGAATGCTACAAAGAGCTAAAGCAGCGCTTATTCGGATGCGGGTTTGTTGTTAGAGGCAGACTTAGGCAAGAAGTCTTGAGCTTTAATTACATAAGCGAGCGCCTGATAACAATCCGCACAAAGGCTACATTTGGCAACATCAGCCTGATATGCGCCCACGCCCCAACGGAGGATAAAGATGACGACAGCAAAGACGACTTTTACGACCTCCTAGAAAGAAACTACGATCAATGCCCCAGCTACGACACCAAGATCGTTCTAGGAGATTTCAAAGCAAAGCTGGGCAAGGAAGACATCTTTGCTAGAGTCATCGGGAAGCACAGCCTGCACGACAACATGTCCGAGAACGGACTCAGGCTGTTGGACTTCGTAACGGGGCGAAACCTCTTTGTAGTCAGCATGCGGTTCCCTCACCTCAACATCCACAAAGGGACCTGGCGGTCTCCTGATCAATCAACCGTCAACCAGATTGATCACATTGCGATCGACGTCAGACACTACTCCAGCATTTTCGATGTCCGAACTTTCCGCGGAGCCAACATCGACTCGGATCATTTCCTTGTTTTAGCCAGGGTAAGAACACGGATATCGATAGGACAACAGAGTAGAGCAAGACCAAGACAGTTTGACGTCGGAAAGCTACAATCGCAATTGACTTTGCCAATCGAGTCTCCCTAAAGCACTAAGAGATTCCAACCCTGCCAGGCGAAACAATCGACCAACAATGGAACCATTGTCATCTGATGTGCTGGGTTTTAAAACGACACCCCAAAAAAACCCCTGGTTTGACAACGAGTGCAGGCAGGCACATTCAGCGAACCAAGCAGCATACAAGGCGACGCTGGACAGAAGGACAAGAGCGGTTCGTGAGCTCTACGAACTTAAAAGAAGGGAAGAGCACCGGCTTCTCAAAAAGAAAAAGCAAGAGCATGAGAAGCGTGCGATCGAGGACATGGAGAGGTGTTACGGCAGAAATGACGTCCGAAAGTTCTACCAACGAGTAAATCAACAATCCAATGGATACAAAATTCGGACAGAAGCCTGTCGTGACGCAGAGGGACAACTCGTAGTAGATTCGCTGTCGATACTGAGAATCTGGAAGGATCATTTCTGTAGACTGTTAAACGGCGAGGAAGACTCCAATACCGCTGTCAGGCAGAATGTTCCACTCAACGCAATTGAAGATGATCGACGAGAATTCCGTCCCCCCACCTTGATAAAGTTAAGATAGCGATATCGAGACTAAGGTCGAATAAAGCTGCTGGTGCAGACGGACTGTCTGCGGAACTGTTTAAGACAGCTGGAGATGAGCGGGAAAGGTACATGCACCAACTCACCTGTAAGATATGGTCGGAGGAAAGCATGCCTGACGAGGGGAATCAGTATCGTTTGCCCGATCCACAAAAAGGAGTCCCCTTGACTGCACCAACTATAGTAGTATAAGATCCCCTCTGCCGTTTTGTGTGAGCGCCTAAAAATGAAGTACATACTGTCATCGAAAAAGGACACACAACATCGACGACTTGGCCAAAACGTCACCATAGGCAGCTATAACTTCAAGGTAGTGAAGGACTTCGTCTACCTCGGCTCGCAAGTGAACAGTACGAACAACACCAGTACCGAGATTAAACGCAGAATTACTCTTGCCAATCGCTGTTTCTTTGGGTTCAAGAGGCAATTGAGTAGTAGAGTCCTCTCTCGAAAGACCAAGTTAACATTATATAACACCTTGATCATCCCTGTCCTGCTCTATGGTGCGGGCACATGGACAATCTCAAAAGCGGATGAAGAAGCACTTGGTCTTTTCGAGAGAAAAAGTTCGGCGTTCAATCATAGGTCCTGTTTGCGTTGATGGTTATTGGAGAAGAAGATTCAACCACGAACTGTACGGGCTGTACAGCGGCATGAGCCTAGACAGGCGTCTACGGATTCAACGTCTAAGATGGCTGGGCCATGTAGAGCGCATGGACAATACTGCTCCAGCCCGAAGAGTCTTCGACTCCGAACCAGTGGGACAACGCAATATAGGACGCCCACGGAACCGACAGCACACCCAGGTGGAGAAGGACCTCAATCAACTTGGTGTGCACAGTTCTCCAACTGCTGGCAAAATATCGTGCCGACTGGAGAGAAGAAGAACTAAAAGTACGATGGACAAAACAATTCGGAAGGTAGTCCAAATCGATAACAGCGATGTTTATCGAAGTGCTATCATCGATGCACTTCACGTGCATAAAAGTAGGCTGCTATCAACTCAAACTCTTGCATAGGCGGTTTACAGATCCGCAAAACGCGGAAGTCAAAGCATTGAAGTCGGAGATCAAGAACCTCCCACAGTTAATACGTATAAGCTATAGCTTGACTATAAGCTCGCACTGGGGCAACAAAATTCGGGATGTACGATTCGACAACCCGGGTATTGGCATCAATCTTGATGAGGCAGTGCTAGACAATGATTTCTTTGCGGTCGAAGATCCCCAAGAGAAGGTTACAGCTATTGGTGCAGTATTCCAGAGAGTGTATACGGTCAACGTGGTTAGAAGACCGAATCACGATCTCGAGAACAGAGCCTTGCTAAACCACTTATATCTTCGCAATGAGATAAGTCAATGGCGATCAGAGAATTCTGGTTTCACCAGGTTCAATGACGAGAACATGGCACATAGTGCCGTCGCCAATAATGAAAATCTCCAGGGTATATTCCACTCGCTGAAGAAGAAAAAGTCAGTGTGAATCCGAATGGAAATCCGAATACTATGCTTCGCTATCTTAACCCCGAAGCGGTCCAAATTTACACAACCTTGTTCAACAATGCGCTGAATAATGCACATTACCCGATGCACTGGAAAACAGCTGTTGTTCAACCGATCCCTAAACGGGACAAAGATAAGTCCATTCCGACAAATCTTCGGTCGATCAGTCCCCTTCCCTGCATAAGCAAGGGTCATTCGATAGTCATTCGAGTTCTGAAGCAATGGGTTGATGAAATGAAAATCATACCGGACAACCAGTTCGGATTCCGAGTGGGGCATGATACCATTAATGCCGCGTCAAAACTGGTGTCCGACGTACAATGGAATAAAAACAAAAATCAGTGCACCGGTGCCATCGATTCCCCGATCTTGTTTTCTATGTTTACTGCAGACCTTATAGGTTTCATATCACACTTAATTGCGTATGCCGACGACCTAGTTGCGTACAGATCAGGTCCGATGGTCGAGGTAATAAACATCTTGTTGCTGCGTGACTTCGAGAAAATTCAGCGATTTTGCGACGACTGGAAGTTGATTATCAACTTTCAGAAGTGCGAAACTAGTGTTTTCCGGACCCCGTTGGACAAGGCAACGCGGGATACGCGCCAAAACTGGCGTAAGTTCAGCATAGTTGACCCGCATAATAAATTAAAGCCGATAGCTGTAAAAAGTGTAGTTAGATATCTAGGCATTTGGCTGGATCAATATCTGTATTTTGACAAACATATAGACATTGCTCTGAAGAAAGCCAGAAAAGCCTTTGCTGCGGCAAGAAGGTTGTTTTTCAGCAGCCAACTTGATACCAGAGTGTAGGTAATCTGTTACATGGCCCTAGTACGGCCAATTATGGTGTACGGTTGTCCATTGTGGTTCAACGTGAGTCCTTCCCAGATGGAAAAGATGAGGCTGTTCGAGAGGCAGTGTCTTAGGAGCTGTCTCTGTCTGTTTCGTACACCCGAGTCTGAGTACAAGAAGTACTATCCTAACGAGGTCCTGTACAACGAGGCAAACGTGCACAGGGTAGATCATTTTATTATTAACCTGATCAGAAGGCACATTACATGAGCTATGACCTCTTTGAACAGTCTGATCTTTGGGGCTTACTACTACAATATTATGTACCATGAAAGGGTGCGCCTTAACGGCTTTATTCCTCCCGAAGCATTCCTGTGTTTAAACACAATTGGCCTTATACAGGATACATAAGGATGTCCTATCATCATCCACCATGTCGTACGGCGAACAGTGGATAGGCTCCAATACGAACCGGATGTCGTTCGCACCCACGAGGATCATCTCTGGTTCAGTTGAGCGATCCCTGCTCGAGATAGAAAACAGTCTGCCAAAGAACGGCAATTTTACAGGTGCTTACACCAAAACCAGCCTCCGCCACTGCTAGTTTTTCCACAGGATCAGATAGTTGACCATAGTGGCCAACTTACATAGTTTTTAATCTAGCTTTAAGAAAAAAAATACAAAAATAAAATCCAAAAAAAAAATATTAAACAAAAAATCCAAAAAAAATCAAAAAAATAAAATAAAACAAAAAATCCAAAAAATATATATGAAACAAAAACAAAAAAAAGGTGCATCACGTCGTATAAATTATATATGTTAGGTATATACACAACATATACGCCCTGGTGCACGTGTCCGTACTGTTACGGACATAGATAAGTTTGTCTTAACTTTTATGTTAGGTTAAGTTAGTATAAGGTAGTTTAAGTAGTTAAGTTAAGCCAAGTTTTTTAAAAGTTTTCCTGGCAAATGAATAAATAAATAAAAGATTGTCATTAAAGACTACAAACAAGGTAGATTAATCCGAAAGGCACATTTATAAAGTAGATTAGATTAGCTTACAGTCAGCATAGGGTCAGTCGGTTGGTATTAAGAACGTTTGCAAATTCGTAAGATAGTTAAACTAGTTTTAAGTACTTTTTTCTAGCATGTAAGTTAAAATGTTTTAAATAAAACAAAATTGCATAGAAAAAAAAAATTAATATTCACGGTGATCACCAATTCGCTGAGAAAAATTTGAAGTGAAAAACTTCTACTCACGGTGATATCCGAAAAAATTGCACACCAAATGAGTTCGGAATGTTAATCAGGAGTTAGATCCTTCACATACACATTCGATTCTTCGTGAGGTCACTGTAGAGAATGAATAAATTTAGCTTACGTAAACTACGCACATTCAATTCGATTGAATTATTTATATAAATCACGGCAATATATGAAGGGTCTACTACGAGGTTAGTAGACCGAATCACAATCTCGAGAACAGAGCCTTGCTATACCACTTATATCTTCGCAATGAGATAAGTCAATGGCGATCAGAGAATTCTGGTTTCACCAGGTTCAATGACGAGAACATGGCACATAGTGCCGTCGCCAATAATGAAAATCTTGAGGGTATATTCCACTCGCTGAAGAAGAAAAAGTCAGTGTGAATCGATGGAAATCCGAATACTGTGCTTCGCCATCTTCCCCCCGAAGCGGTCCAAATTTACACAACCTTGTTCAACAATGAGCTGAATAATGCACATTACCCGATGCACTGGAAAACAGCTGTTGTTCAACCGATCCCTAAACGGGACAAAGATAAGTCCATTCCGACAAATCTTCCCTGCATAAGCAAGGGGCATTCGATAGTCATTCGAGTTCTGAAGCAATGGATTGATGAAATGAAAATCATACCGGACCACCAGTTCGGATTCCGAGTGGGGCATGATACCATTAATGCCGCGTCAAAACTGGTGTCCGACGTACAATGGAATAAAAACAAAAATCAGTGCACCGGTGCCATCGATTCCCCGATCTTGTTTTCTATGTTTACTGCAGACCTTATAGGTTTCATATCGCACTTAATTGCGTATGCCGACGACCTAGTTGCGTACAGATCAGGTCCGATGGTCGAGGTAATAAACATCGTAAGTTCAGCATAGTTGACCCGCATAATAAATTAAAGCCGATAGCTGTAAAAAGTGTAGTTAGATATCTAGGCATTTGGCTGGATCAATATCTGTATTTTGACAAACATATAGACATTGCTCTGAAGAAAGCCAGAAAAGCCTTTGCTGCGGCAAGAAGGTTGTTTTTCAGCAGCCAACTTGATACCAGAGTGTAGGTAATCTGTTACATGGCCCTAGTACGACCAATTATGGTGTGCGGTTGTCCATTGTGGTTCAACGTGAGTCCTTCCCAGATGGAAAAGATGATGCTGTTCGAGAGGCAGTGTCTTAGGAGCTGTCTCTGTCTGTTTCGTACACCCGAGTCTGAGTACAAGAAGTACTATCCTAACGAGGTCCTGTACAACGAGGCAAACGTGCACAGGGTAGATCATTTTATTATTAACCTGATCAGAAGGCACATTACATGAGCTATGACCTCTTTGAACAGTCTGATCTTTGGGGCTTACTACTACAATATTATGTACCATGAAAGAGTGCGCCTTAACGGCTTTATTTCTCCCGAAGCATTCCTGTGTTTAAACACAATTGGCCTTACACAGGATACATAAGGATGTCCTATCATCATCCACCATGTCGTAGGGCGAACAGTGGATAGGCGACTCCAATACGAACCGGATGTCGTTCGCACCCACGAGGATCATCTCTGGTTCAGTAGAGCGATCCCTGCTTGAGATAGAAAACAGTCTGCCAAAGAACGGCAATTTTACAGGGGCTTACACCAAAACCAGCCTCCGCCACTGCTAGTTTTTCCACAGGATCAGATAGTTGACCATAGTGGCCAACTTACATAGTTTTTAATCTAGCTTTAAGAAAAAAAAATAGAAAAATAAAATCAAAAAAAAATATATTTAACAAAAAATTCAAAAAAACTCAAAAAAATAAAATAAAACAAAAAATCCAAAAAATATATATGAAACAAAAACAAAAAAAGGTGCATCACGACGTATAAATTATATATGTTAGGTATATACACAACATATACGCCCTGGTGCACGTGTCCGTACTGTTACGGACATAGATAAGTTAGTCTTAACTTTTATGTTAGGTTAAGTTAGTATAAGGTAGTTTAAGTAGTTAAGTTAAGCCAAGTTTTTTAAAAGTTTTCCTGGCAAATGAATAAATAAATAAAAGATTGTCATTAAAGACTACAAACAAGGTAGATTAATCCGAAAGGCACATTTATAAAGTAGATTAGATTAGCTTAGAGTCAGCATAGGGTCAGTCGGTTGGTATTAAGAACGTTTGCAAATTCGTAAGATAGTTAAACTAGTTTTAAGTACTTTTTTCTAGCATGTAAGTTAAAATGTTTTAAATTAAACAAAATTGCATGGAAAAAAATTAATATTCACGGTGATCACCAATTCGCTGAGAAAAATTTGAAGTGAAAAACTTCTACTCACGGTGATATCCGAAAAAATTGCACACCAAATGAGTTCGGAACGTCAATCAGGAGTTAGATCCTTCACATACACATTCGATTCTTCGTGAGGTCACTGTAGAGAATGAATAAATTTAGCTTACGTAAACTACGCACATTCAATTCGATTGAATTATTTATATAAATCAATTGAACCCACAATGAAATGCACAAAACTATTCTAAAAACGACAATATCTGTTCAATGTGTGCCGGACATGAATTTCACAATTAACATAAATTCTTATGTCACACACAACTCGAAACGTCATAATTCGTTCGCTTTTTTCGTTTCAATTCAAATCAGCATGAACTGTCACGGCAATATATGAAATTCATTTGAATGTTAGTGGCGCCATCTGTTGAAAATTGGTCATACCAACCCAAACACCTTCGGGATCTCATACATACACAAGATCAAATGCATATATTACGATTCTGAAACAATACAATGCAAACAAACAAAAGATTTTATATATATACTATAGATGAAGCAGCCTGAAATAAACTAAATACGTTGAAATGTTGTTACAATAGAGAAGACATTGGGTAAGGTCAAGAGTGAATGAAGTAATGTTTTCCAGCCAAAATAAATAATTTTGAAGCACGATTATCTGTAAGAGGTACACTTATGAATAAGGAATTCATGAATGAAACTATTCGATAATTGAAATCATTAAGTCACTAACTATCGATAGTCCAATTCATTCTAAAGTTCTTATCACCATGCACCTTACCCATGTGGTACTACATTTCAATCTAGAAATCGAAGATCCCCAAGAGAAGATTACAGCTAATGTATACGGTCAACGAGGTTAGTAGACCGAATCACAATCTCGAGAACAGAGCCTTGCTATACCACTTATATCTTCGCAATGAGATAAATCAATGGCGATCAGAGAATTCTGGTTTCACCAGGTTCAATGACGAGAACATGGCACATAGTGCCGTCGCCAATAATGAAAATCTTGAGGGTATATTCCACTCGCTGAAGAAGAAAAAGTCAGTGTGAATCGATGGAAATCCGAATACTGTGCTTCGCCATCTTCCCCCCGAAGCGGTCCAAATTTACACAACCTTGTTCAACAATGCGCTGAATAATGCACATTACCCGATGCACTGGAAAACAGCTGTTGTTCAACCGATCCCTAAACGGGACAAAGATAAGTCCATTCCGACAAATCTTCGGTCGATCAGTCCCCTTCCCTGCATAAGCAAGGGTCATTCGATAGTCATTCGAGTTCTGAAGCAATGGGTTGATGAAATGAAAATCATACCGGACAACCAGTTCGGATTCCGATGGGGCATGATACCATTAATGCCGCGTCAAAACTGGTGTCCGACGTACAATGGAATAAAAACTAAAATCAGTGCACCGGTGCCATCGATTCCCCGATCTTGTTTTCTATGTTTACTGCAGACCTTATAGGTTTCATATCGCACTTAATTGCGTATGCCGATGACCTAGTTGCGTACAGATCAGGTCCGATGGTCGAGGTAATAAACATCTTGTTGCTGCGTGACTTCGAGAAAATTCAGCGATTTTGCGACGACTGGAAGTTGATTATCAACTTTCAGAAGTGCGAAACTAGTGTTTTCCGGACCCCGTTGGACAAGGCAACGCGGGATACGCGCCAAAACTGGCGTAAGTTCAGCATAGTTGACCCGCATAGTCGGCCGATAGCTATAAAAAGTGTAGTTAGATATCTAGGCATTTGGCTGGATCAATATCTGTATTTTGACAAACATATAGACATTGCTCTGAAGAAAGCCAGAAAAGCCTTTGCTGCGGCAAGAAGGTTGTTTTTCAGCAGCCAACTTGATACCAGAGTGTAGGTAATCTGTTACATGGCCCTAGTACGACCAATTATGGTGTGCGGTTGTCCATTGTGGTTCAACGTGAGTCCTTCCCAGATGGAAAAGATGATGCTGTTCGAGAGGCAGTGTCTTAGGAGCTGTCTCTGTCTGTTTCGTACACCCGAGTCTGAGTACAAGAAGTACTATCCTAACGAGGTCCTGTACAACGAGGCAAACGTGCACAGGGTAGATCATTTTATTATTAACCTGATCAGAAGGCACATTACATGAGCTATGACCTCTTTGAACAGTCTGATCTTTGGGGCTTACTACTACAATATTATGTACCATGAAAGGGTGCGCCTTAACGGCTTTATTCCTCCCGAAGCATTCCTGTATTTAAACACAATTGGCCTTATACAGGATACATAAGGATGTCCTATCATCATCCACCATGTCGTACGGCGAACAGTGGATAGGCGACTCCAATACGAACCGGATGTCGTTCGCACCCACGAGGATCATCTCTGGTTCAGTAGAGCGATCCCTGCTCGAGATAGAAAACAGTCTGCCAAAGAACGGCAATTTTACAGGGGCTTACACCAAAACCAGCCTCCGCTACTGCTAGTTTTTCCACAGGATCAGATAGTTGACCATAGTGGCCAACTGACATAGTTTTTAATCTAGCTTTAAGAAAAAAAAAATACAAAAATAAAATCCAAAAAAAAAAATATTAAACAAAATATCCAAAAAAACTCAAAAAAATAAAATAAAACAATAAATCCAAAAAATATATATGAAACAAAAACAAAAAAAGGTGCATCACGACGTATAAATTATATATGTTAGGTATATACACAACATATACGCCCTGGTGCACGTGTCCGTACTGTTACGGACATAGATAAGTTAGTCTTAACTTTTATGTTAGGTTAAGTTAGTATAAGGTAGTTTAAGTAGTTAAGTTAGGCCAAGTTTTTTAAAAGTTTTCCTGGCAAATGAATAAATAAATAAAAGATTGTCATTAAAGACTACAAACAAGGTAGATTAATCCGAAAGGCACATTTATAAAGTAGATTAGATTAGCTTAGAGTCAGCATAGGGTCAGTCGGTTGGTATTAAGAACGTTTGCAAATTCGTAAGATAGTTAAACTAGTTTTAAGTACTTTTTTCTAGCATGTAAGTTAAAATGTTTTAAATAAAACAAAATTGCATGGAAAAAAAATTAATATTCACGGTGATCACCAATTCGCTGAGAAAAATTTGAAGTGAAAAACTTCTACTCACGGTGATATCCGAAAAAATTGCACACCAAATGAGTTCGGAACGTCAATCAGGAGTTAGATCCTTCACATACACATTCGATTCTTCGTGAGGTCACTGTAGAGAATGAATAAATTTAGCTTACGTAAACTACGCACATTCAATTCGATTGAATTATTTATATAAATCAATTGAACCCACAATGAAATGCACAAAACTATTCTAAAAACGACAATATCTGTTCAATGTGTGCCGGACATGAATTTCACAATTTACATAAATTCTTATGTCACACACAACTCGAAACGTCATAATTCGTTCGCTTTTAATCGTTTTCCAATTCATTCTAAAGTTCTTATCACCATGCACCTTACCCATGTGGTACTACATTTCAATCTAGAAATCGAAGATCCCCAAGAGAAGATTACAGCTAATGTATACGGTCAACGAGGTTAGTAGACCGAATCACAATCTCGAGAACAGAGCCTTGCTATACCACTTATATCTTCGCAATGAGATAAGTCAATGGCGATCAGAGAATTCTGGTTTCACCAGGTTCAATGACGAGAACATGGCACATAGTGCCGTCGCCAATAATGAAAATCTCGAGGGTATATTCCACTCGCTGAAGAAGAAAAAGTCAGTGTGAATCGATGGAAATCCGAATACTGTGCTTCGCCATCTTCCCCCCGAAGCGGTCCAAATTTACACAACCTTGTTCAACAATGAGCTGAATAATGCACATTACCCGATGCACTGGAAAACAGCTGTTGTTCAACCGATCCCTAAACGGGACAAAGATAAGTCCATTCCGACAAATCTTCCCTGCATAAGCAAGGGGCATTCGATAGTCATTCGAGTTCTGAAGCAATGGATTGATGAAATGAAAATCATACCGGACCACCAGTTCGGATTCCGAGTGGGGCATGATACCATTAATGCCGCGTCAAAACTGGTGTCCGACGTACAATGGAATAAAAACAAAAATCAGTGCACCGGTGCCATCGATTCCCCGATCTTGTTTTCTATGTTTACTGCAGACCTTATAGGTTTCATATCGCACTTAATTGCGTATGCCGACGACCTAGTTGCGTACAGATCAGGTCCGATGGTCGAGGTAATAAACATCGTAAGTTCAGCATAGTTGACCCGCATAATAAATTAAAGCCGATAGCTGTAAAAAGTGTAGTTAGATATCTAGGCATTTGGCTGGATCAATATCTGTATTTTGACAAACATATAGACATTGCTCTGAAGAAAGCCAGAAAAGCCTTTGCTGCGGCAAGAAGGTTGTTTTTCAGCAGCCAACTTGATACCAGAGTGTAGGTAATCTGTTACATGGCCCTAGTACGACCAATTATGGTGTGCGGTTGTCCATTGTGGTTCAACGTGAGTCCTTCCCAGATGGAAAAGATGATGCTGTTCGAGAGGCAGTGTCTTAGGAGCTGTCTCTGTCTGTTTCGTACACCCGAGTCTGAGTACAAGAAGTACTATCCTAACGAGGTCCTGTACAACGAGGCAAACGTGCACAGGGTAGATCATTTTATTATTAACCTGATCAGAAGGCACATTACATGAGCTATGACCTCTTTGAACAGTCTGATCTTTGGGGCTTACTACTACAATATTATGAAAGGGTGCGCCTTAACGGCTTTATTCCTCCCGAAGCATTCCTGTATTTAAACACAATTGGCCTTATACAGGATACATAAGGATGTCCTATCATCATCCACCATGTCGTACGGCGAACAGTGGATAGGCGACTCCAATGCGAACCGGATGTCGTTCGCACCCACGAGGATCATCTCTGGTTCAGTAGAGCGATCCCTGCTCGAGATAGAAAACAGTCTGCCAAAGAACGGCAATTTTACAGGGGCTTACACCAAAACCAGCCTCCGCCACTGCTATTTTTTCCACAGGATCAGATAGTTGACCATAGTGGCCAACTTACATAGTTTTTAATCTAGCTTTAAGAAAAAAAAAATACAAAAATAAAATCCAAAAAAAAAAATATTAAACAAAAAATCCAAAAAAACTCAAAAAAATAAAATAAAACAAAAAATCCAAAAAATATATATGAAACAAAAACAAAAAAAGGTGCATCACGACGTATAAATTATATATGTTGGGTATATACACAACATATACGCCCTGGTGCACGTGTCCGTACTGTTACGGACATAGATAAGTTAGTCTTAACTTTTATGTTAGGTTAAGTTAGTATAAGGTAGTTTAAGTAGTTAAGTTAAGCCAAGTTTTTTAAAAGTTTTCCTGGCAAATGAATAAATAAATAAAAGATTGTCATTAAAGACTACAAACAAGGTAGATTAATCCGAAAGGCACATTTATAAAGTAGATTAGATTAGCTTACAGTCAGCATAGGGTCAGTCGGTTGGTATTAAGAACGTTTGCAAATTCGTAAGATAGTTAAACTAGTTTTAAGTACTTTTTTCTAGCATGTAAGTTAAAATGTTTTAAATAAAACAAAATTGCATAGAAAAAAAAATTAATATTCACGGTGATCACCAATTCGCAGAGAAAAATTTGAAGTGAAAAACTCCTACTCACGGTGATATCCGAAAAAATTGCACACCAAATGAGTTCGGAACGTCAATCAGGAGTTAGATCCTTCACATACACATTCGATTCTTCGTGAGGTTACTGTAGAGAATGAATAAATTTAGCTCACGTAAACTACGCACATTCAATTCGATTGAATTACTTATATAAATCAATTGAACTCACAATGAAATGCACAAAACTATTCTAAAAACGACAATATCTGTTCAATATGTGCCGGATATGAATTTCACAATTTACATAAATTCTTATGTCACACACAACTCGAAACGTCATAATTCGTTCGCTTTTTTCGTTTCAATTCAAATCAGCATGAACTGTCACGGCAATATATGAAATTCATTTGAATGTTTGTGGCGCCATCTGTTGAAAATTGGTCATACCAACTCAAATACCTTCAGGATCATACACAACAACTTTTCTAAAGATCATCACAGGATCAAATGCATATATGCATATACAAACAAGCAAAAGATTTTATATATATACTATAGATGAAGCAGCCTGAAATAAACTAAATACGTTGAAATGTTGTTACAATAGAGAACGCATTGGGTAAGGTCAAGAGTGAATGAAGTAATGTTTTCCAGCCAAAATAAATAATTTTGAAACACGATTATCTGTAAAAGGTACACATATGAATAAGGAATTCATGAATGAAACTATTCGATATTTGAAATCATTAAGTCACTAACTATCGATAGTCCAATTCATTCTAAAGTTCTTATCCCCATGCACTTTACCCATGTGGTACTACATTTCAATCTGGAGAAACGAAAAAAAAAGTGCAAGTAAGAGTCTACAGTAACAAGGACAAAAAGTGGTAGTTTGGAAGGTTTGTTAAACGAGATGGATCCTTGCACTACTATATTTACGTACATGGAGAACTTTGGCGGAGATATTCGGATCAAATACTGAGGTATGAGATACACCAGAAAGAAAGGCATACAGACTCATATTTAGAAACGATAATGCCGAACACCAGCACTCAACTAAGACCCGAAGTACGGAAGTTGATTTGTGAAAATTAGACTCCTGACGATGATATTCCTGCATTGCAAATCTACAAGTGTTTGCCAACTTCAGTAAATATCAAAACATCATGGCGATAGATGTATTTCTTCTCTACTCTATTTTTCTCCCCTTATCTGGTTATATTCTTCTCGTGTGTAACCTGGGACAGCAGACAGGTTTATAAACTTCAATAAATGAATTAAAATTTAAATACATTAGAAATGTTGGGTTTCATTTCGTTTCAAACTAAATACACAACAAAGGTCTTATGAGAGGGCTTTGTTACTCAATTGCCTATTCAGCACAAGAAAGCAGCGGTTATCAAGAGTTATTCTGCTTTTTCTACTGATATTTAACTGTACCCTTTGTTCATGACAGCATTGTACTTTGTTTTGCCCTCGTCTAGCCGCTTCCATGACATTGCCAATAAGCACCTTACATGTCAGCGCTTCGCCTTGTCTAAAACCATTTTTCATATTGAAGGTCTGGGTAAGTTCCTCACCGACCTTAATGAAGCAGCGAGAATTGTCCATCGTCATCATTCTCAGTCTGACGAGTTTGGCAGAAATGTCAAAACTCGACATGGCGTTGAATAGCTCGTCTCTATGTACACCATTATATACGGCTTTGAAATCGACGAATAGATGGTGGGTGTCGATCTGCATTTCTTGTGTCTTTTCCAGGTTCTGACGTAGTGCGAAGATTTGGTCGATGGTGGACTTCTCTGGCCCCACCGCATTGATAAGTATTTATCAGGTTACTTCCCTGTGGATCGGGCAAACGATATTGATCTTCTACTCCTCCGACCATGTCTTACAGATGGTACCTTACCAGCTTATCACGAGCGAGTTCTGAAGACCATCCGCCTGCAGCTTTAATCGACTTTATTCTCAATATCGCTATCTTGACTTCGTCTAGGCCGGGGGACGGAATTTTTTTCTATCATCGTCCGTTTTATGTAGTGGGCCGTTACGCCTGACAGAAGCATTGGTGTTATCATTGCCGTTTAACAGTACAGCATAAGTGATTCTTCCAAATTCTCAGCATCGACTGCGAATCTACTACTATTTGTTTACTCTCATCCCGACAGAGTACATTCCGAACCTCATAACCACTGGATAACTGTTTCACCCTCTGGTCTAAAACTTTCGGACATCATTCCTGCCACAGCACATCTCCATTTCCTCGATCACGAACTTCTCTTGCTCTTTCTTTCTTCTCCTGTGAAGCAGGGTCTCTTCCCTTCGTCTCTGTTCATAGAGCTCACGAACGGCTCTCGCAGTTCGATGCAGCAATGCCTGGTAGGCTTCTTGCACTTATCCAGAATTCAGGTAGGTAGGTAGGCATGGCTGCAATTGAATTCACCAGCGCACTTAGACTATTTGTGCATTGTGATACAGTCAGACTACTACGCCTGATTGACCACTCCAGCGATAGTGCAGTTAATTTGATCCTAACGGCAAATGGTGACTGGACGAGACTTGAAAACAAGATGAAAGCGTATTAACTTTGCTTTCACTGGGATTCGAACCGGCGACTCCGCTAACCAGAGGCAGGCACTTGATGAGGCTGTTCAAGAATTTAGCCTTTCGTATGTACTTAAACCTTAAGACATTCTGTCTTAGTCTGCCTCAAACAACAAATCTGCCCCCATAAGTCTTCGCTCTCGGTAGCAATAGCCGAAGTAGATGTCGCAATTTTTCGTAATCTTTTTGCCCGGCCCATCCCACCCCACCCCCTGGATGACGGTGATGTCTGCCTTGTTGGTTCTAGGACCTCCACGAGTTTATTGGCCACACGTGGTATGTTAAGGCACCTCACATTACACGTGCAGAGTTGCAGAACTCTTATTGTTTTTACATGGTGAGGAAGTTAACCCTACGTAAAACCTCCAACTCGGAGGATAGGTCCTTTTGTAAAGCCCCGGACAAAGGGGTCCGGAAAAGTTCCGATGTGGGTAGCCTCTTTTGCCCCGAGAAAGGGTTCATCCGCCGCCATCTCTATTCCATTGTACCGACCTGAGCTTGGAAACCAGATAGCTCCTGCTGACCGGAGTTGTGGAAGCCACCGTTGACCTATCGGTTTGTTACCGCATCTTCTGTCGGTGTTACTAGGCTCCCGGATTTCACCGCTGGGAGGTGAGAGTAGGAGTTCGAAGACAGAGGGTAAGTGCATGCGCTTGTGTCTGCATGGTTCGCATGTCAACGTTTTGAAGTTAGTGTTTTAAAATCAGATCTAATTACACAAATAACTATGAGAGATACACTGGCTCTTTTTAACCAGTTTCTCTAGAAAATGGTTCAATTAAACCTAATGACTTGAAGTAACACTATCAATCTGTTCTCCACACACAAGTCAGTTTGAGTTTTTAGAGGAAATGGAAAGGCCAACTGACGTCACGGTGAGCGCAATCGCCAGGTAAGAATGTGCTGTAGTATTTGTGCCGGCTCACACAATGCTGCCGATTGCAAGAACAGTACCTCACAAAAATGTGCAAATTGCCACGGCGATTATAAAGCTAAGCAAACAAAAATATTTGGTGCTAAAAGCAACATGGCCATCCAAAAAAATCAATCTCGTTAATATAAAACAAAAGTTTTTCCCTCTCTTTCTCAACGTAATAAAAAAAACTGTGGAACGTAATCGCCAAGCATGGGGGAGTAATACTCGCAATAAAATAAAAAGGAACAAATTGCAATCACTTTTCTATGCATTAGTTATGGAAATGATAGCAAAATTGTCTGTGGGTAAATGAAAAAGGGATCAATTTCAAGTTATTGCACAGTTGTCTACTAAATATATGTATTCTAATGATGAAAAGTAACAATATGGTAGGTAGTAATTTAAATATAATAACACAGAATGCTAGAGGGAACCGAAATAAAAGCGCTGAATTCATAAACTTTTTACATTCTCAAAACATTGATATTGCTTTATTTATTTAAACCTGGCTAAACCAAGATCATTGTATGAGCTAATGCTTGGGGAAATTTACTGCTAAACCTTTCTGTTGGGCTACTAATTAACATATATTGTTTCCAACTTATGTACCTGATTTCAAATATCTTAACAAGATTATTAAAGATAATATTTCGCAATTGCGAAATGGATCCTGGAAGTAGAAGCTTCAAGGTTTGGACAATAACTCGAAGCCATTCTGGAACATGATAAAAATAGTAAGAAATAAGTATAGTGAAAATCCATACCTCAAGAAGCCAATGCTCTAGCTTTAACATTTGAACGCAATCATTGCTGTTCCCAAAACTTGGGTAATTCAGATACTATTATAAATTTGATCTATTATAAATAAAAATTCACCTGTAAGTGCCAAATTAAGTGAAAAAGATATCATATTTATTATATATAAACTATTAAGCAGGAAGTCTGCAGTCTTATGAGAAATGTACATCTTAAAAAACTACCTCAAAGCTGCATCAAAATTATGACATACATTATAAGCGCTTATCTGAAAATTCAGTGAAGTAATTAGAGTCTCGCCCATATTGAAAGCAGGTAAGCCGTCAGATAGCCCGGCTAGTTACCAACCAATAAGCTTATTAACTTCAATAAGAAAGAAAGAAAATATTATGAAATTTATTGATGCTAACCTGATCTTCCCCAAATGAACAATTCGGTCTTTGACGCTACCACAAAACTTCCCACCAAGTACAAGGAATTTGTAATCAAGTTAGAAGTTGTTTTGTGATGAGTCGGATGCACAAAAAATTATTCTCATAAAAATTTAGTATTCTTCTGTTAAACATTCACTATTTTATCAAAGTTAATTATTGATTTTAAAACTTTTATAAGTAAAGGCGCGCGTAATGAAATGTGGAAAGTGTAACTTAATAATTGAAGGACAGTATTTAAATATTCAATGTACCAGTTGCAAAGAAAGTTTTCATGCGAAGTGCGCTAAACTCAGCTAAAGAAAAATTAATTTTTAAGAAAAGAGCGGCCAACGTTTTAATTGTTCCAGTTACAATACTCAGGGAGAAAATCAGTAGTTGTGGACGCTCACATTATCAACACCTCCACATCTCCGAACACTTCTGAGAGTGTTACTCTCAAGAGAAGTCTGCTTCACAACATCGAACTCTCAAGTGGCACCAACAATATATTACTCATCAAACAATCTACAGAGATTTAATAAATTTTTAAGCAAAGGATTGACACTTTCAGTACTTCAGTCGACTCTCAGAGTGTTCAGACGTGTTATTTTTTGTTCCGTGTTGATTATTGAATTTAAAATAACGCAATGTCCGAAAACTATGCTAAGTGTGATGGAAACATCGAAAATAGCTTTATTGTATGTGATGGAGTAATGCCTGTGCCAGTGTCCCAGTACTTGGTTTAGTGTGTAAGATAGCTAAATTAAATAAAATTGTTCAAAGTTTGCAAGTAAAAATAAAATCTCTTAAGAATAGTGCAAATGTCAATTCATCTGAAGCAACTGTGTTGCCTTAGAACAGCATCTGTAACAAAAAGAAAATAAAATCTCCAAACAAAACTTACTCAAAACCCACAATATAAACAATGCCTTGAGTGATAATCAAAGTACAGCTGTTAGTGAAGAGTTTACTGAACCCTCAAATCTGCAATGGAATACAGTCCATACGAAACGCAACACAAAAAAAAACTCGAAAAATTGTGGGCAGAGACACCGCTTACACTGAAGTTGAAGTCATCACTGAGAAGAAATGGCTTCATCTCTCCCGTTTCTCAACAATAAAAAAAGCTGATTCCATTGTACTTTATGTGTTTCCCTCTCTACAAAAGAGATGCTGATCTGTCATTGTTCAAATACATAAACTTTCGTCTCGGTGTACCTGTCTGTATTTAAAACTAGCCCCTGAATGTGCGTGTAAGAGAATTTTGATTTTTTCCTTCAAAAAACGAGAGAGTGCCCAATGCAGTTATATAAGACATGAGAGACTTCTTCTCATTCTCCTTTGTCATCATCTTCGTCATCACACAACCTTACAGTGTATTATCAGAATGCGGTGGAATGAGAACTAAAATTAAAGAAGCGTCTCTTGCTACATCTCTTCATGAGTATGATATAATTGCACTCACGGAGACATGCAGAGATAACCTATAATAGAGATATCCAACTTCTACCTCCCTTGCCCCTTGATTTCATCTGACAGCGTTTTTTATACGCTTTTTGTCCCCTGTCTGTGAATACGTGTGAGCTCTTGAGAACAGCTGATACCCTTCCCCACCTTAGTAATGGGGTGAATTGGAGTTCTTATTTGAAAATTCGATCGTTATTTGAACGTTATCGGTGTTAAACAACACAGTATGGAGGGGTAAACGAATGAACAAAGCTCATGTTCATGAAGTCGATTCATTAAAACTTTGAGCAATTTACAATCCGAAATACTTGGACATAATTAATGAATGCACAACATGCGTGCGCATTTTTCATATGAATAAAAATTACTAATACATTCACACGTTCAGTTAACCAATAATACAAATATTATTGAAGCGTGAATCTCAAATAAGAAGTTTTGACAACCATTTTTATGCATTAGTAAAAGTTGCAATATCTTGCCATTGTTCTTATCAAATTGTTTAATTCATGAGTTTTCATAATTCATGAATTCTAAGCGTATAAAGCGGGCTTAATTTTTTCAAATTTTTTTTTTTGCAATACATTTTTATTCACGAAAGTCCATATAACAATGTTAGAAAATTCTCTTAAAAATACTAGTCAACTTTTGAACACCCTCCGAACAACATACCCATGTATGTTACATGGAAAGTACATGGATTCCCACTAAATTCATGAATCTGCCGCTTTTTTTCCCACAAAATTCACGAATCGGCCACCGAAATACAAGGGATTACTACTACATCTTCGTTGTGGGCTAGGGGTAAAAGTGGCCGAAGTTGGATATCTCTATCATCCATTATCTCTGGAGACATGGCTATAGTAATTTCTCGGCAGCTGAATTTTTCGACTACTATTACTGAGTCCAACGTATTGACCGCGCTCCTGAAAGTGGTTATCTTCGGGGAGGAGTCTTAATTGCCGCTCACTCAATATTCTCTATGAATGTAATTCCTCTTCCGTAAGGAGACTCTGCGAGCTCCTATGGGTGACTATAATCTATATAATGATAAATGTTTAATTCCATACAATATGAGAAGTGACTGTGAATTTTTGTTTATTGATTCAATGTTTGCTTTCAATGTTTTTCAAATAAATAATTGTTATAATTCCATTAATAGGATTCTCGATTTAGTATTTGTTAATAATAATTTGAATTATTCTGTCAGAGAAGTTATATATCCTTTAATGAAAAATTCTGTTCATCACACAGCTCTTTGTCTAAATGTTGAATATAATTATCCATCAATAAAACCTAACTTAAAGAGTTACGAAATTAGATACAATTTCGCTAAAGCTAACTATGAAGGTTTGAGAAATAATTTTCTGTCTGTTGATTGGTTGAATATTTTTTTCCGGCCTGGGCCTTAATGACGTCCTTAATGAATTTTTAAATATTTTGCAATATGGATTTATCAGTTTGTGTCACGTATTACTAAGAAATAGTACTTGAAAATTCCGTGGCATAACAATAGATTAGTTAATTTAAGGAATACAAAAAAAAGCTTTTAAACTGTTCCAGAAATCAAGCTCAGAAGTCAACAAACAACGTTTTTGTCAGTTTCGACGGGAGTATGAATTCGTAAAAAATTTTTTGTATAAGCAGTTTGTCATGACCACTGAATCTAACATTTCCAGAGATCCTAAAAGTTTCTGGACATTTGTAAATAGTAAAAGAAAGCGAAATGAGTCTTTGCTAAATATTGAATTCGACGGTATTGTATCTCATACCAGTGAGACAACATGCGAGCTCTTTGCAAAGTATTTCGAAACAGTGTACGTAGATCACCCAAATATTAATCCACCTTCTGTCAATGAAGAAGGATTTAATATTAATCTTGGGTCACTCTATCTCTCAATTGAAGACATACTTGAAGGAATTCAGTCCCTGAAGACTTGTTTAAGTCCTGGTGCTGACAGTATTCCGTCTATTGTTCTAAAACAATGTAGTTCTTCTCTGTCTTTGCCACTAAAACTAATGTTTAATATGCCCTTGTCTTCGGGTACGTTTAAAGACGAAGGGAAAATTTAATATATAGCACCGATACACAAAGCTGGATCCCGACTGAAAATTTAAAATTATAGAGGCATCTCGAAACTTTCAGCTATCCCAAAACTTTTAAAGCTAATTGTTACTAAGAAAAAAAAATTTTGTAGAGCAAATATCTTCACAACAACACGGCTTTGTTTCAGGTAGATCCACTCTAACCAACTTAACGTTGTTCACAAAGTATCTGTTTGCTTCGATGGAGTCAGGGCATCAAGTCGATGTTATTTTCACCGACTTTAGGAAAGCATTAGATACAGTTTGTCATCCCATTCTTTTAAATAAATTAAGGTAATTTTTTATACACTCAGTACTTCTTAACTGGATCTAGAGTTATTTATCAAATAGAATTCAAATGGTAAAAATTGATAACTGTAAGTCCAGAGCCATTAAAGTCCTTTCCGGTGTTCCCCGAGGTAGCCATATAGGTCCATTACTATTCAATATATTTGTCAACGAGATTCCTTCAACCCTTACTCATGTTAAGTGTTTGATGTATGCAGATGACCTCAAGATTTTCCTGCGTGTGAATGACTCTCAAAATTGTGTTAAGATTCAAAATGGCTGAAATATATTATTCAAATGGTGTGATGTCAATAAACTAAAGTTAAATATAAATAAATGTTATTCATTTTCTTTTTACCATGTTGTTCAACCTGTAATATTTGACTATTCCATTTGTGAAGTTTGTCTTTTGACCTTGGCGTGATTTTTGATCCGATACTGACGTTCTCCCTACTTATTGACTATATAGTTGCTAAAGCTAACTCTATGCTTGAATTCCTTAACAGGCCGTGTTCAAAATTTTCGAATCCATATGCCCTTAAATCTGTCTATATGTCTATCGCTCGCCCATATCTTTAATACTGTTGTGTTATATGGTGTCCGACGCACAGGAATTTTGTGCAACGTCTCGAAAAAGTTCAAAAATCATTTACATGATTTGTTATCAAAAAAATGGATTGGAATCGTGAAAACATGCGTCCAAAACCCTAGTTGGGTTAGATACTCTGGAAAATATACGAAGTGTTCAGTGCATAAAGAGACAGTTGAGGTGGAACAGAATTCAAGGCTTGAGGAGAGTTATACTCCTCTCATTAATGGAATTGAATCATCGGAGGTGGAGCTGAATTTGATAGGAATGTGTGAAAAAACAGAGTGCAGTAGACATCATTGAAATACCCAATGTAATCAATAACAGTATAATAGGAAAAGTTAAAACATTATTAAGAACTATTGTAGGTGACCAGGTCGATGACAGTGGAATAGAATCTTGCTACGTTAAGAGAGTCAAAATAAAGAAAAACACATCCAACATCGATTGCTTACAGTTCTCAACTCTCACAAGCAAAAATTGCAAAAATTCGTCGGAAACGAAATCAATCCATTCGATGCCGCGACAGGAACACGACCATTTCCGATAGTTAACAGTTGATTGGAGAACACTTCGGCAGATAGATCGTTTAGCAATGCAACTCGCATGTTTGTCGTCAGCTGAAGTTTCTTCACATAAACCCCTTAATGTCGATGATTTGACGCAGGCATTGATCTCGCGGTCGATCGCGCTACTACTGGTAGTGTTTGCCGGAAATCGCCTGCGAGTAAGATCAATGCACCCCCAAAAACGTTCTGCGTCATTATGCAGATCTATAGAATATTTTCAATTATGTGACATTGTGCAAGTTATAAGACATTATCAACGTTTGTACTTTTAAGTCATTGCACTTCCAAAACCCAATCCAATACCAATTACCTTTCGCACCGCTAGTACTACGTTCACCCCACATACAACACAGTCGATACCACACATCCAGCACTCTTCCAGTACCTCAATACAGCACACTCACCTCACACAACGCACTCATATTTCACGTATCCCAATGTCAGCACTTCCTCCATGCCCGAGCACAATAGTTCGTAAGCAATCTGTTATTGTTAAGGTAGGTTAGGTTCAGTTTGAATTAGAGTCTTTCAAGATCACCATAGGTGATATGACATATTTCTTTAATTGGCGACCAAGGTGCAAAGAACGATGATCACCATACGGAGGACTACGGAGACTTAAGAGACAAATTCCGATCGTGCAGTGAAACTATTCTCCATATGAAGCAGGACAAAAGGAAAGCTGAATATCAAAGACATTAAAGAGGAAATTCTGATTGTAAAAGCAAATAAGGGAAAAGTATTGTGACGTTTTCAAGAAACCAACAGGAACTATGAAGGGATTTTTCATGTAAGTATCCGCTTTGTATTGTTTAAATTTCAGGCATTTGTTACTACTGCTGTACAGGCAGCGAAGTATTTAATAGGCAAGTCAGTGAATTGACTAATAGAATGAACGCATAAGAATCTCCCGTAAAGGTGGAAGAATACAAACCTGTAACCATAGTGGCAGGAAAGGTATGTGACGAATCGCTTGATTTAGTAAAGTTCCTGCCTGAATTTGGCGGAAACCAAACCCTTTATGTTTCTTGGAGACAAGGTGCTTTTGCCGCGTACAAATTGTTCGAGGCTCACGATGGCAGCTCTAGGTACTACCAAGCGGTAGCCATTATACGAAACAAGATTATCGGTGCTGCGGATATTATGTTGTCTTCATTTAATATTCTCATGAACCTTAGAGCTATAATTGCTCGCTCGAAATGTCAACTCTGCGACAGGGCCGAATGACAATTAATGAGTTCTACGACGTAGTCGAGCAAAAACTTACTCTCCTTATTATCAAAACTATAATGCAACATGAGGGCAATATTAATCTCATAAATTCACTCAGCCAAAAGTATAGGTAAGATGCGCTAAGGGTTTTTATTTCTGGTCTAAAAAGACCAATGTGTGACATACTATTTTCGTCAAGGCCTAGTGATATGCCCAGTGCACTCGCACTCGCTGAACAGCTTGATGCAAATCAGGCACGTTAATTCCCCTCATTATAAAAAAATTCAGCATCATGCTTTCCACCATGTTCCAACTCCCATGGAAGTTGATCCTTCCTTCTCTCGGCTTAATACGGCAAATTCAGGGAGAACAAATATAACTTGTATGTTCGTTCGACGTTCCCTATGGCGAACTATCGAAATATCCAACCTGTGCAAAATTCCCACCAAAGAAACAATATGCCGGAATTTCGAGGCTTAACACAGAAAAGACAACGCGAATCTAATCGACAACCTATCCGCAAATTACAGAGAATTAATAATTTTAACCAAGCGCCCATATTCTCTGAGAACCATCTCTTTGAAAGTCGATACTATGACGAAGAGAATGATCAATTAGCATACGATTTTATATTAGATGTGGTGAATTTTTTAGGGGTAAATCCCTACTGCCGTGTGTAATTCGTACACTAGCAGGACGGGAGATAAAATTGTTGATAGATACCGGTACGAACAAAAATTATTTTAAACCTCTCGACAACATAAAAGGTATAAGACCAATAGATAATCCATTCCTTGTCAGATCAATACATGGACCAAATAAAATTGCATAGAAATGTATAAAGAAAGTTTTCGATAGAAATACTCAGTATTATCGGATTCGATATTTTGCAAGAAATTAATGCTCACCTTGATCTCGGCAAAGAAACGTTATCCTACAACGACGGAGAAGAGATATTATTATATTTCTACTGTAAGGATTTGAATTGTCTATGATAATAAGACAATACCTGTTGAAATACAAGAACAGTTTTAATCAATGATGAACCACCATATGAAAGTTTTTGCGGATCCAAATGAATCCTTACCGTTCAACACTAATATTGTTGCAACTATTAGAACAAGAGATGATGAAAACGTCTATTCCAAAGCTTATCCCTATCCAATGGCAACTAGCAAATTTTTTAAGGACGAAATTTCTAATCCCATTTAGGTGGTATTATAAGACATTCACGGTCGCCCTTCAATAACCCAATTTGGGTAGTTGACAAAAAAGGCACAAGGACAAAAAAGGAAAAGGTTCCGAAAAACGAAAAATGCGTCTTGTTATAGATTTCAGGAAACTGAATGAAAAAACTATAAGCGACAAGTACTCGATTCCCGATATAACAATTATTCTTTCAAATTTAGGACAATCGTCCTTCTTCACAACGTTGGACTTAAAATCTGGATTTCATCAGATTATATCATCTGAAAGAAAAAAATAATGGAAAGTACGAGTTTTGCAGACTTCCTTTCGGGCTAAAGAATGAATCCAGCATTTTTCAAGGAGCCATAGACGATGTTTTAAAGGAGGAAATTGGAAATATCTGTCAAATCTACGTTGACGATATTATTATATTTTCAAAAACAAAAGCAGATCATCTTAGGCACATAAGCTATATCCTGCATAAACTTTACCAAGCCAACATGCGCGTTTCTCCCGAAAAGTCAAAATTTTTAAAACGGAAGTGGAGTTTTTGGGAATAATCGTATCCAATAAGGGTATAAGAAATTGCCCAGACAAAATAAAAGATATTGTCAATAACAAGCTTCCTAAAATACTTCGAAGCCTGCGATCGATTCTCGGTCAATGGTATTATAGACGATTTGTAAGGGACTATGCCCATATTGTAAAACCCCTAACGAAATATTTACGGGGGGAGAAGACAATCAAAAAATATAAATATTAAATTGGACGACGAAGCCATAGGTGCTTTCAGGAAAATTAAAAACATTCTAGCTTCCGAGGATGTGCTTCCCTTGTATCCTGACTATGAAAAAGCTTTTGATTTGACCATCGACGCCTATTCACATGTCCTTGGAGCTGTACTTTTACAAAATAACATGCCCATAACTATGATTTCAAGCACATTATCCAAAACGGAGGTGAGCTACGCCACCAATGAGCGTGAACTGCCAGCTATAGTTTGGTCTTTACAGAAACTCCGAAATTACTTATACGGTGTCAACAATCTGAATATTTTCACAGACCATCAACCACTAACATTCGCGATATGTGATAAAAATCCGAATGCAAGAACGAAGAGGTGGAGAGTTTTCATAGAGGAATTTTTTCCAGAATTTTTTTTACAAAGCAGTAAAGAAAAATTACGTAGCGGATGCCCTTTCGAGGCAATATGTAAATGAATTGGAAACAGCATCTGATTGTGGAACTGTGCACAGCGAAGAAATAGTGACAAAGTCCATTCGAACTGTACAAACCCAACCCAACAAAAGTTAATCATAAATGAAGGAAAAAAACGGATAAGATAACCAAAATAATTTTTTAATTTAGGATTAGACATTCCATTACATTCAAAATCATAGACGATTTTTTGAAATACTTTAGGGGACCTTTAATTTCATACACTGCGAGCTTTCAATTTTAGCGAGAATTCAAGACAGATTTCCATCTGTAAAATTTATCCTTCTGCTTCTTCTGGTGTCGCTACAGTCCGGAGTGGACCTGGGCCTCAACCAGTAAGCCTCTCCAGCCGGCACGATCGTTAGCCAGCTGTCTCCAACTGCGCACACCAAGTTGATTGAGGTCCTTCTCCACCTGGGTGTGCCATCGGTTCCGTGGGCGTCCTTTATTGCGTTGTCTCACTGGTTCGGAGTCGAAGACTATTCGGGCTGGAGCAGTGTTGTCCATGCGCTCTACATGGCCCAGCCATCTTAGACGTTGAATCCGTAGACGCCTGTCTAGGCTCATGCCGTTTTACAGCCCGTACAGCTTGTGGTTCAATCTTCTTCTCCAATAACCATCAACGCAGACAGGACCAAAGATTGAACGCAGAACTTTACTCTCGAAAAGACCAAGTGCCTCTTCATCTGCTTTTGTGATTGTCCATGCTTCCGCACCATAGAGCAGGACAGGGATAATCAAGGTGTTATATAATGTTAGCTTGGTCTTTCGAGAGTGGACTCTACTACTCAATTGCCTCTTGAGCCCAATGAAACAGCGATTGGCAAGAGTAATTCTGCGTTAAATCTCGGTACTGGTGTTGTTCGTACTGTTCACTTGTGAGCCGAGGTAGACGAATTCTTCACTACTTTGAAGTTATAGCTGCCTATGGTGACGTTTTGGACAAGTCTTCGATGTTGTGTGTCCTTTCTCGATGACAGTATGTACTTCCTTTTGCCCCCGTTCACCGCTAAATCCATTTTGGCTGCCTCCGCTTCAATACCAGCAAACGCTTCACTGACGGCTCGCTATGTTCTGCCAATCACGTCAATGTCATCCGCGTATGCTAGCAGTTGTACGGACTTCTGGAAAATCGTGCATCTAGTGTTGGCGTGTGAGTCTTGCACGATCTTTTCCAGGATGATGTTAAAGAAATCATATGACAGCGCGTCGCCTTGTCTAAAAACTTTTTTGACATTGAATGTCTCGGTGAGTTCGTTACCGACCTTGATGGAGCAGCGAGAGTTCTCCATCGTCATCCTGCACAACCTAACGAGTTTGGCAGGAATGTCAAAACTAGACATGGCGTTGTATAGCTCGTCCCTATGCACGCTGTCATATGCGGCCTTGAAATCGACGAATCGGTGGTGGGTATCGATCTGCATTTCTTGGGTTTTTTTTTCCAGGATCTGCCGTAGTATGAAGATTTGGTCGATGGTGGACTTCCCCGGCCTGAAACCGCACTGATAACGACCTATCAGGTTGTTGACGAATGGTTTAAGGCGCTCACACAAAACGGCAGAGAGGATCTTATAGGCGATGTTAAGGAGACATATCCCTCTATAGTTGGTGCAGTCAAAGGGGCTCCTTTCTTGTGGATCGTGCAAACGATACTGAGATTCCCCTCGTCAGGCATGCTTTCCTCCGACCATATCTTACAGATGAATTGATGCATGTACCTTTCCAGCTCATCTCCAGCTGCCTTAAACAGTTCCGCAGATAGTCCGTCTGAACCAGCAGCTTTATTCGACTTTAGTCTCGATATCGCTATCTTAACTTCGTCAAGGTGGGGGGACGGAATTCTCGTCGATCATCTTCAATTGCGTTGAGTGGAACGTTCTGCCTGACAGCGGTATTGGAGTCTTCCTCGCCGTTTAACAGTCTACAGAAATGATCCTTTCAGATTCTCAGTATCGACTGCGAATCTACTACGAGTTGTCCCTCTGCGTCACGACAGGCTTCTCTCCGAATTTTGTATCCATTGGATAGTTGTTTTACCCGTTGGTAGAACTTTCGGACGTCATTTCTGCCGTAACACCTCTCCATTTCCTCAACTGCGCGCTTCTCATGCTCTTTTTTTTTTTTGAGAAGCCGGTCCTCTTCCCTTCTTTTAACTTCGTAGAGCTCACGCACCGCTATCGTTCGTCAGCGTCGCCTTGTATGCTGCTTTTGGGGTAGCGTTTTAAAACCCAGCACATCAGATATAGCTTCTCTGATGGCGTTTTGACAATGGTTCCGTTGTTTGTCGATTGTTTCGCCTGGCAAGGATTGTTGTGGATGTTGAGGTGAGGGAACTGCGTATTGCCTACAAAGAGGTTTCGGCCCGTTACGAAGTCCAACAGCCTGAGTACGTTCTCAGACGTTTTGTCGTGCAGGCTGTGCTTTTCGATGACTCTAGCAAAGATATCTTCCTTGCCCAGCTTTGCGTTGAAGTCTTCTAGAACGATCTTGGTGTCGTAGGCGGGGCATTGATCGTACGTTCTTTCTACGAGATCGTAAAAGTCATCTTTGCTGTTGTCATATTTATCCTCCGTTGGGGCGTGGGTGCAGATCAGGCTGATGTTGCCGAATGAAGCCTTGATGCGGATTGTTATGAGGTGCTCGCTTATGTTTTTAAAGCATAAGAATTCTTGCCTAAGTCTGCCGCGAACAACAAACCCGCATCCGAACAAGCGCCGCCTTCGCTCTTTGTAGCAATCGCCGAAGTATATATCGCAGTTTTTCATCATCTTTTTGCCCGGCCCATCGCACCGCCCCTCCGGAATGGCGGTGATATCTGCCTTATAAGCTTCGAGGGCTTCCGCAAGTTCATCGGCTGCACGTGGTATGTTCAGGGACCTCACATTCCACGTGCAGAACCGAAAATCGTTGTCCTATTCCGTTGTCCATGGTCGTCAGCAGTAGGGTCATCCGTATCCGAGGCTTCTAATTGTTTCTGAGCTTATGATGTTTTTTACACGGTGGGGAAGTTACCCCCACGCGCAACCCCCGAACCTGGAGGACCGGGTCCTGGTTTAAACCTCTGGACAAGGGGGCCACTGCATACATTAGTTCACCTCTTAGCGGTTGCTGTAAAGAGGGCGCCGCGAGGAGGCTGTATGTCAACTTGACCTGTGCATTTAACAGCGATCGTTGCTGGCAACTCGCCAAGTTGAGAGCAGTCAACAACTTTGTCCTGGATGCACAGGCCCATGCCCTCCAGAGATTGAGAATTTAGTAATTAAAATAATACTTTCTGCTGAAAATCCCATAAATAGTTGTGAGAATTAACGAAGCTGCACTAATGACTGATGTACTCTAATGAAAGATGCTCTCTAAAGCTCGCAAATTCAATACTCCACGTATATATTTATGATACCGGACAGAAGGATTTAATTACGTGCATTGATACATTTTCCAAGGTCGCTGTAATTAAACATATTACATCTAGAAACTCCGTCGGCTTGAGACAATGAGTGTGCTTTACGTCTATAGCAACCCAAGTGTTATTGAAAAATGAATTAAATATTTCTAAATACACAGTATCTGCTATTCATAGCGAAAGCAATGGACAAGTTGAGTGATTCCACTCAACCTGTTAAATAAATTTGTATTTTATACTGAAACATCCTAAAAATATCTCTCAATTCATATTATCTCAAAACTAACAAAACTATTTTTCAATTTGACCTAAAAATAAACTAAATATAACATCAATAGATTTAACGATGGCTTTTAACTATTAATTGAAATGTACATTGCTTGTCCAGCCTTCATTTTTTTTCATTTCCTACCATTGCGTTGTATAAGCAGATCATATCTACCATACATAAATCTCAACAGATCAATACTGTAAATACATACTACCATTAATTAATAATCAAATTCCATCGTTTCATTTAAAATTAAAAAATATTAATTTTCATAAGCATTGGTGACCCCGACGTGATCATCGATCATTTGCAACGTGGTTAATAGAGAAGTATCAGCAGCCGAACAAGAGACCGAAGTTCCAAAATCCTCTCTTTCCGATAAGAAACATAAAACAATTGAAGGCCTTCGAACACGCCGGTCTGTTCTCATTGATCAAATTAAGCGGTGCAGTGATTTCGTTATGGGATTTGGGCAAAATACCAACTTAAGCTCAACTCCCAAAATAAAACTTCGATTCGATGCGTTAAAGGTAACGTTTATTAATTTTCAAGAGGTATAATTTAAAAATGAAGAAACCGATCCTGCGGAAATTTCAACACCAATTCGTTCGAGCAATTAAGAATCATACTACTCCACATCATTTGCATTGCAGATTATGTTAACCTAAATGGAAGGCGCATCGTTGGAGTTATCATCCTCATATATTGCACAAAACAAAAAGACTGCCAAAAATTGATCTCCGTATTTTCTCAGGTGATATAACAACTTATATGCCTTGGATTGAGACCTTTACATTCCTCGTACACAACAATCCACACCTAAGCAACCTTTCAAAATTTCATCATCTAGTCAGTAAACTAGGAGAATCAACGAAGACTTCAATAGACGGGGTCAAAATTATGGAAGACAATTATGAAAAGCCTCTGCAGAGGCTAAAGAAACGCTTGAATAGTTCAGGCTTTGTTATAGCTCAGGAGCACCTTCATCGGAATTTTAATTTACCACGTGTTATGAAGCTATCAGCTGCACAATTACGAAATTTGATGGAGAAGGCCAACAATCATCTTACAAGTCTATGAAATCTGAAACGCCCCGTCGATCAATGGTATGATTTGATCGTGTACCTGCAAACCTAAAAACTGGATATTGTCACAGCAAATTCGTTTGAATGAAGAAGCTCCTGTTGACCGACTGCCAACCATCGCTGAATTCAGCGCCTTCATTAAAAAAATGTGCCAAATAGTAGAAGTTAATGTCTTCAATCAATCATTAACTAACGCAGTCACACTAAGGAATGGTACTAATACTAAAAATAATTCGAACAATCAATGTTGCATGCAAAAATCTTTATCTTCAAGTACTGAATCGAAAATTAAGTGTTCCTTTGTGTACAATGTTACCAATTAATTAATTTATCCATTGCTGAACGATATCAAAAAAAGAGAGCTTAAGTTGTGTGAAAATTGTCTCAAAACAAATCAACATATGTACATCATTTGCATCAAGTGCAGTCAGAGACATCATACTCCACTTCCACAGTACCGCAAATTCATTATCAAACCATGCTAACGACGCATCGACGGACTCTCATTTGAATGCAAATTAAGCCAACTGCATTCCCAGTTTTTCTCGCGCTGATTGTAAAAACATTCTTACATCATCTCCTGTTTCCAATGAAATATCCAAATTCGAATATACTTCTAGGTACGGCAGTAGTGAACGTCTACGATTGCATGAAACAGTTAATTCCATGTCGAGTGGTATTCGATTCAGGACCTCAACTGAATCTCATCACTGAAAAATGTATACGCCTTTTCGGACTAAAAATGTTCAAATACAAACATATAATAAGCGGTGTAGCGCATAGCATCTTGCCTTAACAATTCAGAAGTTCAGTGAGCTTATCTTCACGAACATGCGATATTATGACAAAAGCTGGAGTTATTGTGATCAAAAGGCTTATCAACAACATTCCTGAAGAAAACATTAACTTTTCTACCTGGAACCTTTCGAAGAATATATATCCTGCCGATCCATTACTCCACGTTTCCCAAGAAAGTGATTTGGTACTGGGCGCTGACTTCTTTTTTAACTTAATGTGCATCGGTCAGATCAGGCTAGGACACAATCTTCCAACCATCCAAAAGACCATACTTGGATGGTTAGTTTCGGGAACTTATCAACATGATCAAAATAAAATGCCTTCTCGACTCATTTCACATTTATGAATTAACAAGAAGAAAATGTCACCCTAAACGGAACTTTAAAAACTTTTTGGGAGATAGAGAATGGAAGTGATATCATAAAGGCAGACCATAAGTTAAAGCAGTCTGACATAGCTAGCTGTATTTCTCTACTGTAAATACATACTACCGGTAATTAGTAATCAAATTCTACGGTTTCATTTAAAATTAAATACTATTAATTTTCATAAACACAACCCTCGCCGAAATTGCTCGTTGCAGTTAAGATATGTACTCAGAATAACATCTGAGCTTATGTTATTTTCAACATTGAAATATAATAACACTATCCACTCAGTTACAAGCTGTATACCAATTGACATTTTTCAGGGTACTACCGAAAAATGAAATCGTTTCCAAGCTCAAAAGTAAGCAAAGTAAAGACCTTTTATACCATAGTAATGGGTCCACTCCCAAAGAGTTTATGCCAGGCGATCAGAAAACTATTTAGGCAGACTTAGGATCAGCTGTTGTAATAGACGGAAGGCAGATACGTAAAAATAATATGGAATAAAATTACTTCTTGCTTTCACCGAAACAAAAGTTACTGATTATTCAACTTCAGTGGCAATATTCGATGAATATTTTTACCTTAAACACTCCACTAATTTATACGGCTTCAACAGCATTATACTTGAGAATATGGAAGTTAATGAAGAGATTCGAAATAAAATTAATGAAATAACAAAAATTATAATCACAATGAAAAATATCAAGAAAATAATAAAATATTAGAAGTTTTTTTCTAATTAGAAAATTAGAATTAGAATAATCGTAAATAATCCACGCAATAATTTGCAGGCAATGGTACTAGTTGCAAATTATATTGTAAATCCTTTATTGTAAAATATTGAAGAAATGGAATTAATAGGTTCTAAGGAAAATATTGTGAGTTTACTTACGAATTACTTTTCATAACCCATGTAAAAATGTATTATTTTAATGAAACCCTAGTATATTTAATAAAAATTCCTCTAGCTACTGTAAATTGTCAACTGTTCCAAATTGGACTAGTACATAAAAATAAAGCATTAGATTTAAGAAACAACTTAACAGCTAATTGTAAGGAACCCCGCTTTCCCCTTACAAATTGTAAGAAAGCCATTTCCTATACCTGCCGCCAATTTAATCATAATGGCACATGCCTCGCTGAGGTTCTCAACAATCATACAGTTGTTTACCGAACGACATCAGCTGAGCACATTAACAAAATCATCAAGGATGGGCTAACCTTAGCTCGTATCTATAATCTTACGGTGGAAGAAAATGGACTCAGTTTTACTATTAAAACGATCCTCATAACTTTCCAGAACACCATCCAGTTGAAATAATTCAGTCAACCAGCACCCAAAAAGATCATATTGGTTAGACGTGAAAAAAAATTGAGATCCGAATAACGTAGCCTGAAGAAAATATTGATAAAGATGCAATACGTCTGAGTGTGCTGAAAATGTTGAACAGAGACGTTCAAATTTAATAGAAGGAGAAGTTGGCCGACCCAATGCATTCATCCTGCATTTCCGTCACATAGTCCCAGAATATCACCTCTATTCACTTTACACTTCCCCAACGCGCTACACTTTTCCTTATCAGCATTTCTCAACAAACGCTACAATGTCACAATTTTTTTGAAATGTACAAGATCAATAAAATTACTTAAAGTGAATTGAATATTTGTGTAATGACTTTCCTTCATATTTATTTTATTTGGTGGCGTTGCAATGCGCCCAAGTTAATTTTCACACAAAAATCGCATCTACTTTTCCCGGCATAATTTACATGTTTGTATTTGCTAGTGTATTGTATCCCACTGGGTAAATAACCTCTCTTGTATATGTTTGGAATGGAACATTAAATGTTATCGACATTGTTCATTATTTTCTTGACTGAGAGTCTTAGAGATTTATGTTTCGAAGGAGAATGGTGTAATGACTTTCCTTCATATTTATTTTATTTGGTGGCGTTGCAATGCGCCCAAGTTCATTTTCACACAAAAATCGCATCTACTTTTCCCGGCATAATATACATGTTTGGATTTGCTAGTGTATTGTATCCCACTGGGTAAATAACCTCTCTTGTATATGTTTGGAATGGAACATTAAATGTTATCGACATTGTTCATTATTTTCTTGACTGAGAGTCTTAGAGATTTATGTTTCGAAGGAGAATGGTGGGTATGCCATTGTTCAATGTAAAAACGTGCAGTGGCATGCCTGGCAAATCAAGCGAATTCAAGAATTCAGTTGGATAGTTGACAACTTCGTCTTGATTCACCACAGTATCGATGGACTTATTGTGGTAGTTTCGCCGGGTATTCCATTCTGAATAGTGAAGTTGATGGTATTGACATCGATGTTTTTGGCCACTAATATATCACGCGTACTGAGCCACTAATGATTTTTGTAGTTCTGTACAATGTGATACATTTGTAGATTGCGGTCGGCACATCCCGTTGTAGTTGTACACGCATTGGTTTTCAAGGTCAATTTCTGTAAATGACGCCATAAAACTGATGATTTGAGAGATGCATTAAGTTCATCAGCGGGTGTTGAACGTGGTATAACCGGCAGTGTTTGTCGAAAATCACCAGGCAATAAAATGAGTGCGCCACCGAAGATCCGTGCGTTTAATTTCAAATCTCGCAGGGTACAATCAAGCTACTCCAATGCTGTCTTGTAAGTCATTGTACATATTATACGATAGTATGACGCGTTTGGATTACTTTGCCCATTTGCTAATGTTGCAGTCTGAGTGCTCCACGAATTCAACAGCAGTTTCAATACTGAACCTCTTTGTTCTGTGATTGCACGCATTATTCTGTCATACGCAATGCGTTGTTCTGGAACAAATCACGATGCATCAGACAGTGCATTGTCCCAATGTGCATCAATAGACTTCAATGTGCATCAAAAGACTTCAATAGACGGGGTCAAAATTATGGAAGACAATTATGAAAAGCCTCTGCAGAGGCTAAAGAAACGCTTGAATAGTTCAGGCTTTGTTATAGCTCAGGAGCACCTTCATCGGAATTTTAATTTACCACGTGTTATGAAGCTATCAGCTGCACAATTACGAAATTTGATGGAGAAGGCCAACAATCATCTTACAAGTCTATGAAATCTGAAACGCCCCGTCGATCAATGGTATGATTTGATCGTGTACCTGCAAACCTAAAAACTGGATATTGTCACAGCAAATTCGTTGGAATGAAGAAGCTCCTGTTGACCGACTGCCAACCATCGCTGAATTCAGCGCCTTCATTAAAAAAATGTGCCAAATAGTAGAAGTTAATGTCTTCAATCAATCATTAACTAACGCAGCCACACTAAGGAATGGTACTAATACTAAAAATAATTCGAACAATCAATGTTGCATGCAAAAATCTTTATCTTCAAGTACTGAATCGAAAATTAAGTGTTCCTTTGTGTACAATGTTACCAATTAATTAATTTATCCATTGCTGAACGATATCAAAAAAAGAGAGCTTAAGTTGTGTGAAAATTGTCTCAAAACAAATCAACATATGTACATCATTTGCATCAAGTGCAGTCAGAGACATCATACTTCACTTCCACAGTACCGCAAGTTCATTATCAAACCATGCTAACGACGCATCGACGGACTCTCATTTGAATGCAAATCAAGCCAACTGCATTCCCAGTTTTTCTCGCGCTGATTGTAAAAACATTCTTACATCATCTCCTGTTTCCAATGAAATATCCAAATTCGAATATACTTCTAGGTACGGCAGTAGTGAACGTCTACGATTGCATGAAACAGTTAATTCCATGTCGAGTGGTATTCGATTCAGGACCTCAACTGAATCTCATCACTGAAAAATGTATACGCCTTTTCGGACTAAAAATGTTCAAATACAAACATATAATAAGCGGTGTAGCGCATAGCATCTTGTCTTAACAATTCAGAAGTTCAGTGAGCTTATCTTCACGAACATGCGATATTAAGACAACAGCTGGAGTTATTGTGATCAAAAGGCTTATCAACAACATTCCTGAAGAAAACATTAACTTTTCTACCTGGAACCTTTCGAAGAATATATATCCTGCCGATCCATTACTCCACGTTTCTCAAGAAAGTGATTTGGTACTGGGCGCTGACTTCTTTTTTAACTTAATGTGCATCGGTCAGATCAGGCTAGGACACAATCTTCCAACCATCCAAAAGACCATACTTGGATGGTTAGTTTCGGGAACTTATCAACATGATCAAAATAAAATGCCTTCTCGACTCATTTCACATTTATGTATTAACAAGAAGAAAATGTCACCCTAAACGGAACTTTAAAAACTTTTTGGGAGATAGAGAATGGAAGTGATATCATAAAGGCAGACCATAAGTTAAAGCAGTCTGACATAGCTAGCTGTATTTCTCTACTGTAAATACATACTACCGGTAATTAGTAATCAAATTCTACGGTTTCATTTAAAATTAAATACTATTAATTTTCATAAACACAACCCTCGCCGAAATTGCTCGTTGCAGTTAAGATATGTACTCAGAATAACATCTGAGCTTATGTTATTTTCAACATTGAAATATAATAACACTATCCACTCAGTTACAAGCTGTATACCAATTGACATTTTTCAGGGTACTACCGAAAAATGAAATCGTTTCCAAGCTCAAAAGTAAGCAAAGTAAAGACCTTTTATACCATAGTAATGGGTCCACTCCCAAAGAGTTTATGCCAGGCGATCAGAAAACTATTTAGGCAGACTTAGGATCAGCTGTTGTAATAGACGGAAGGCAGATACGTAAAAATAATATGGAATAAAATTACTTCTTGCTTTCACCGAAACAAAAGTTACTGATTATTCAACTTCAGTGGCAATATTCGATGAATATTTTTACCTTAAACACTCCACTAATTTATACGGCTTCAACAGCATTATACTTGAGAATATGGAAGTTAATTAAGAGATTCGAAATAAAATTAATGAAATAACAAAAATTATAATCACAATGAAAAATATCAAGAAAATAATAAAATATTAGAAGTTTTTTTCTAATTAGAAAATTAGAATTAGAATAATCGTAAATAATCCACGCAATAATTTGCAGGCAATGGTACTAGTTGCAAATTATATTGTAAATCCTTTATTGTAAAATATTGAAGAAATGGAATTAATAGGTTCTAAGGAAAATATTGTGAGTTTACTTACGAATTACTTTTCATAACCCATGTAAAAATGTATTATTTTAATGAAACCCTAGTATATTTAATAAAAATTCCTCTAGCTACTGTAAATTGTCAACTGTTCCAAATTGGACCAGTACATAAAAATAAAGCATTAGATTTAAGAAACAACTTAACAGCTAATTGTAAGGAACCCCGCTTTCCCCTTACAAATTGTAAGAAAGCCATTTCCTATACCTGCCGCCAATTTAATCATAATGGCACATGCCTCGCTGAGGTTCTCAACAATCATACAGTTGTTTACCGAACGACATCAGCTGAGCACATTAACAAAATCATCAAGGATGGGCTAACCTTAGCTCGTATCTATAATCTTACGGTGGAAGAAAATGGACTCAGTTTTACTATTAACGGAACGATCCTCATAACTTTCCAGAACAATAATTCAGTCAACCAGCACCCAAAAAGATCATATTGGTTAGACGTGAAAAAAAATTGAGATCCGAATAACGTAGCCTGAAGAAAATATTGATAAAGATGCAATACGTCTGAGTGTGCTGAAAATGTTGAACAGAGACGTTCAAATTTAATAGAAGGAGAAGTTGGCCGACCCAATGCATTCATCCTGCATTTCCGTCACATGTTCCCAGAATATCACCTCTATTCACTTTACACTTCCCCAACGCGCTACACTTTTCCTTATCAGCATTTCTCAACAAACGCTACAATGTCACATTTTTTTTGAAATGTACAAGATCAATAAAATTACTTAAAGTGAATTGAATATTTGTGTAATGACTTTCCTTCATATTTATTTTATTTGGTGGCGTTGCAATGCGCCCAAGTTAATTTTCACACAAAAATCGCATCTACTTTTCCCGGCATAATATACATGTTTGGATTTGCTAGTGTATTGTATCCCACTGGGTAAATAACCTCTCTTGTATATGTTTGGAATGGAACATTAAATGTTATCGACATTGTTCATTATTTTCTTGACTGAGAGTCTTAGAGATTTATGTTTCGAAGGAGAATGGTGGGTATGCCATTGTTCAATGTAAAAACGTGCAGTGGCATGCCTGGCAAATCAAGCGAATTCAAGAACTCAGTTGGATAGTTGACAACTTCGTCTTGATTCACCACAGTATCGATGGACTTATTGTGGTAGTTTCGCCGGGTATTCCATTCTGAATAGTGAAGTTGATGGTATTGACATCGATGTTTTTGGCCACTAATATATCACGCGTACTGAGCCACTAATGATTTTTGTAGTTCTGTACAATGTGATACATTTGTAGATTGCGGTCGGCACATCCCGTTGTAGTTGTACACGCATTGGTTTTCAAGGTCAATTTCTGTAAATGACGCCATAAAACTGATGATTTGAGAGATGCATTAAGTTCATCAGCGGGTGTTGAACGTGGTATAACCGGCAGTGTTTGTCGAAAATCACCAGGCAATAAAATGAGTGCGCCACCGAAGATCCGTGCGTTTAATTTCAAATCTCGCAGGGTACAATCAAGCTCCTCCAATGCTGTCTTGTAAGTCATTGTACATATTATACGATAGTATGACGCGTTTGGATTACTTTGCAGATTTGCTAATGTTGCAGTCTCAGTGCTCCACGAATTCAACAGCAGTTTCAATACTGAACCTCTTTGTTCTGTGATTGCACGCATTATTCTGTCATACGCAATGCGTTGTTCTGGAACAAATCACGATGCATCAGACAGTGCATTGTCCCAATGTGCATCATTCTCAAGAAGTTTAGCTCCTGGTAAGAATAGCTATAAGTGGCGCACAGCTGACCCTTGACATTTCTTATCCTGGAAGTATATCGGTCCACGTACATTGATTAACAGCCATCACAGTATTGTTCGGCTGAACAGTGTACAGACGACCCAATGAGTCACTGGAATACAAATTGGAATGTCTTTCAACTGCTTTACCTTGTTAGCGACAGTGAAACTTTTTAACCGAAGCGTCCCATGTGTAAAATTCTAGTATCTCAGAATAATGTAGAGTCTTCGCAAGATGATCGTCTCGTCTTAGCACTTGAGTAAAATGCAGTTAAAGATGTTGCAGGTGTAACCAATGCTCTTGCACGTACATTATCTGCTGTAAAGAACACGCGTTGTCCATTCTTGAGCTGCACCGCCAAGTGTACTACTGTTCATGGACAAAAAATGCTTAGATGCGCCATACTCCTTTATTGCTGCTAAAGTAGATATGGACTCTACTCTACTGGTATTGGTTGATTTCATCGAGCGGTGCGGCCACATCCCCTACTTCGAAGACTCCTTTGTTGACATATTTGCAAATGTATTTGATCGACTTCACTGAATTGCAATACTCAACATTAATGTGTGCTTTGAAGGGCTTTGAGAGCAACGGTGAATATGGCATAAGCCAATGATTATGGACTTCGACATCAACGTTTCGTACGTTCAGAACGATGGATTTGCTGCCACCCTCAACTGATCGTCGATGATACGTATCCGTCATTTCCAGTGACGGTATCAGAAACTAAGTTTCTTGGATATAAGTTCTTTATCTGACATAACGACGTCGAATAAGTATAAATCAATGTCATTATCTGGTATGTCATTTTCAGATGATTTGGCCAATTTGATCTGACGTAATTTTGTTGATTAACCAAACCAACAATATGTGCAATCATTTTTTCTGCCATTCAATGGAATACATCCAGCAGAGTGTCTCTCCGAAAACGTGAAGCTTGATAGGAAAATCCATCAAAGATTTAAATTTCTGTTTAAATACTCGTGCGTAATGTCATGGCGGTCCGAAGATGATTGTCCAGCTAACAGAAGTTCCTTAGTTTCTTCCCATGTTGGATTGCATTGAAATGTGATGAACAAATCTTCACGACCATGTGCATGAACGTATGTCATCATATCCTTCCATTATATTAACGATTGCGTCCCGGAAATGGACGTACTCTTCAGAACGCAACTCGGTTTGATTCTATCGAATATATAGGAGTCGTACGTTTTCAATCTTCGCGTACATATCGACTATATATTGATGGAACAACTGTCGACATTTTAGAATATGATTCTCAGCGTCTTGATGAATCATCAATGGATACGAATAATAATTGACTTTCTTAATCGATTCCTCGTCTGTTTGTGGATTTCTCATTTTGAGGTTGAATGATATCCATCTTCTACTCGCCAAAACAGAATCGAATACTGAAAACCCTCGTATGATCAATGAGTTTCGGATACCCGCTGAACATACTTCTGCTATGAGTAATTTTGACGCACAATTCGAATTCTTTGCCAACTGTCCCGATTGCCACTTCATCCATTGTTGGTGCATTGAACTGTCTTTCGTGTTGGCCAGCGATGTTAGAAGCCATTTGATCAGGATGATAAATTCGCCCTTGGACTCTGAATGTTGGCATGTCATTGTCGGGCACGATATTCCTTGCACCGAACGATGTTATTTGAAAACATGTATTTGCATTTGCGGATGTTTTCCAAGAAATGCGTCGACTCACGCGACTTATATTGATAAATTTTGCTTTAATTAGGTCAATGTTGCAATGCTCGATCATTGCACTTGGGCTTTGTTCATTGTTTATTGACATAACTCCTCCCTCGCTAGTGTTAAGATTCTCCCGAATCTTTTTGAAAGCTTTAATTCTTTGAAAATAAACTGCTACTATAAAAAGGCTTATAATGATAACAAATGAATTAAGATCTATACTATAATTAATAACACTGTGAAATTTTAGTTCCTTAATTTCTTCTATGTTCTTTTCATTATTGAATTTCAGTTTTTCGAAACTTAACATGCTATCTTCCGCAATAGCAACAGTTTTCGGATGAAATATAACAAATCGCTCACATATACACATTATTACTAAATTGTTTATTTCCTAATCTAACAGAACAATTTGACAAATTTATAATTTTAAAATTTATGTAATGGCCCGATAACATAAAATTTCTCTCGTCGCAAGTACTATTGAACTGTTTGTTTTTTTATATTTTTTAATATTATACAGTTATTATCAATTTCAATAATTTCTTCGTCCGAACTATCCACCAGTTTACAATTTCTTTTTACTATACAATTTTTGCTTAGTTTTAATTCAAATATATTTGCATCATTCTCAAACCAAAAATATTCCAAATCTTCATCAATTTGTTTGTTGTTTAAATTTGCTATTGCCACAATTAATTTTTTATCAATATTTAAAATTCCAGTAGGGATTTTTACTGCTATAACAATTGTATCGTTTACATATCTGGCTAAACCAGTTCTTATATTACTCAATGTCTGTATATCAAATTTATATTCTTTTATTTCTTCGTTACTTAATATATTTGGATGGACAGTTCCTAGCATAGCTGAAACAATGTTATCCTGTATACGAACGATTTGTTCTCTTAATATTTTAATCCGAACTTGCTGTTCTAAAAAGTATTCCCGTTCGACAATCCTTTTTTCTGTGTTTCTTATTTCACTAAGCTCTCCCAAGATTTTATTTCTGTCTGATTCCAAAATATTTTTTATTAGAGTGAATGAGTTGTTAAAGTTTTCGTTGAATTTAACCCGCTGATTTATTGCTTTTATTATATTATGATTATTTTCTTCTCTTTCCTTTATTATATTTTCATCTAAAGTACCGAACAGCCATTTCAAACCATTTCCTACCAAGTTAATAAGTCCTATTTTACTTCTATAAGGAAGAAGTGTAGAAATTTTACTTTTAATAGAAGAAATCTGTCGTATGAAAGAAATTTTGTTACTAAAAGTGAAGTTATTTATATTATGTTCAAGGTCCAGAGCGATGTCAAACATTTCGTGAGGGTTAATAATATGTAAAACAATATCAAAGTTATTTACAATTTGGACTTCATCTACTTTAATTTCCGCGAATCCCAGGTTTGTATCGATATTTTCCATCACAACGGTTGTTTCGTTAAACGGGAGTATGGTTAGAACCAGCATCCATATCAGGATTATCTGAAAATTTCAATGCTCCTTTAATATTATTTCCGTGGACTCCTTTTAATGGGTATTTACAAAATGTTGGCTGTTGCCTAAATTTAACATAGTTTTTGATAAATCCTACTTTCCTAGTCTCATGATAGTCTTCCCCATATTTGTTAGCCTTATTAATAGAATCTAATTTTTTCTTTTCAACTCTTATTTTTATTAATTTGATCAACTTTATAGTTTTGAAAATCTATTGGCCTTGCTTTAATTGTGGAATGAAATGAATGGTTATAGTATTCAACAGCCGTATACATTTGATCTCTAATGGGGATTTTATTTTCTATATTAAGTGACCTGATCTTTTCCGTTAGTGTGTTGTTTAATCGTTCTGCGTCGGCGTTGTCAGTATGGTTATTTGGTTTAACAAAATTAACTTTTATAGTTTCATTTTTACAAAATTCGTTTATGTGAATGCTATTGAACTCGTTATCACCAACTAATTTTTTCATTTTTCCTTTTATTGAAATGAAGTGCCTTAATTTTTATACTAACGTTTTATGGTTCCTATCTTCCAGAAAGAAACTAGCCGTGTGTTTCGAAAATTTATCGATAATGTTAATAAAATTGTGCTTACTGTTAGTGTAAATATCTACATGAATAATTTCATTGATGTCACTGGGAGTTTCCGAAATGTAAAGTTTTTTCGTAAATGTGTTTCTATCATATTTCGCTGCTGTACATATGTCGCAATTATTAACAACTTTATGAATCAAAACTTTCATGTTTGGAAAGTATTCTTTTGACTTCATACCTTCGTAGTTTGCAATTATGCCAGAGTGACCTGATTCAAATTTGTGGTATAGCGATATTTGTTTCAGAGCCTCTTCTTCGTGTTTTAGGTCTCTTGGAAAAAAACTGCATTTTACAAATTTAATATGAGCACTCCTAAGCTCAATTAATTTTGTCTGCACAATGTTGTACAAAGAATCGCTTAGTTCGCAGTAAATTCCGATATTACCCCTTATGATATGTCTTCGGACTATTTCGGATATTTGATTGGGTATGTAACTTCTGTCAATGAAAATTCTTTTATTATTAAAAATGCTTTCAGTCTCTACTGTATTTTTTTCAGCAGTTATAATCTGGGTTTTAAAGCGATTAACCACCGTTTCCAAAATTGGAATATGGTCATTGCTATTCTCTTCTTGAGAATGGACAGTTGAAATCTCCATAGACTCATTGCAATTGAAATCGTCTAGATACTCTGCATTAACTGGATTTTCGCATAGATTAATTTCGTTTCTGTCCAGATTAATTCTGCTAAGAAAATCGGCCACTTTGTTATCTTTCCCTTCGATATGTAATTTATTTTAATATCATATTCACCTAGTTGCATTAACCATCGCTGTAGTCTTGGGCTAATAGTTTGAACAATATTTTGTTTGTTTCTTTTTCGATGGTGGAGTAATTTCTCTCGTGATCGTTAAGGGTTCTCGAAGCGTAGCAAACTGGGTGGCCATCTTGGGTTAAGACAGCTCCTAAAGCAAAGCTACTAGCGTCTGTTATTAGCTTAAATCATCTGTTAAAATAAAAAGTACTTCAGGGTGGGATAATATGTTATGAGAGATTTTAGTTTCTCGAAAGCAGCAATGTAACTGGGATCATAGACGTTTATTTTCGCATTTTTTCAGATATTTCATTATAAGAAATGCGATTTTCGCATAATCTTTTATAAATTTTCTATAAAATCCGGTTATGCCGAGGAACGATTTTATCTGTTTCTGCGTTTTGGGTAAGTTTAAACTTTGAATGGCCGTAATTTTTTCAGGATTTGGTTGACAACTTAGGAGGTAAGAATATGCACGAAGTATTCTGTTTCTTTCTGAATAAAATTGCATTTGTCAATTTGAAGTTTGAGTCCGGTTTTTTTCAATGTTTCTAAAATGCTTTTTAAATTGACTAAATGTTCCTCCCAAGACGTACTGAATACACGGATATCATCCATATTTACAAAACAGGTCTTATATATGAACTTTCTTAGAATTGAATTCATTAGACGTTGGAAGGTCGAAGGTGAATTTTTCAGCTCGAAAGGCATTCGAACGTATTCGAAGTGACCAAATGGAGTAGAAAAAACTGTTATTTTCCTGTCCTCAGGCTTAACTAAAATTTTGTTAAAACCTTAAGCTAAGTCGAGGGTTGAAAAATATTGCGACTTTCCCAATTTTTCTAATATTCATTCAATATTAGGAATTTGAAATTTGTCGCTAACAGTCACTTCGTTCAGCTTCCTATAGTCTATTAACTATTTCGGAACAATCCAAAGCGGACTATTGTAAGGAAAATTGCTTTCTGTTATTATTCCCTGTTCTAACATATCATTAGTTTGTCGGTTTATTTTAGTTTCATTTACCTTAGGGCACCTATAGATTTCTGAATATACAGGGTTATTTGTGTTGGTAATGATTTGGTGGGTTATCTCATGGGTAAATGTTATTTGATTGCCATCTTTATAGAATATATCTTTATAATCCTTTAGGAATTTTACTATTTCTTCAGAATTTATGTGGTCTAACTTTAGGTTATCAAGAATATGACCGCTAATTTGTTCAAGATTATGAATATTATGTATGTCAAATGGATAGTCGTTATCGATAAATACTATTTTATTTCCATTAACTTCGAGGTATTTGTGGTCCAAACTAATTTTTGCCTTCAAAGGAGATAAAGCATTCTGCCCTATGATTGTATCGTATTTTCTACCCTTCAAGTCTACTACTTTCCAATAGGAACTACCAACAATGTTAAATTCTTTTGGTATAGGGGTAACTATTTTAGTCATTACCCTACTGATTCCATTAATAGTAGAATAAAATATTGGGATTTCAAGACGATCCTCGTGGAAATTGTTAAGTATACCAGGTCGAATAATGCTTGTACTGGAACCTGTACCGATAAGACATTTTATTTTTTGATTTTCTATACATAAATTAACTATGGGGAGGGTATGTTTCGAGGCCGGTTTTGAAAATTTACTTCGACTCCTTGAAAATTGCCGATTTCCATAGCCTCCTCTGCAACATTGTTAGGTCTGTGTTGTTATATGGTCGCCGATTTGAGTTGTGGGAAGAATTCGTTCTATATCGGTTTGAATTGTTTGCATAATTTAAACCTTGCTGTCCACGAAACTGACCTGAATTGTTGTATTTCTTTGTGGTCCTCTTGCTTGAAAGGAATTGCTTTGAGACGGATATCGAGTATTTTGACTCTGATTGGTACCAGAATATAAGTTACGAGAAGAGTTATAGGAAAACGAGTTTCTATTTTCCCTATAGTTCTTGAGTCGTCTAATAACCCAGGTCTGGAATATTTATTACAAAGTACAAATTTATTACAAAATATTTTCATGAGAATTTCTTTTAGATCCCAATCTACATTTTCAGCGTTATACATTTGTATAACAAGTTCATATATTACATTAATTTCATAACTTACTTTTTTGAATACACTCAATAATTCATTTAAATTACTAAGCTTTACGGCTCGACTATAGTTATATAGTTCAGAGTAACTTTTTCGTGGTAAAAAATGTTGTTTCAACGTATTCGGTATGTTGCTCCATTCAGGTTCGCTCCCCAGTTGTCGAATCCATTTTCCGGCTTCCTCTTGAATTTTTTTCGTTACAGATGATCTGCATCCCGAAATAATGTAGTTGACGATTATTATTACATAACAGTAACGTTGTCTCTATAGATTTTAGGAACGATGTTAAGGGATAATCATATGTTCCCTTGAATGCCTGAATTGGTTCAAAACACTTTCGGGACTTAACTGGAGTAGCGGTTGTTGGGCTGGTTGTGGAGGTGGTTGTTGCGGTAGTTGTAGCTTTATTGCAATTGTTGAATCTCGTTCCTCAACTCTTCCATTTCTACTTCACTAAGATTGTGTCTATTATCGTCGAAAAGTCTATTTAATTGAACTCGCATTCGAAAAAAAAACAATCTATTTTTTCTTTATTTCTTTTTCTCACTTCACTTTCCACTTTGTGATTTTGTCTTTCGCGATGAGTTTTGAACGATTCAAGCACTAAATTTCGTTTCTTTAGAATGGAATCTTAACCGAGTTCCCGACTGCGCCACTTATATTGATTGATTTTGGAATCAATCGTAAATTGAAATAAGAGATGACGAGCTTACCTCTTACTCTTCGGAACTCATCTTTATTTCTGCCACAATTGAAATCTTACAAATATATTGTAAGAGTGTTCCGTCCACCGAACATCTGCCCAATCGGTATTTTCCCTTCTTCATTTTAATGTTCGAGCATTGCACTATTGACGACAAATGTTTACCTTAGCATTTCCTGTTTCTGTTTGTAGTACTTTACCTTAATTAGGTCAATGTTGCAATGCTCGATCATTGCACTTGGGTTTTGTTCATTGGAAATATGTTGGTAGTGGTTTGGGTTGAGATGTAATTCTAGGAGTTTAACTTTTCCTCTGGCGCAGGACATTCCTGGCGTTTCGTTCTTGGGCGCTACAATACATGCAATTTTATCCTTGTTTGCAATGACGACGCTTGGATGAACAATGTAATCATTATTATCGTCATAATGGCATGAACCAAGATTTAAGTCAGCGTTCCTGGCGTTTCGTTTTAGGGCGCTACAATACATGCAATTTTATCCTTGTTTGCAATGACGACGCTTGGATGAACAATGTAATCATTATTATCGTCATAATGGCATGAACCAAGATTTAAGTCAGCGCGAAGTATTCGTCTTGATCAATCGGTACTTATTCGAATATTTTGCAACCTTCTTTTCCATTGTTAAGTTATCTCAGACGAACGGGCCTGAGTAGTACGTATTTCATCAGTTTCTAGCCTAACTTCTCGTTGTTTAGATGATTCAGACGAATGGGTCTCGGAGACATGTACTCTAAGATTTTACAGCCTGAGTGGTCTTTGCTCGTCCGATTTTTCTTCCGTGCTTGAGGTGTAGATTGGCAAATCGCTTGTCGCTTTGGAGGTATAATTGTACGCGAACGACTTGTGTTTGAATTTATTATATGTGAATCATCAGTCCGAATCTTACAATGTATCCAATCCAATTGAACCGGCTGTTCACACACGGATATAAATGTTAATATTCACCAGTCGTTCACAGACCTCCACCAAGTGCAGACGTGTTTCGACTTACTGTGGAAGTAGTAAGACATAAAGTGCAGCAAGAATCACCGAAATACCATAAGAATCGGTAGCTTCGTAGTACAGTGCTTACCACAGTCGTTCACAGACCTCCATGCAGTTCAGACGTGTTTCGGCTCAGTGTGGAATTGGTATAATATCAAGCGCGGTAAATAACACCAAAATAAAATAAGAATCGGTAGCTTCTCGGTAGAATGCTCGCCGGTGACTTCCCGGTGCCGGGTTCAAATTCCTATTATTTAATTAAAATCAAGTAGAGACACTAAGTGTGAATAAGAAGTGAGAGGGAGCCAGTTGAGCGACCCGAGCTCATAAAATCGGGTGATGTTGTACCGGTGGCTTTGACATCGGCCCACCAGTCAACAAACAATGAGGGGAGGAAGAAGAGGAGGAAGAAGTTTCAGCATCAACCCAACCTCGTAAAACGCCGTTCCAGCCTTGGATCAGGCGACGGGAAAATTGCGGCTAAGGCCGCAAACACAACAGCAGCAGTAACAACAACAACAACTGCAGCGACAAGAAGAGCAGCAACATCCAGAATGGTCGACGACGTAGAGGGGGGAGATTCTCATACATCTCATACAACAAGATGAAGAGGACCGGGATCAGCTGGAGAAAAGCCAGCGAGAGAGGGAGGAGTTTGACGCCCACATCCAAGCCCTCCAAACTAAATTAAGGGCCAGGAGAGCAACCAAAGAAACTGCACAACAACAGCAGCAGCTACTAAAACAGCGGTAGCAGCAGCCAAAGAAGCAGCAGCAACAACAAAAGAGCAGCCAAACCAGCTACAGCAACAACAACAATATCAGCAGCCAGCCAAAACGGAGAGATGCCCTCCATTCAACGTCTTCGGACTGGAGAGTTTCTGTCCATTGCTTATCAATGGCAGACTACTACGTAGTGAAAGAAAGGCTTTCGGTGTCGGAGACCGAGATTTTCTCTTACACCCCAAAAAGGGAAAAGGTGCAGACCATGCTCCTCAGGACGTGGATCCCGATGAGATCCTCGCTATGCTGCGCCAAGCGCAGAGCGACGATGTCCAGGCCGTAGGGGTTAAGCCCTTCATCACTGCGGCATCGAGAAGGGAGAATAGGAAACTTCCGTTCTTCCTGGTTCAGTTCACCCCAGACAGCAAACTAGAGAGCCTAAAGAAAATTACCAATTGGGGCTCTCTGTCTGTTAAATGGGATACATTAAAAAAGACTAAGAACATACTCCAGTGTGCTCGTTGTCAGAGGTTTGGGCATTCCGCGGCGAACTGCAACATGCATTCTCGCTGCGTCAAATGATATGATATTGATAATTTTTTATCAATAGCCAAAATTCCAGTAGGGATTTTTACTGCTATAACAATTGTATCGTTTACATATCTGGCTATACCAGTTCTTATATTACTCAATGTCTGTATATCAAATTTGTATTCTTTTACTTCTTCGTTACTTAATATATTTGGATGGACAGTTCCTAGCATAGCTGAAACAATGTTATCCTGTATACGAACGATTTGTTCTCTTAACATTTTAATCCGAATATGCTGTTCTAAAAAGTATTCCCATTCGACAATCCTTTGTCGAGTGTTTCTTATGTCACTAAGCTCTCCTATGATTCTATTTCTGTTTGATTCCAAAATATTTTTTATTAGAGTGAATGAGTTGTTACAGTTTTCGTTGATTTTAACCTGCTGATTTATTGCTTTTATTGTATTATGATTATTTTCTTCTCTTTCCTTTAATTGTTTCGATTGTAATCCTATCAATTAAGGTCTCAAATACTTAATGCCCCAAACGATAGCCAGCAATTCTTTTTCGATGGTGGAGTAATTTCTTTCGTGATCGTTAAGGGTTCTCCAGGCGTAGCAAACTGGGTAGCCATCTTGGGTTAAGACAGCCCCTAAAGCAAAGCTATAAGTGTCTGTTATTAGCTTAAATCGTCTGTTAAGATTTGGGTACTTCAGGGTGGGATAATATGTTTCTCGAGAGCAGCAATGTAACTGGGATCATAGACGTTTATTTTCGCATTTTTTTTCAGATATTTCAATATAAGAAATGCGATTTTCGCATAATCTTTTATAAATTTTCTATAAAATCCGGTTATGCCGAGGAACGATTTTATCTGTTTCTGCGTTTTGGGTAAGCTTAAACTTTGAATAGCCGGTTTGAGTCCTTGGGAGGCAAGAATATGCCCAGTATAGAAAATTGCATTTGCCAATTTGAAGTTTGAGTCCGGTTTTTTTCAATGTTTCTAAACTGCTTTTTAAATTGGCTAAATGTTCCTCCAAAGAGGTACTGAATACAATGATATCATCCATATATACAACACAGGCCTTATTTATGAACTCTCTATGAATTGAATTCATTAGACGTTGGAAGGTCGAAGGGGCATTTGTAAGCCCGAAAGGCATTCGAACGTATTCGAAGTGACCAAATGGAGTGGAAAAAACTGTTTTTTTTTTCCTGTCCTCAGGCTTAACTAAAATTTGGTAAAACCCTTTAGCTAGTCGAGGGTTGAAAAATATTGCGACTTTCCCAATTTTTCTAATATTCCTTCAATATTAGGAATTGGAAATTTGTCGCTAACAGTCACTTCGTTCAGCTTCCTATAGTCTTTTACGATTCTCCACTTTGGTTGTCCGGATGTACTTTTTTTCGGAACAATCCAAAGCGGACTATTGTAAGGAGAGTAGCTTTCTGTTATTATTCCCTGTTCTAACATATCATTAGTTTGTCGGTTTATTTTAGTTTCATTTACCTTAGGGCACCTATAGATTTCTGAATATACAGGGTTATTTGTGTTGGTAATGATTTGGTGGGTTATCTCATGGGTAAATGTTAATTGATTGCCATCTTTATAGAATATATCTTTATAATCCTTTGGGAATTTTACTATTTCTTCAGAATTTATGTGGTCTAACTTTAGGTTATCGTGGGTCGCCGTAGCGTAGTGGGTAAGTGCGTCGACTCCTACGCAGAGGGTGCCAGGTTCGATACCCGAATTTACCGCCTATGATTATTCACGGCTCCACCTCTTTCGAGTTACTGACATTGCTCAAAGAGTATTTCCTGTCTAGAAAAAGCTTCTCAAACTTGGCTGTTCGGAGTCGGCATTAAACTGTAGGTCCCTTCCACTCGTGAGAGAACAATAGCACGCACAACACAAGTGGTTGCTGAGAAGCTAGGCCCAGGTCCACCTCGGACTGTCGCGCCACCCATATTATTATATTATTATTATAACTTTAGGTTATCAAGAATATGACCGCTAATTTGTTCAAGAGTATGAATATTATGTATGTCAAATGGATAGTCGTTATCGATAAATACTATTTTATTTGCATTAATTTCGAGGTATTTTTGGTCCAAACTAATTTTTGCCTTCAAAGGAGATAAAGCATTCTGTCCTATGATTGCATCGTATTTTCTACCCTTCAAGTCTACTACTTTCCAAGAGAAACTACCAACAGTGTTAAATTCTTTTGGTATAGGGGTAGCTATTTTATTCATTCCCTACTGATTCCATTAATAGTAGAATAAAATACTGGGTTTTCAAGACGATCCTCGTGGAAATTGTTAAGTAAACCAGGTCGAATAATGCTTGTACTGGAACCTGTACCGATAAGACATTTTATTTTTTGATTTTCTATACATAAATTAACTATGGGGAGGGTATGTTTCGAGACCGGTTTTGAAAATTTACTTCGGCTCCCTGAAAATTGCCGATTTCCATAGCCTCCTCTGCAACATTGTTATATGGTCGCGGACTTGAGTTGTGGGAAGAATTCGTTCTTTATCGCTTTGAATTGTTTGCATAATTTAAACCTTGCTGTCCACGAAACTGGGCTGAATTGTTACAATTCTCTCTTTGTGATCCTCTTGCTTGAAAGGAATTGCTTTGAGACGGATATCGAGTATTTTGACTCGGATTGGTACCAGAATTTAAATTACGAGAAGAGTTATAGGAAATAAAAGAGTTTCTATTTTCCCTAACGGCATTTCTATTCGGACTTGAATATTTTGGGGCTTTATGAAAACTATTCTTTCTATGATTATAGCCTCTAGCAAATTCATATATTACATTAATTTCATAACTTACTTTTTTGAATACACTCAATAATTCATTAAAATTACTAACCTTCACGGCTCGACTATAGTTATATAGTTCAGAGTAACTTTTTCGTGGTAAAAAATGTTGTTTCAACGTAATAAAAAAATGTAGTAAATAATGTAGTTGACGATTATTATTACATAACAGTAACGTTGTCTGCACAGATTTTAGGAACGATGTTAAGGGATAATTTTGTCTCCACAGATAACGTTGTCTCCACAGATTTTAGGAACGATGTTAAGGGATAATCATATGTTCCCTTGAATGTCTGAATTGGTTCAAAACACTTTCGGGACTTAACTGGAGTAGCGGTTGTTGGGCTGGTTGTGGAGGTGGTTGTTGCGGTAGTTGTGGCTTTGTTGCAATTGTTGACTCTCGTTCCTCAACTCTTCCATTTCTACTTCACTATGATTGTGTCTATTATCATCGAAAAGTCTATTTAATTGAACTCGCAGTCGAAAAAAAACAATACTTTTTTTCTTTATTTCTTTTTCTCACTTCACTTTCCACTTTGTGATTTTGTCTTTCGCGATGAGTTTTGAACGATTCAAGCACTAAATTTCGTTTCTTTAGAATGGAATCTTAACCGAGTTCCCGACAGCGCCACTTATATTGATTGATTTTGGAATCAATCGTAAATTGAAATAAAAGATGACGAGCTTACCTCTTACTCTTCGGAGCTTATCTTTATTTCTGCCACAATTGAAATCTTACAAATATATTGTGAGAGTGTTCCGTCCACCCAACATCTGCCCAATCGGTATTTCCCCTTCTTCGTTTTAATGTTCGAGCATTGCACTATTGACGACAAATGCTTACATTAGCATTTCCTGTTTTTGTGTATCGTACTTTGCCTTAATTGGGTCAATGTTGCAATTCTCGATCATTGCACTTGGGTTTTGTTCATTGGAAATATGTTGGTAGTGGTTTGGGTTGAGATGTAATTCTAGGAGTTTAACTTTTACTCTGGCGCAGCACATTCCTGGCGTTTCGTTCTTCAATTTTAGGACGCTACAATACATGCAATTTTATCGATTTTTGCAATGACGACACTTAGATGAACACTGTAATCATTATTATCGTCACAATGGCATGAACCAAGATTTAAATCAGCGCTCAGTATTCGTCTTGATCAATCGGCACTTATTCTAATATTTTGCAGCCTTCTTTCACGTTGTTAAGTAGTCTCAGGCGAAGGGACCCAACTAGTACGTATTTGATCAGTTTCTAACCTTACTTCTCGTTGTTCAGATGATTCAGACGAATGGGTCTCGGAGACATGTACTCGTAGATCCTACAGCCTTAGTGCTCGTTGCTCGTCCGATTTTTCTTCCGTGCTTGAGGTGTAGATTGGCAAATTGCTTGTCGCTTTGGAGGTATAATTGTACGCGAACGACTTGTGTTTGAATTTATTATATGTGAATCATCAATCCGAATCTTACAATGTATCCAATCCAATTGAACCGGCTGTTCACCGGCTGGATATAAATGGATATAAATGTTAATATTCACCAGTCGTTCACAAACCTCCACCAAGTGCAGACGTGTTTCACTTAGTGTGGAAGTAGTAAGACATAAAGTGCAGCAAGGATCACCGAAATACCATAAGAATCGGTAGCTTCGTAGTACAGTGCTTACCACAGTCGTTCACAGACCTCCATGCAGTTCAGACGTGTTTCGGCTCAGTGTGGAATTGGTATAATATCAAGCGCGGTAAATAACACCAAAATAAAATAAGAATCGGTAGCTTCTCGGTGGAATGCTCGCCGGTGACTTCCCGGTGCCGGGTTCAAATTCTTATTATTTAATTAAAATCAAGTAGAGACACTAAGTGTGGATAAGAAGTGAGAGGGAGCCAGTTGAGCGACCCGAGCTCATAAAATCGGGTGATGTTGTACCGGTGGCTTTGACATCGGCCTACCAGTCAACAAACAAAGAGGGGAGGAAGAAGAGGAGGAAGAAGTTGCAGCATCAACCCAACCTCGTAAAACGCCGTTCCAGGCTTGCATCAGGCGACGGGAAAATTGCTGCTAAGGCCGCAAACACAACAGCAGCAGTAACAACAACAACAACTGCAGCGACAAGAAGAGCAGCAACATCCAGAATGGTCGACGACGTAGAGGGGGGAGATTCTCATACATCTCATACAACAAGATGAAGAGGACCGGGATCAGCTGGAGAAAAGCCAGCGAGAGAGGGAGGAGTTTGACGCCCACATCCAAACCCTCCAAACTAAATTAAGGGCCAGGAGAGCAACCAAAGAAAATGCACAACAACAGCAGCAGCTACTAAAACAGCGGTAGCAGCAGCCAAAGAAGCAGCAGCAACAACAAAAGAGCAGCCAAACCAGCTACAGCAACAACAACAATATCAGCAGCCAGCCAAAACGGAGAGATGCCCTCCATTCAACGTCTTCGGACTGGAGAGTTTCTGTCCATTGCTTATCAATGGCAGACTACTACGTAGTGAAAGAAAGGCTTTCGGTGTCGGAGACCGAGATTTTCTCTTACACCCCAAAAAGGGAAAAGGTGCAGACCATGCTCCTCAGGACGTGGATCCCGATGAGATCCTCACTATGCTGCGCCAAGCGCAGAGCGACGATGTCCAGGCCGTAGGGGTTAAGCCCTTCATCACTGCGGCATCGAGAAGGGAGAATAGGAAACTTCCGTTCTTCCTGGTTCAGGTCACCCCAGACAGCAAACTAGAGAGCCTAAAGAAAATTACCAATTGGGGCTCTCTGTCTGTTAAATGGGATACATTAAAAAAGACTAAGAACATACTCCAGTGTGCTCGTTGTCAGAGGTTTGGGCATTCCGCGGCGAACTGCAACATGCATTCTCGCTGCGTCAAATGATATGATATTGATAATTTTTTATCAATAGCCAAAATTCCAGTAGGGATTTTTACTGCTATAACAATTGTATCGTTTACATATCTGGCTATACCAGTTCTTATATTACTCAATGTCTGTATATCAAATTTGTATTCTTTTACTTCTTCGTTACTTAATATATTTGGATGGACAGTTCCTAGCATAGCTGAAACAATGTTATCCTGTATACGAACGATTTGTTCTCTTAACATTTTAATCCGAATATGCTGTTCTAAAAAGTATTCCCATTCGACAATCCTTTGTCGAGTGTTTCTTATGTCACTAAGCTCTCCTATGATTCTATTTCTGTTTGATTCCAAAATATTTTTTATTAGAGTGAATGAGTTGTTACAGTTTTCGTTGATTTTAACCTGCTGATTTATTGCTTTTATTGTATTATGATTATTTTCTTCTCTTTCCTTTAATTGTTTCGATTGTAATCCTATCAATTAAGGTCTCAAATACTTAATGCCCCAAACGATAGCCAGCAATTCTTTTTCGATGGTGGAGTAATTTCTTTCGTGATCGTTAAGGGTTCTCCAGGCGTAGCAAACTGGGTAGCCATCTTGGGTTAAGACAGCCCCTAAAGCAAAGCTATAGGTGTCTGTTATTAGCTTAAATCGTCTGTTAAGATTTGGGTACTTCAGGGTGGGATAATATGTTTCTCGAGAGCAGCAATGTAACTGGGATCATAGACGTTTATTTTCGCATTTTTTTTTCAGATATTTCAATATAAGAAATGCGATTTTCGCATAATCTTTTATAAATTTTCTATAAAATCCGGTTATGCCGAGGAACGATTTTATCTGTTTCTGCGTTTTGGGTAAGCTTAAACTTTGAATAGCCGGTTTGAGTCCTTGGGAGGCAAGAATATGCCCAGTATAGAAAATTGCATTTGCCAATTTGAAGTTTGAGTCCGGTTTTTTTCAATGTTTCTAAACTGCTTTTTAAATTGGCTAAATGTTCCTCCAAAGAGGTACTGAATACAATGATATCATCCATATATACAACACAGGCCTTATTTATGAACTCTCTATGAATTGAATTCATTAGACGTTGGAAGGTCGAAGGGGCATTTGTAAGCCCGAAAGGCATTCGAACGTATTCGAAGTGACCAAATGGAGTGGAAAAAACTGTTTTTTTTTTCCTGTCCTCAGGCTTAACTAAAATTTGGTAAAACCCTTTAGCTAGTCGAGGGTTGAAAAATATTGCGACTTTCCCAATTTTTCTAATATTCCTTCAATATTAGGAATTGGAAATTTGTCGCTAACAGTCACTTCGTTCAGCTTCCTATAGTCTTTTACGATTCTCCACTTTGGTTGTCCGGATGTACTTTTTTTCGGAACAATCCAAAGCGGACTATTGTAAGGAGAGTAGCTTTCTGTTATTATTCCCTGTTCTAACATATCATTAGTTTGTCGGTTTATTTTAGTTTCATTTACCTTAGGGCACCTATAGATTTCTGAATATACAGGGTTATTTGTGTTGGTAATGATTTGGTGGGTTATCTCATGGGTAAATGTTAATTGATTGCCATCTTTATAGAATATATCTTTATAATCCTTTGGGAATTTTACTATTTCTTCAGAATTTATGTGGTCTAACTTTAGGTTATCGTGGGTCGCCGTAGCGTAGTGGGTAAGTGCGTCGACTCCTACGCAGAGGGTGCCAGGTTCGATACCCGAATTTACCGCCTATGATTATTCACGGCTCCACCTCTTTCGAGTTACTGACATTGCTCAAAGAGTATTTCCTGTCTAGAAAAAGCTTCTCAAACTTGGCTGTTCGGAGTCGGCATTAAACTGTAGGTCCCTTCCACTCGTGAGAGAACAATAGCACGCACAACACAAGTGGTTGCTGAGAAGCTAGGCCCAGGTCCACCTCGGACTGTCGCGCCACCCATATTATTATATTATTATTATGACTTTAGGTTATCAAGAATATGACCGCTAATTTGTTCAAGAGTATGAATATTATGTATGTCAAATGGATAGTCGTTATCGATAAATACTATTTTATTTGCATTAATTTCGAGGTATTTTTGGTCCAAACTAATTTTTGCCTTCAAAGGAGATAAAGCATTCTGTCCTATGATTGCATCGTATTTTCTACCCTTCAAGTCTACTACTTTCCAAGAGAAACTACCAACAGTGTTAAATTCTTTTGGTATAGGGGTAGCTATTTTATTCATTCCCTACTGATTCCATTAATAGTAGAATAAAATACTGGGTTTTCAAGACGATCCTCGTGGAAATTGTTAAGTAAACCAGGTCGAATAATGCTTGTACTGGAACCTGTACCGATAAGACATTTTATTTTTTGATTTTCTATACATAAATTAACTATGGGGAGGGTATGTTTCGAGACCGGTTTTGAAAATTTACTTCGGCTCCCTGAAAATTGCCGATTTCCATAGCCTCCTCTGCAACATTGTTATATGGTCGCGGACTTGAGTTGTGGGAAGAATTCGTTCTTTATCGCTTTGAATTGTTTGCATAATTTAAACCTTGCTGTCCACGAAACTGGGCTGAATTGTTACAATTCTCTCTTTGTGATCCTCTTGCTTGAAAGGAATTGCTTTGAGACGGATATCGAGTATTTTGACTCGGATTGGTACCAGAATTTAAATTACGAGAAGAGTTATAGGAAATAAAAGAGTTTCTATTTTCCCTAACGGCATTTCTATTCGGACTTGAATATTTTGGGGCTTTATGAAAACTATTCTTTCTATTATTATAGCCTCTAGCAAATTCATATATTACATCAATTTCATAACTTACTTTTTTGAATACACTAAATAATTCATTTAAATTACTAACCTTTACGGCTCGACTATAGTTATATAGTTCAGAGTAACTTTTTCGTGGTAAAAAATGTTGTTTCAACGTAATAAAAAAATGTAGTAAATAATGTAGTTGACGATTATTATTACATAACAGTAACGTTGTCTGCACAGATTTTAGGAACGATGTTAAGGGATAATTTTGTCTCCACAGATAACGTTGTCTCCACAGATTTTAGGAACGATGTTAAGGGATAATCATATGTTCCCTTGAATGTCTGAATTGGTTCAAAACACTTTCGGGACTTAACTGGAGTAGCGGTTGTTGGGCTGGTTGTTGCGGTAGTTGTGGCTTTGTTGCAATTGTTGAATCTCGTTCCTCAACTCTTCCATTTCTACTTCAATAAGATTGTGTCTATTATCGTCGAAAAGTCTATTTAATTGAACTCGCATTCGAAAAACGACAAATGCTTACCTTAGCATTTCCTGTTTCTGTTTATCGTACTTTACCTTAATTAGGTCAATGTTGCAATGCTCGATCATTGCACTTGGGTTTTGTTCATTGGAAATATGTTGGTAGTGGTTTGGGTTGAGATGTAATTCTAGGAGTTTAACTTTTCCTCTGGCGCAGGACATTCCTGGCGTTTCGTTCTTGGGCGCTACAATACATGCAATTTTATCCATGTTTGCAATGACGACACTTGGATGAACAATGTAATCATTATTATCGTCATAATGGCATGAACAAAGATTTAAATCAGCATGAAGTATTCGTCTTTATCAATCGGTACTTATTCGAATATTTTGCAACCTTCTTTGCCATTGTTAAGTTATCTCAGACGAACGGGCCTTAGTAGTACGTATTTCATCAGTTTCTAGCCTAACTTCTCGTTGTTTAGATGATTCAGACGAATGGGTCTCGGAGACATGTACTCTAAGATTTTACAGCCTTAGTGCTCGTTGCTCGTCCGATTTTTCTTCCGTGCTTGAGGTGTAGATTGGCAAATTGCTTGTCGCTATGGAGGTATAATTGTACGTGAACGACTTGTGTTTGCAATCCGAATCTTACAATGTATCCAATCCAATTGAACCGGCTGTTCACACACGGATGTAAATGTCAATATTCACCAGTCGTTCACAGACCTCCACCAAGTGCAGACGTGTTTCGACTTAATGTGGAAGTAGTAAGACATAAAGTGCAGCATATCAAGAATATGACCGCTAATTTGTTCAAGAGTATGAATATTATGTATGTCAAATGGATAGTCGTTATCGATAAATACTATTTTATTTGCATTAATTTCGAGGTATTTTTGGTCCAAACTAATTTTTGCCTTCAAAGGAGATAAAGCATTCTGTCCTATGATTGCATCGTATTTTCTACCCTTCAAGTCTACTACTTTCCAAGAGAAACTACCAACAGTGTTAAATTCTTTTGGTATAGGGGTAGCTATTTTATTCATTCCCTACTGATTCCATTAATAGTAGAATAAAATACTGGGTTTTCAAGACGATCCTCGTGGAAATTGTTAAGTAAACCAGGTCGAATAATGCTTGTACTGGAACCTGTACCGATAAGACATTTTATTTTTTGATTTTCTATACATAAATTAACTATGGGGAGGGTATGTTTCGAGACCGGTTTTGAAAATTTACTTCGGCTCCCTGAAAATTGCCGATTTCCATAGCCTCCTCTGCAACATTGTTATATGGTCGCGGACTTGAGTTGTGGGAAGAATTCGTTCTTTATCGCTTTGAATTGTTTGCATAATTTAAACCTTGCTGTCCACGAAACTGGGCTGAATTGTTACAATTCTCTCTTTGTGATCCTCTTGCTTGAAAGGAATTGCTTTGAGACGGATATCGAGTATTTTGACTCGGATTGGTACCAGAATTTAAATTACGAGAAGAGTTATAGGAAATAAAAGAGTTTCTATTTTCCCTAACGGCATTTCTATTCGGACTTGAATATTTTGGGGCTTTATGAAAACTATTCTTTCTATTATTATAGCCTCTAGCAAATTCATATATTACATCAATTTCATAACTTACTTTTTTGAATACACTAAATAATTCATTTAAATTACTAACCTTTACGGCTCGACTATAGTTATATAGTTCAGAGTAACTTTTTCGTGGTAAAAAATGTTGTTTCAACGTAATAAAAAAATGTAGTAAATAATGTAGTTGACGATTATTATTACATAACAGTAACGTTGTCTGCACAGATTTTAGGAACGATGTTAAGGGATAATTTTGTCTCCACAGATAACGTTGTCTCCACAGATTTTAGGAACGATGTTAAGGGATAATCATATGTTCCCTTGAATGTCTGAATTGGTTCAAAACACTTTCGGGACTTAACTGGAGTAGCGGTTGTTGGGCTGGTTGTTGCGGTAGTTGTGGCTTTGTTGCAATTGTTGAATCTCGTTCCTCAACTCTTCCATTTCTACTTCAATAAGATTGTGTCTATTATCGTCGAAAAGTCTATTTAATTGAACTCGCATTCGAAAAACGACAAATGCTTACCTTAGCATTTCCTGTTTCTGTTTATCGTACTTTACCTTAATTAGGTCAATGTTGCAATGCTCGATCATTGCACTTGGGTTTTGTTCATTGGAAATATGTTGGTAGTGGTTTGGGTTGAGATGTAATTCTAGGAGTTTAACTTTTCCTCTGGCGCAGGACATTCCTGGCGTTTCGTTCTTGGGCGCTACAATACATGCAATTTTATCCATGTTTGCAATGACGACACTTGGATGAACAATGTAATCATTATTATCGTCATAATGGCATGAACAAAGATTTAAATCAGCATGAAGTATTCGTCTTTATCAATCGGTACTTATTCGAATATTTTGCAACCTTCTTTGCCATTGTTAAGTTATCTCAGACGAACGGGCCTTAGTAGTACGTATTTCATCAGTTTCTAGCCTAACTTCTCGTTGTTTAGATGATTCAGACGAATGGGTCTCGGAGACATGTACTCTAAGATTTTACAGCCTTAGTGCTCGTTGCTCGTCCGATTTTTCTTCCGTGCTTGAGGTGTAGATTGGCAAATTGCTTGTCGCTATGGAGGTATAATTGTACGTGAACGACTTGTGTTTGCAATCCGAATCTTACAATGTATCCAATCCAATTGAACCGGCTGTTCACACACGGATGTAAATGTCAATATTCACCAGTCGTTCACAGACCTCCACCAAGTGCAGACGTGTTTCGACTTAATGTGGAAGTAGTAAGACATAAAGTGCAGCAAGGATCACCGAAATACCATAAGAATCGGTAGCTTCGTAGTACAGTGCTTACCACAGTCGTTCACAGACCTCCATGCAGTTCAGACGTGTTTCGGCTCAGTGCGGAATTGGTATAATATCAAGTGCGGTAAATAACACCAAAATAAAATAAAAATCGATAGCTTCTCGGTAGAGTGCTCGCCGGTGACTTCCCGGTGCCGGGTACAAATCCCCATTATTTAATTAAAATCAAGTAGAGACACTAAGTGTGAATAAGAAGTGAGATGGAGCCAGTTGAGCGACCCGAGCTCATAAGATCGGGTGATGTTGTACCGGTGGCTTTGACATCGGACCACTAGTCAACAAACGAAGAGGGGAGGAAGAAGAGGAGGAAGAAGTTGCAGCATCAACCCAACCTCGTAAAACGCCGTTCCAGGCTTGCATCAGGCAACGGGAAAATTGCGGCTAAGGCCGCAAACACAACAGCAGCAGTAACAACAACAACAACTGCAGCGACAAGAAGAGCAGCAACATCCAGAATGGTCGACGACGTAGAGTACAAGTCGACAGAAGGGGAGGGGAGATTCTCATACATCTCATACACCAAGATGAAGAGGACCGGGAGCAGCTGGAGAAAAGCCAGCGAGAGAGGGAGGAGTTTGACGCCCACATCCAAGCCCTCCAAACTAAATTAAGGGCCAGGAGAGCAACCAAAGAAACTGCACAACAACAGCAGCAGCTACTAAAACAGCGGTAGCAGCAACAACAACAGCAGCAGCCAAAGAAGCAGCAGCAAAAACAAAAGAGCAGCCAAACCAGCTGCAGCAACAACAACAATATCAGCAGCCAGCCAAAACGGAGAGATGCCCTCCATTCAACGTCTTCGGACTGGAGACGAAGGACGTTGTTATATTATGTAAGTTGGTCACTAAAGAGTCCTACTTTATTAAATATAAAGGTCCGTTGAGAGTTTCTGTCCATTGCTTATCAATGGCAGACTACTACGTAGTGAAAGAAAGGCTTTCGGTGTCGGAGACCGAGATTTTCTCTTACACCCCAAAAAGGGAAAAGGTGCAGACCATGCTCCTCAAGACGTGGATCCCGATGAGATCCTCGCTATGCTGCGCCAAGCGCAGAGCGACGATGTCCAGGTCGTAGGGATCGAGAAGGGAGAATAGGAAACTTCCGTTCTTCCTGGTTCAGGTCACCCCAGACAGCAAACTAGAGAGCCTAAAGAAAATTACCAATTGAGGCTCTCTGTCTGTTAAATGGGATACATTAAAAAAGACAAAGAACACACTTCAGTGTGCTCGTTGTCAGAGGTTTGGGCATGCCGCGCCGATCTGCAACATGCAGTCTCGCTGTGTCAAATGCGCAGGAACCCAAAATCGCGGGGAATGTCCTCTAGGGACGGATAAAGTTGAGGACAGGAGCAAACTGACGTGCGTAATCTTTAAGACCAGCTGGCCCCTGCTAACTATCGGGGATGTCCTAAGGTCCAAGAGATCAGGAAAATAATAGAGGCCAAACGTAAAGTAAAATGGTTGAAGCGAAGCCAGTGCCCCGTACTCCAGCTACCACTGTTATACCGGCAGTCTCCTATGCCCAAATGGTATTGGATAGGCGACCTGTTCAACAGACGGTTCCGAAAGTTACACAGGTCCCTGTGGCCAGGCAACCTGAAGCGAATTTGGATGTGCAGACGATCCTGCTCTCTATCCAGAGGCAGATCGCTCAGCTCCAAACCCAATTACAAGAACAAGCAGCGCGAATAGACCTCATCTATTCGACGCTGTTTGCAGAGCCAAACACAACATCGGAATAATGGCTGCGTAGGCAGCCTGCAACCTTAAGATTCTAGCAGTGAATGTGCATTCACTGATCCGCCCTGAACGTCAATTAAATTTCGGTAACTTTTTTGCAGACCCACCCACTCAGGTACAAAATTTATTTATTTATTATAATATTAATGTACAATTAAAATTGTAATCAATATGAACTATAGGGGCCAAATAGTGGCGATGACTTACGGCCCTCGAAATACTTATGTCTGTCTATATTGTAAGTTTTCCTACGACACTTTTTAAATTATTAATATTGGGTGGAGTTTCGCATTGAGGAGATGTAGTAGATGTGATGGTGAGATATACATCCTAATATCCGATTTAGGTATATCGGTTGGGAATTTTGGCTGAGTTTTATTAGGGTTAATTATATGATAGTGATGTTTATTATCCTCCCACTCGCGTAATATTTGTTGTTGGCAATTTTGATTTATGTATCTCTTAAGATCGCATTGAGAGAAGATGTAGTACGAGAGGATGAGTGCCTTGAGAGCGGCATTTTCAGCAGCATCTGCATATTCATTGCCCGCAATTCCAACATGGCTTGGTGTCCATAGCAGCTTTAGCTTTGTTTGTGATTTGATGAGGATATCACGGATTTTGGATGGGGTTATAGAGTCGTTTTGTGGATTTGCATCGGCTTTTATAACAGACAGGCTGTTGGAGCAAATAACCCACTTACCTCTTGTTTGGGAATATTTTTTAGCGGCGTGGAGTATAGCTCCTGCTTCTGCGGTGTATATGGAGGCGATGTTCGGTAGGATGCCTTGCGAAATGATCGAGCCTTCTTGATTAACAACTGCATAGGCTGTGTTGTCGTCTGTTTTGTAGCCGTCTGTGTATAAAAAGCTCCAACACGTATGTTTAAAAGTTTCATGGATCTCATTGAATCGAGCTGTGTATACAGTATTGCTAGTTGTGTCTTTCCGTAGTTCGTGCAGGTCCAGAAGTATGGAGTCCATGGAGTGACCATGGTGGATATGTAGGCGTAAACTTGGTTGCTCTCTTGCGAGGTAGATCTATTTGTTGTCCCCAACGTAGGATGCAGTGGATTGCGGAGGGGAACCTTCGATTATGACTGTGGGTAATAGCCTTAACTGTATCTTGGTCAATTATCGATCCCGTTTGGAAGTGGAGTTTCGCATTGAGTGATATCTTTCTTCCAAAGAAGGAAGTCCACCTTCAGCGAGGATGTTTCTGACTGGAGTAGTTGCAAATGCTCCAATGCTGGCTCTGGCTGCTTGGTGGTAAGTAGGTGCAACTATGTTTCTTGTAGACTACGGACTGGAGCCGTATATAGCCAAACCGTAATTCAATTTACTAAGAACTAACATCTTTGAAATATTGCAAAGTGAATTTACATGAATATTACTTTTCTTTGAGGCTAGATATTTAAATAGTCTTACAGCTAAAGATTGCTTAAGATTAGTACAGTGGGGTTTCCAACTATACCTATTATTAATAAACAGACCTAGGGCGTTAAGCTTAGACACTGTTTCAATCTTAATGTTGTTGAACACTAATTCTACACTAATACATTTTTCTTTCCTGCATATGTGAATTAATTTACATTTTTCCAAAGATAATTTAGATCCAGAAGTGTATGACCATTCACAAATTTCTTTCAGTAATTCAGAAAGTATATTTTTGGTTTTATTTAAATCATTGTATTTACATATTATGAAGGCGTCATTGGCATACATACAATGATCTAAGTCTTTGTAATTTGTTATGATTTCACTGAGTTGATTAAAAGCTATTGAAAAACAGATTACCGATAAAGGAGACCCTTGTGGGATTCCATTACTCAGCGGCATTAATTTAGAAAACATACTGCGGATTTTAACGAAGCATTTTCTGTTAGTTAGAAAGGACTTGAAGTATCCGAACATTTTTGGGCCGATTCCCCAATCCCTTAGCTTGTTGAGTATAAGGTGGATGCCTACCCGATCGAAGGCTTTCTCAAAGTCTAAAGCTAGTATTGTGATGTGGTTGCGGGCGGAGAGGTCTTTGGTAATAGCGAGCACATTAACATATTGGCGATTATTTTTTCTAGTATTTTTGATAAACAGGGAAGTAGTGAAAGGGTATTTCTTAGGTTTGGATATAGGTATTATGGTAGCTATCTTCCAGCTTTGTGGGATAGTGCCTTTGCTGAAGATGTTGTTATAAAGCGACAGGAGTCTTACTTTGTATGATTGAGGAAGGTTTTTAATCATAGGGTAAGAAATTCTATCCCTTCCAGGTGTTTTTCCTACTAATTCAGACAGACACCTCTCTAATTCAAGTCTGATTCTATGCGAAGTATGGCCGAGTTCCTAGCTTCTTGGGGCATTATATTAAGACTTTACAGTTTCAGCCTGTTAAAAGGTGGGGAGAAGTTAAAGTCGGAATTGGTAGACAAAATTTCGGCAAAAAAGTTACAAACATCATTGAGGTTGGATACAGGACCTTTTGGTGTGCTGATTGAAGCAATAGATTTTCATTTCTGAGTCTAGACAAATCAGGATTCCACCAGGGAACAGATCGTTTGTGAGGTGTAGGCGATGTTTGAGGGATGACCACATTAGCTGCACTACGAATGGCTTTAAGTATTATTGCAGCTTCTCTATTTACACATTGGATGGGGAATGGTGTCTTAGAAAGGTTAGCCTCCAGTATGTTTTGGAATAGCTTCCAGTTAGCTAGCAATAGTGAGATGGAAATAGGAAAGTGGTCGCTGTTGTGCAAGTCCTCAGCAATACTACAAGTTATTTTTTGGAGAAGGATTGGTGAGGATCAAGAAACGTCTACGTTAGTAAGCGTGCTATGAGTGGAGAAGTGGGTATGGGAACCATCGTTTAGGATGGCTAAGTCAGACTTGATGATAAAGTTTTCGATAATCAAACCCCTTGAGTTGTTCTTAGGTGACCCCCAAAGCACACTCCAGGCGTTTAAATCGCTCGTGAGAATATATATAGGTTGCACTTGCCAGATTATGTTTTCCAAATCTGAGAAAGCGAACTTAAGCCCAGGTGGGATATATACACAGACAATCGTAATTTTAAGACCCATATTAACCTGTACTGCAGTGGATAATATGTTTGACACAATTGGCTTGTGAGTGTGAGGAATATATTCTTTTACCAGTATACCGATACCGTGCACTGAGTTTAGGTTGCCAGGCGAGTTAGAAAAATAGCCAATGTATGATTTTGGTGATGTGGGGACTTTATTATATGCTAGATGAGTTTCTTGTAAAGAGATGATATCGTAATTGCGTTCTTTCATTTTAAGGTTCCATTGCAAAATGTTAAGAGATTGAAATGTATTCTGTTGACGGGTATATTGGTGTATATATGTTTGTCGATGATTGCCCCCGCGGGAAGGAGCGGGTTCCCGACCACATGCAGTGGGTGGCGACTTGTCCCCTACCTCGGTTTCAACCATCGACAGTGGGGTTGCAGAGGTTATGTTTTTATATGTGTGTTCATTTGTATGAAGAGAGTTGATTAAGCTGTTGCTTGAGTTGTTAGTGGCATTGTTAAGAGAGTTTATTTTTGAAAGAGAAGAGTTAATGTGTGTTGTAGGTTGGTTCAGAGTTGGTAAGGAGGGATCGTTATTAAGAGTGTTTGTTTTGGTTAACTGTGGGAGAAGTTTCTGTTTATCAGAGGAGAGTGTTGGTTGATCGGTTGAAATGCTTGTGTTGTGTAATGCAACTGCAGCGAGTGGCAGAGGAGAAGAGGACTTGGGAGATCGGTTGGTCATATGAGTGAGCGGTGGGGTTTGTAATGCTGTGGTGTTATACTGAGGGGTGGGATCAGTGGAAGAGGAATTTGAGTTTGGGGAGTATTGTTAGTTAGTGTTTTTTTGATGCGCTCAGAGAGAGATAAAGTATTGGAAGAATGTGGTTTGTTGAGATCGCTGTATGTGCATCTAGCTACACTCATACTGCACTTGTCTCTGATTTTTATTGCTAATATCTCTTTATTTTGTAAGAATTTAGGACAGTCTTTGAAGCAGAAGAGTGAGCATCTAAACAGTTAGCACACATCAACCTTATGCAGGGCTCGGGGTCATGAGGAGGTAGATTGCAATTGATGGCCGAGGAGTTGGCAGGTTCGGCATCTCATAGAAGGGGGATATATTCTCTTACCTTTGCTTTATACCAACCAATTTCAACGGTTTGAGGCTGGTGATAGGGATCAAAAGTGAATACCATAAGGCCCGTAGGCTCGGCTGTATTATTGATTTTTCTTGATATACTTCGGAAACACCCTGCGAACTCATCTCTGCAATTATTTCCGATTCTTGCACATTTTTTAGCCAAGGTGCGTACACTACACCCTTGGAAGAGTTCAGTTGCTTATGAAGGCTAGCAGTGACCGGTATCTGGCTAGCTAAGACACTTGTTTTTAGGAACTTATCAGCAATTGTTTAGCTCTTCGCTAGGAGAAGTCTTTCCATATGGAAATTTTGTCGTACTCCGTGCTGATGGCGTCAATAGATTTTCTTAAGACGAAAATATTTACGGTCGAAATAGGTTTGTCCTCTGATTTGGCTGTTATTAAAACAAATTTGGGGTTTTTAGTGTTACGGATGGTAGGTTACTCCGGGAACTCAAACGGAGGTGTATTGCGTTTATTTTTTTAGTTTTAGGTTGTTCAGTAGACATATCTGATAATATGTCAAACTGATTACTGGATTTATTACGCGGCCTCGGTGGGCCCATAATGAGTCTAATCAGCAAACAAGTGAGAGAATATAAACCACTATATGAAGGAGAGAAAGATAACGGAATATAATTTGACAAAAACCGACAGGAGCTTAGGCGGGAAGATGCCACAAAAGAGAAAAAGCGTCGAACGACAGTAGAAGTGAACGAGATGTTTACGCTTAGAGCCAGACGATGACTGTCAGGTACAAAACCAACAATATCATTCGAAGAGATTGAAGCTAGCTAGCTGGTGGAGTCGCGCTCATAATAAAAAAAGGCCTTTGTCATGAGGTCGTGTATAGCGGTGAAGTGCGGAGATTCGAGGCCATAGAAACGTGTATCGCACACATCAACCTTCGGGGTGGTAAGCGGCAATATGTGATCGCTATCTATGCGTCTGACAAGTCACGCATCAACCAATATTTCATTTCAGAGCTCGACTTTCTTTTCACTAGCCTTCGACTGAGCTCGGAGGAGAACTACTATATCGTAGTCGGGGACCTGAACTCGAGGCATATAGAGTGGGGCAACGTGGTGCATAATACCAGGGGTACCTCATTGTATAACTGGTTGGCAGAACACAATGTTGAGATAAAGCTAGATTTGCTTGCAACCGATAGGCCATCGTATCCCAGAAGCGGGTCCTATCTGGATCTGATGCTGATAGACAAACGACTGACTATACTAGACGTGGAAAGACGCACACGGAACTGTCTAACTGCTGTTGAGTACGAGAGTGATCACTGCGGGCTCTTCGCAGTTATACAGCTCCCGAACGAGGTGGAAGGACTGGAGGAGTATGTCCAGAGGCACCCTTATAATTATAATTAGGGCCGCTGGCCACGCTTCTCCATGACTTTATCAACAGACCTACGTTCGAGTGGGATCAATCCGCCGACAAACAGAAACCTGAGGAACGCAGAGGTGGACAGGTACCTCATACAAATGGACAACGTAGTCAAACGTACGATGGACAAAACAATTCCGAAGGTAGGGCAAATCGACAACAGCGATGTTTATCGAAATGCTACCATCGATGCACTTCACGTGCACAAAAGTAGGCTGCTGTCAAGACTCAAACTCCTGCACAGGCATTGAAGTCGGAGATCAAGAACCTCCAACAATTAATAGGCTTAAACTATAGCTTGCCTATATGCTTGCACTGGGGCAACCAAATCCGGGCTGTACGATCCAACAACCCGGGTATGTTCCCGCAAGTAAATAAAGTATTTCGGAGGAAAGATCAAAACGACATTCAACTCGTTAGACTTCCCAGGACAACAGACAACGAACACTTACTGACTTCAGTTGGCATTGATCCAGATGAGGCAGTGCTAGACAATGACTTCTTTGCGGTCGAAGATCCCCAAGAGAAGGTTACAGCTATTGGTGCAGTGTTCCGGACAGTGTATACGGTCGACGAGGTTAGTACACCGAATCACGATCTGTTGAACAGAGCATTGCTAAACCACTTCTGTCTCCGCAATGAGATAAGTCAATGGCGATCAGAGAATCCAGGTTTCACCAGGTTCAATGACGAGAACATGGCATACAGTGCCGTCGCCAATGATGGGAATCACATCTTGATTTCTCAAGAAGATCTCCAGGGTATCTTCCACTCGCTGAAGAAGAAAAAGTCAGTGGGAATCGATGGAATACCGAACATTGTGCTTCGCCATTTTCCCCCCGTAGCGGTTCAAATTTACACAACCTTGTTCAACAATGCGCTGAGTAATGCACATTACCCCACGTACTGGAAAACAGATGTTATTCAACCGATCCCTAAACGGGACAAAGATAAGTTCATTCCGACCTGCATAAGCAAGGTTTTTGAAAAGATAGTCATTCGAGTTCTGAAGCAATGGACTGATGAAAAGAAAATCATACCGGACAACCAGTTCGGATTCCGAGCGGGGCATGATGCCATTAATGCCACGTCAAAACTGGTGTCCGACATACAATGGAATAAAAACAAAAATCAGTGCCTGTCTGATTGACTTGGAGAAGGCGTTCGACACCCTTTAATTGGAGGGCCTCATCCTCAAGCTGGTCAGGCTTGGCATAAGTAAACCATTGCTATACATGGTCTATGACATGATAACAGGTAGAAAGTTCGTTGTGAAAAATGGTGACGTAACTTCCACTACTGTCTTAAACATTAAAAACGGTCTACAACAGGGGACCATCAGTTCCCCGATCCTGTTTTCTATATTCACTGCAGATCTTATAGGTTCCATTCCGCACTTAATTGCTTACGCCGAAGACCTAGTTGCGTACAGATCAGGTCCAAAGCACGAGGTAGTAAATATCTTATTGCAGCGCGACTTTGAGACAATTCAGCGATTTTGCGACGACTGTAAGTTGATTATCAACTTCCAGAAGTACGAAACTAGTCTTTCCCGAACCCCGGCATTTGGCTAGTTCAATATCTGTATTTTGACAAACATATAGATATTGCTCTGATGAAAGCCAGAAAAGCCGTTGCTGCGGCAAGAAGGTTGTTTTTCAGCAGCCAAGAGTGAAGGTAATCTGCTACATGGCCATAGTATCGCCAATTATGGTGTACGGTTGTCCATTGTGGTTCAACGTGAGTCCCTCCCAGATGGAAAAGATAAGGGTGTTCGAGAGGCAGTGTCGTAGGAGCTGTCTCCGTCTGTATCGCACACCCGAGTCTGAGTACAAAAAGTACTATCCTAACGAGGTCCTGTACAAGGAGGCAAACGTGAACAGGCTAGATAATTTTATTCAACAGGTAGATATTTTTTATAGACTCTTTCAATAGTCAGGTTTACTACCCCAATTTTATGTACCATGGGTGCGCCTTAACGGCTTTATTCCTCCCGAAGCATTCCTCTATCTAGACATAATTGGCCCCATACAGGATCCACAAGGATGTCCTATCATCTTCCATGTCGTACGCCGAACAGTGAACAGGCGACTCCAATACGAACCGGATGTCGTTCGCACAATCGAGGATCTCCTCCGGTTCAGTAGAGCGATCCCCTCTCGAGATAGGAAAGAGTCTGTCAAAGAACGGCAATTTTACAGGTAGTTACAACAAAACCAGCCTCCTCCACCGATAGCTCTTCCACAGGATCCGGTAGCTGACCATAGTGGCCAGCTTACATAGTTTTTAAGGTAGTTTTTTAAGAGAAAAAAAAACAAAAGAAAACTATAAAACGAAAAAATCAAAAACAAAAAATAAATTAATAAAACAAAATATCAAAAAAAATATATATATATATATATTCTCTCACGCGATCTGTCGAAGCGATCAGTTGAGCTTTCGGTTACAGTACGTGAGTTTTTCTAAAATCGATAAACTGAAGCGTCGCGCTTTTACCTTAGAGGATTCCATATCCTCGTCCAGCAAAATGTTGTGCGGCGGTAATTCTTTTACGCCTCTCCAACTGCACCCGGACACCGATCTTGGAGAGGACATGTGTACTAATGAAATCGAGCAACAAGTGCCGAGGAGAACACCAATTCCTCCTATCAAAAAATTACAAAAAACCTGTGATTATGTGCACAAATTCCTTCAAGAACCACATCACTCACACTGCCAAATGTGAAGGCACGGTTAAAAGAATTGTTGCGTGAAAACTTTTTGTGCGTACTGTTCCGGCAATCACAATACTAATTTATGCACTTCCGTCGGTACAGCTAAATGTGCAAATTGTGGAGGTAATCACAAATCGACGGACGAAAAATGCAAAAGTCGTACGGATTATCTGCAAATTATTAAGAAAAAATCGCAAAAAATTCCTCGCGCTCGCACATCCATTCCATTGAGATCAACTACTCAACCATCAATTGCTGAAAAAAGCTTTAATGTCAACAGCGTGAACGACTTTCCTTCTATTCCACGATCTTCACGTCAAGAGCAACAAGAACAGTACTGGGCAAAACACCAATCACCAGCCCAACAACAACAAGGACGTCTCTCATCGGAATCCCAACAGTTTAAAGTAGTCGCTCAGCTTGCAAGTAAATATTTGTATAATAATGCTAAGTAATTCTCAACCCAACCTTAAGCTTTTTGTATTCGCAACAAGAGCATTGAGTTTTCCAATTTTCTCTCTAATCTGGATATTGATATCTGTCTCGTTTGTGAAACTGGTCTCCAAGGCAATATTCGTTTTGAGTGTAGTAACTATTCCTGTTATCGATGTGATCGTAATAGTAGAGGAGGTGGTGTTCCCATTTTTTTTTAAAATAAATATTGCCCATTCAGTGTTGCCAATAGTTCCTACTTTAGTACTAGAAAATATCGGAGTGGAAAATAATTTAAGTAACTCCACTAGTTTAAAAATTTTGTCTGTTTATTTTCCTGGAGGATCATGCAACGTAAATAGAATGGAATGCTTAAAAAACGACCTTAGAAAATTACTCAGTCATGAGAATATTGTCATAGGCAGATCTTAATTGTAGTCATCGCAGCTGGGGGTGCTTAAGGGCTAATGTTTGGGGTAATACATTGAACAACTTATGTCTACGTCATAACTTTACAATATTACACCCATCTAGCCCTACTTACATGCCTGCATGCAGTAGGTATTCCCCATCGACACTAGACGTATTTGTTACCACAAATCCCAATTTATTTACTACTCCTGTTGTTCACAATGCGTTAAGCTCAGATCATCTTCATATTAGCTGTGATATCTTGTTTAGTCCTATTACAAATAATGTGCAATACTTCGATTGCAAAAATGTGAACTGGGATATGTTCAGATACCATCTCACTATCAACTTACGGAATTGTCGAAAAGCTATTTCACTTGTAAATAACAACCAACAGATTGACGATATCATTGCAAACTTTCAAAATAAAATAATTCAGAGTACTGAAGCTTCTGTTCCCTGAAATGGAAATGGAATAGACAATGTAAGTACTCAAGTGATCAAACAATTCCCAACTAGTGCCTTGATTTACTTGACGTTTATAAACGTTTATAAAAATTCAATACTTCCGTACGAAATGGAAGGAAGCGAAGGTAGTGCCAATCTTAAAGCAAGGAAAATACCCTTCAAGTACGCTCAGCTACAAGCCTATAAGCTTATTAAGCAGTCTTAGTAAAATCCTTGAGAAAGTCATTAAAAGCAATATCGATGTATTCCGAAGCGTTAATAATATTCTGCCCTCTGAACAATTCGGATTTAGAAAAAACCATAGCACCTCACACCAAGTGTTAAGGATATGTAGGACTGTTAAGCAACAGCTTAGGCTCAAAAACTCGACTGGTCTAGTACTGCTTGACATTGAAAAAGCATTTGACTCAGTATGGCACAACGGGCTTATATACAAGCTAATTAAGCTAAATTTCCCATTATACATAGCAAAAATATTGCAAGGTTTTCTAGTCAATCGATCCTTCAAGATTTCACTCAATGGTTGTTTATCATTAATTAAGTCTGTTCCAGCAGAGTTCCACAAGGATCAGTTCTCGCTCCCACTCTCTTCAATATATATACCTACATGACTACACCTACATGACCCAGTGTATCCAATTGTGACATTGCACTCTATGCAGATGACTTGGCCCTATACTGTTCACACGTATATGGTTCTGTGATAGAGAATCGCCTTCAAACAGCAATCCAATGCTTTTTTGAATATAACAAGCACTGGAAAATAGAAATAAATGTTGGTAAATGTTTAGCTATCTTCTTTACGAGAAGAAGAATTAGCTGTTTTTTCCCCAGTGGAAGTCTTAAACTAGACAACACTAATATACCGTGGGTCAATTCTGTAAAGTACCTCGGGGTGTACTTAGACCTGAAATTAACCTTCGGGTATCACATACGTCAAACCTTAGTTAAGATTGATATACTTATATATCCCCTTATGAACTGCAAATCGCTTCTGAACCAGAAGAACAAAATGATAATTTTTAAGGTCGTCTTTCAAGCACTGATGACATATGGCTCCCCTGTTTGGGGTAACCGCGCGAAAACGCACATTAAGAGACTCCAAATTGCACAAAACAAAATACTCTTAATCATGCTTAACTTACCACGAGACTTCTCAACCCTCAGACTGCATGAAAGAGCAGGTGTTATCCAGATTGGAAGAAGAATTGAAATCCTAAGTGAAAAGTTCATGTCCAGATGCACTAACGTTAATAATCAATTGGTTAGGGAGTTGCAACTATTGTAAAGCTTGTATAACTTTGAATAATGATATATATTTTGTCCATATGTAATTTTATTTATTATTTTTTTAAATATTATTAGCAATTTATTATTTATTATTTATTATTTATTATTTATTATTTATTATTTATTATTTATTATTTATTATTTATTATTTATTATTTATTATTTATTATTTATTATTTATTATTTATTATTTATTATTTATTATTTATTATTTATTATTTATTATTTATTATTTATTATTTATTATTTATTATTTATTATTTATTATTTATTATTTATTATTTATTATTTATTATTTATTATTTATTATTTATTATTTATTATTTATTATTTATTATTTATTATTTATTATTTATTATTTATTATTTATTATTTATTATTTATTATTTATTATTTATTATTTATTATTTATTATTTATTATTTATTATTTATTATTTATTATTTATTATTTATTATTTATTATTTATTATTTATTATTTATTATTTATTATTTATTATTTATTATTTATTATTTATTATTTATTATTTATTATTTATTATTTATTATTTATTATTTATTATTTATTATTTATTATTTATTATTTATTATTTATTATTTATTATTTATTATTTATTATTTATTATTTATTATTTATTATTTATTATTTATTATTTATTATTTATTATTTATTATTTATTATTTATTATTTATTATTTATTATTTATTATTTATTATTTATTATTTATTATTTATTATTTATTATTTATTATTTATTATTTATTATTTATTATTTATTATTTATTATTTATTATTTATTATTTATTATTTATTATTTATTATTTATTATTTATTATTTATTATTTATTATTTATTATTTATTATTTATTATTTATTATTTATTATTTATTATTTATTATTTATTATTTATTATTTATTATTTATTATTTATTATTTATTATTTATTATTTATTATTTATTATTTATTATTTATTATTTATTATTTATTATTTATTATTTATTATTTATTATTTATTATTTATTATTTATTATTTATTATTTATTATTTATTATTTATTATTTATTATTTATTATTTATTATTTATTATTTATTATTTATTATTTATTATTTATTATTTATTATTTATTATTTATTATTTATTATTTATTATTTATTATTTATTATTTATTATTTATTATTTATTATTTATTATTTATTATTTATTATTTATTATTTATTATTTATTATTTATTATTTATTATTTATTATTTATTATTTATTATTTATTATTTATTATTTATTATTTATTATTTATTATTTATTATTTATTATTTATTATTTATTATTTATTATTTATTATTTATTATTTATTATTTATTATTTATTATTTATTATTTATTATTTATTATTTATTATTTATTATTTATTATTTATTATTTATTATTTATTATTTATTATTTATTATTTATTATTTATTATTTATTATTTATTATTTATTATTTATTATTTATTATTTATTATTTATTATTTATTATTTATTATTTATTATTTATTATTTATTATTTATTATTTATTATTTATTATTTATTATTTATTATTTATTATTTATTATTTATTATTTATTATTTATTATTTATTATTTATTATTTATTATTTATTATTTATTATTTATTATTTATTATTTATTATTTATTATTTATTATTTATTATTTATTATTTATTATTTATTATTTATTATTTATTATTTATTATTTATTATTTATTATTTATTATTTATTATTTATTATTTATTATTTATTATTTATTATTTATTATTTATTATTTATTATTTATTATTTATTATTTATTATTTATTATTTATTATTTATTATTTATTATTTATTATTTATTATTTATTATTTATTATTTATTATTTATTATTTATTATTTATTATTTATTATTTATTATTTATTATTTATTATTTATTATTTATTATTTATTATTTATTATTTATTATTTATTATTTATTATTTATTATTTATTATTTATTATTTATTATTTATTATTTATTATTTATTATTTATTATTTATTATTTATTATTTATTATTTATTATTTATTATTTATTATTTATTATTTATTATTTATTATTTATTATTTATTATTTATTATTTATTATTTATTATTTATTATTTATTATTTATTATTTATTATTTATTATTTATTATTTATTATTTATTATTTATTATTTATTATTTATTATTTATTATTTATTATTTATTATTTATTATTTATTATTTATTATTTATTATTTATTATTTATTATTTATTATTTATTATTTATTATTTATTATTTATTATTTATTATTTATTATTATTATTTATTATTTATTATTTATTATTTATTATTTATTATTTATTATTTATTATTTATTATTTATTATTTATTATTTATTATTTATTATTTATTATTTATTATTTATTATTTATTATTTATTATTTATTATTTATTATTTATTATTTATTATTTATTATTTATTATTTATTATTTATTATTTATTATTTATTATTTATTATTTATTATTTATTATTTATTATTTATTATTTATTATTTATTATTTATTATTTATTATTTATTATTTATTATTTATTATTTATTATTTATTATTTATTATTTATTATTTATTATTTATTATTTATTATTTATTATTTATTATTTATTATTTATTATTTATTATTTATTATTTATTATTTATTATTTATTATTTATTATTTATTATTTATTATTTATTATTTATTATTTATTATTTATTATTTATTATTTATTATTTATTATTTATTATTTATTATTTATTATTTATTATTTATTATTTATTATTTATTATTTATTATTTATTATTTATTATTTATTATTTATTATTTATTATTTATTATTTATTATTTATTATTTATTATTTATTATTTATTATTTATTATTTATTATTTATTATTTATTATTTATTATTTATTATTTATTATTTATTATTTATTATTTATTATTTATTATTTATTATTTATTATTTATTATTTATTATTTATTACTTATTATTTATTATTTATTATTTATTATTTATTATTTATTATTTATTATTTATTATTTATTACTTATTATTTATTATTTATTATTTATTATTTATTATTTATTATTTATTATTTATTATTTATTATTTATTATTTATTATTTATTATTTATTATTTATTATTTATTATTTATTATTTCCTATTTATTATTTATTATTTATTATTTATTATTTATTATTTATTATTTATTATTTATTATTTATTATTTATTATTTATTATTTATTATTTATTATTTCCTATTTATTATTTATTATTTATTATTTATTATATATTATTTATTATTTATTATTTATTATTTATTATTTATTATTTATTATTTATTATTTATTATTTATTATTTATTATTTATTATTTATTATTTATTATTTATTATTTATTATTTATTATTTATTATTTATTATTTATTATTTATTATTTATTATTTATTATTTATTATTTATTATTTATTATTTATTATTTATTATTTATTATTTATTATTTATTATTTATTATTTATTATTTATTATTTATTATTTATTATTTATTATTTATTATTTATTATTTATTATTTATTATTTATTATTTATTATTTATTATTTATTATTTATTATTTATTATTTATTATTTATTATTTATTATTTATTATTTATTATTTATTATTTATTATTTATTATTTATTATTTATTATTTATTATTTATTATTTATTATTTATTATTTATTATTTATTATTTATTATTTATTATTTATTATTTATTATTTATTATTTATTATTTATTATTTATTATTTATTATTTATTATTTATTATTTATTATTTATTATTTATTATTTATTATTTATTATTTATTATTTATTATTTATTATTTATTATTTATTATTTATTATTTATTATTTATTATTTATTATTTATTATTTATTATTTATTATTTATTATTTATTATTTATTATTTATTATTTATTATTTATTATTTATTATTTATTATTTATTATTTATTATTTATTATTTATTATTTATTATTTATTATTTATTATTTATTATTTATTATTTATTATTTATTATTTATTATTTATTATTTATTATTTATTATTTATTATTTATTATTTATTATTTATTATTTATTATTTATTATTTATTATTTATTATTTATTATTTATTATTTATTATTTATTATTTATTATTTATTATTTATTATTTATTATTTATTATTTATTATTTATTATTTATTATTTATTATTTATTATTTATTATTTATTATTTATTATTTATTATTTATTATTTATTATTTATTATTTATTATTTATTATTTATTATTTATTATTTATTATTTATTATTTATTATTTATTATTTATTATTTATTATTTATTATTTATTATTTATTATTTATTATTTATTATTTATTATTTATTATTTATTATTTATTATTTATTATTTATTATTTATTATTTATTATTTATTATTTATTATTTATTATTTATTATTTATTATTTATTATTTATTATTTATTATTTATTATTTATTATTTATTATTTATTATTTATTATTTATTATTTATTATTTATTATTTATTATTTATTATTTATTATTTATTATTTATTATTTATTATTTATTATTTATTATTTATTATTTATTATTTATTATTTATTACTTATTATTTATTATTTATTATTTATTATTTATTATTTATTATTTATTATTTATTATTTCCTATATATTATTTATTATTTATTATTTATTATTTATTATTTATTATTTATTATTTATTATTTATTATTTATTATTTATTATTTATTATTTATTATTTATTATTTATTATTTATTATTTATTATTTATTATTTATTATTTATTATTTATTATTTATTATTTATTATTTATTATTTATTATTTATTATTTATTATTTATTATTTATTATTTATTATTTATTATTTATTATTTATTATTTATTATTTATTATTTATTATTTATTATTTATTATTTATTATTTATTATTTATTATTTATTATTTATTATTTATTATTTATTATTTATTATTTATTATTTATTATTTATTATTTATTATTTATTATTTATTATTTATTATTTATTATTTATTATTTATTATTTATTATTTATTATTTATTATTTATTATTTATTATTTATTATTTATTATTTATTATTTATTATTTATTATTTATTATTTATTATTTATTATTTATTATTTATTATTTATTATTTATTATTTATTATTTATTATTTATTATTTATTATTTATTATTTATTATTTATTATTTATTATTTATTATTTATTATTTATTATTTATTATTTATTATTTATTATTTATTATTTATTATTTATTATTTATTATTTATTATTTATTATTTATTATTTATTATTTATTATTTATTATTTATTATTTATTATTTATTATTTATTATTTATTATTTATTATTTATTATTTATTATTTATTATTTATTATTTATTATTTATTATTTATTATTTATTATTTATTATTTATTATTTATTATTTATTATTTATTATTTATTATTTATTATTTATTATTTATTATTTATTATTTATTATTTATTATTTATTATTTATTATTTATTATTTATTATTTATTATTTATTATTTATTATTTATTATTTATTATTTATTATTTATTATTTATTATTTATTATTTATTATTTATTATTTATTATTTATTATTTATTATTTATTATTTATTATTTATTATTTATTATTTATTATTTATTATTTATTATTTATTATTTATTATTTATTATTTATTATTTATTATTTATTATTTATTATTTATTATTTATTATTTATTATTTATTATTTATTATTTATTATTTATTATTTATTATTTATTATTTATTATTTATTATTTCCTATTTATTATTTATTATTTATTATTTATTATTTATTATTTATTATTTATTATTTATTATTTATTATTTATTATTTATTATTTATTATTTATTATTTATTATTTATTATTTATTATTTATTATTTATTATTTATTATTTATTATTTATTATTTATTATTTATTATTTATTATTTATTATTTATTATTTATTATTTCCTATTTATTATTTATTATTTATTATTTATTATTTATTATTTATTATTTATTACTTATTATTTATTATTTATTATTTATTATTTATTATTTATTATTTATTATTTATTATTTATTATTTATTATTTATTATTTCCTATTTATTATTTATTATTTATTATTTATTATTTATTATTTATTATTTATTATTTATTATTTATTATTTATTATTTATTATTTATTATTTATTATTTATTATTTATTATTTATTATTTATTATTTATTATTTATTATTTATTATTTATTATTTATTATTTATTATTTATTATTTATTATTTATTATTTATTATTTATTATTTATTATTTATTATTTATTATTTATTATTTATTATTTATTATTTATTATTTATTATTTATTATTTATTATTTATTATTTATTATTTATTATTTATTATTTATTATTTATTATTTATTATTTATTATTTATTATTTATTATTTATTATTTATTATTTATTATTTATTATTTATTATTTATTATTTATTATTTATTATTTATTATTTATTATTTATTATTTATTATTTATTATTTATTATTTATTATTTATTATTTATTATTTATTATTTATTATTTATTATTTATTATTTATTATTTATTATTTATTATTTATTATTTATTATTTATTATTTATTATTTATTATTTATTATTTATTATTTATTATTTATTATTTATTATTTATTATTTATTATTTATTATTTAAAAAATCAAAAACAAAAAACAAAAAATCAAACAAAAATATATATATATTTTCTCTCACGCGATCTGTCGAAGCGATCAGTTGAGCTTTCGGTTACAGTACGTGAATTTTTCTAAAATCGATAAACTGAAGCGTCGCGCTTTTACCTTAGAGGATTCCATATCCTCGTTCAGCAAAATGTTGCGCCGCGGTAATTCTTTTACGCCTCTCCAACTGCACCCGGACACCGATCTTGGAGAGGACATGTGTACTAATGAAATTGAGCAACAAGTGCCGAGGAGAACACCAATTCCTCCTATCAAAATATTACAAAAAATCTGTGATTATGTGCACAAATTCCTTCAAGAACCTAAAATTACTGACCACTGCATCAAAAAAATGTCGATAGGCATGAAGGTTTTTTGTGAGTCTATAGAATCATACAAAGCATATACATCATACACTACTACACTGACTCCATAAAATATGAATTGAATGCCCTGGGCTTAAAGTGCAAGGACATAAAAATGATAAGAAAGCAATACGAGAAATATGTAGAGTTTTTGTATATTGTTTATTTCGAGAATGATTCAATTCGTCTTGCCGATCTTAGGAAAAATATCAAATCAATTTTCCGCACACAAGTACGATGGGAATTCCAACGGCGTGTTAAAAAAAACATCACTCACACTGCCAAATGTGAAGGCACGGTTAAAAGAATTGTTGCGTGAAAACTTTTTGTGCGTACTGTTCCGGCAATCACAATACTAATTTATGCACTTCCGTCGGTACAGCTAAATGTGCAAATTGTGGAGGTAATCACAAATCGACGGACGAAAAATGCAAAAGTCGTACGGATTATCTGGAAATTATTAAGAAAAAATCGCAAAAAATTCCTCGCGCTTGCACATCCATTACATTGAAATCAACTACTCAACCATCAATTGCTGAAAAAAGCTTTAATGTCAACAGCGTGAACGACTTTCCTTCTATTCCACGATCTTCACGTCAAGAGCAACAAGAACAGTACTGGGCAAAACACCAATCACCAGCCCAACAACAACAAGGACGTCTCTCATCGGAATCCCCTTCATCAGCGAAAGCCGACCTTTTTTCATACGAAGAGCTAACGTCTCTAATGTCGAAATGGTCTCCGAACTTGCAATATAAAAGCACAACAGTTTAAAGTAGTCGCTCAGCTTGCAAGTAAATATTTGTATAATAATGCTAAGTAATTCTCAACCCAACCTTAAGCTTTTTGTATTCGCAACAAGAGCATTGAGTTTTCCAATTTTCTCTCTAATCTGGATATTGATATCTGTCTCGTTTGTGAAACTGGTCTCCAAGGCAATATTCGTTTTGAGTGTAGTAACTATTCCTGTTATCGATGTGATCGTAATAGTAGAGGAGGTGGTGTTCCCATTTTTTTTTAAAATAAATATTGCCCATTCAGTGTTGCCAATAGTTCCTACTTTAGTACTAGAAAATATCGGAGTGGAAAATAATTTAAGTAACTCCACTAGTTTAAAAATTTTGTCTGTTTATTTTCCTGGAGGATCATGCAACGTAAATAGAATGGAATGCTTAAAAAACGACCTTAGAAAATTACTCAGTCATGAGAATATTGTCATAGGCAGATCTTAATTGTAGTCATCGCAGCTGGGGGTGCTTAAGGGCTAATGTTTGGGGTAATACATTGAACAACTTATGTCTACGTCATAACTTTACAATATTACACCCATCTAGCCCTACTTACATGCCTGCATGCAGTAGGTATTCCCCATCGACACTAGACGTATTTGTTACCACAAATCCCAATTTATTTACTACTCCTGTTGTTCACAATGCGTTAGGCTCAGATCATCTTCATATTAGCTGTGATATCTTGTTTAGTCCTATTACAAATAATGTGCAATACTTCGATTGCAAAAATGTGAACTGGGATATGTTCAGATACCATCTCACTATCAACTTACGGAATTGTCGAAAAGCTATTTCACTTGTAAATAACAACCAACAGATTGACGATATCATTGCAAACTTTCAAAATAAAATAATTCAGAGTACTGAAGCTTCTGTTCCCTGAAATGGAAATGGAATAGACAATGTAAGTACTCAAGTGATCAAACAATTCCCAACTAGTGCCTTGATTTACTTGACGTTTATAAACGTTTATAAAAATTCAATACTTCCGTACGAAATGGAAGGAAGCGAAGGTAGTGCCAATCTTAAAGCAAGGAAAATACCCTTCAAGTACGCTCAGCTACAAGCCTATAAGCTTATTAAGCAGTCTTAGTAAAATCCTTGAGAAAGTCATTAAAAGCAATATCGATGTATTCCGAAGCGTTAATAATATTCTGCCCTCTGAACAATTCGGATTTAGAAAAAACCATAGCACCTCACACCAAGTGTTAAGGATATGTAGGATTGTTAAGCAACAGCTTAGCCTCAAAAACTCGACTGGTCTAGTTCTGCTTGACATTGAAAAAGCATTTGACTCAGTATGGCACAACGGGCTTATATACAAGCTAATTAAGCTAAATTTCCCATTATACATAGCAAAAATATTGCAAGGTTTTCTAGTCAATCGATCCTTCAAGATTTCACTCAATGGTTGTTTATCATTAATTAAGTCTGTTCCAGCAGAGTTCCACAAGGATCAGTTCTCGCTCCCAATCTCTTCAATATATATACCTACATGACTACACCTACATGACCCAGTGTATCCAATTGTGACATTGCACTCTATGCAGATGACTTGGCCCTATACTGTTCACACGTATATGGTTCTGTGATAGAGAATCGCCCTCAAACAGCAATCCAATGCTTATTTGAATATTACAAGCACTGGAAAATAGAAATAAATGTTGGTAAAAGTTTAGCTACCTTCTTTACGAGAAGAAGAATTAGCTGTTTTTTCCCCACCGGAAGTCTTAAACTAGACAATACTAATATACCGTGGGTCAATTCTGTAAAGTACCTCGGGGTGTACTTAGACCTGAAATTAACCTTCGGGTATCACATACGTCAAACCTTAGTTAAGATTGATATACTCATAAATCCCCTTATGAACTGCAAATCGCTTCTGAACCAGAAGAACAAAATGTTCATTTTTAAGGTCGTCTTTCAAGCACTGATGACATATGGCTCCCCTGTTTGGGGTAACTGCGCGAAAACGCACATTAAGAGACTCCAAATTGCACAAAACAAAATATTCTAAATCATACTTAACTTACCACGAGACTTATCAACCCTCAGACTGCATGAAAGAGCAGGTGTTATCCAGATTGGAAGAAGAATTGAAATCCTAAGTGAAAAGTTCATGTCCAGAAGCATTAACGTTAATAATCAATTGGTTAGGGAGTTACAACTATTGTAAAGCTTGTATAACTTTGAATAATGATATATATATATATATGTAATGTTCCTTATTATTTTTTTAAATATTATTAGCAATTTATTATTTATTATTTATTTATTATTTATTATTTATTATTTATTATTTATTATTTATTATTTATTATTTATTATTTATTATTTATTATTTATTATTTATTATTTATTATTTATTATTTATTATTTATTATTTATTATTTATTATTTATTATTTATTATTTATTATTTATTATTTATTATTTATTATTTATTATTTATTATTTATTATTTATTATTTATTATTTATTATTTATTATTTATTATTTATTATTTATTATTTATTATTTATTATTTATTATTTATTATTTATTATTTATTATTTATTATTTATTATTTATTATTTATTATTTATTATTTATTATTTATTATTTATTATTTATTATTTATTATTTATTATTTATTATTTATTATTTATTATTTATTATTTATTATTTATTATTTATTATTTATTATTTATTATTTATTATTTATTATTTATTATTTATTATTTATTATTTATTATTTATTATTTATTATTTATTATTTATTATTTATTATTTATTATTTATTATTTATTATTTATTATTTATTATTTATTATTTATTATTTATTATTTATTATTTATTATTTATTATTTATTATTTATTATTTATTATTTATTATTTATTATTTATTATTTATTATTTATTATTTATTATTTATTATTTATTATTTATTATTTATTATTTATTATTTATTATTTATTATTTATTATTTATTATTTATTATTTATTATTTATTATTTATTATTTATTATTTATTATTTATTATTTATTATTTATTATTTATTATTTATTATTTATTATTTATTATTTATTATTTATTATTTATTATTTATTATTTATTATTTATTATTTATTATTTATTATTTATTATTTATTATTTATTATTTATTATTTATTATTTATTATTTATTATTTATTATTTATTATTTATTATTTATTATTTATTATTTATTATTTATTATTTATTATTTATTATTTATTATTTATTATTTATTATTTATTATTTATTATTTATTATTTATTATTTATTATTTATTATTTATTATTTATTATTTATTATTTATTATTTATTATTTATTATTTATTATTTATTATTTATTATTTATTATTTATTATTTATTATTTATTATTTATTATTTATTATTTATTATTTATTAATTATTAATTATTTATTATTTATTATTTATTATTTATTATTTATTATTTATTATTTATTATTTATTATTTATTATTTATTATTTATTATTTATTATTTATTATTTATTATTTATTATTTATTATTTATTATTTATTATTTATTATTTATTATTTATTATTTATTATTTATTATTTATTATTTATTATTTATTATTTATTATTTATTATTTATTATTTATTATTTATTATTTATTATTTATTATTTATTATTTATTATTTATTATTTATTATTTATTATTTATTATTTATTATTTATTATTTATTATTTATTATTTATTATTTATTATTTATTATTTATTATTTATTATTTATTATTTATTATTTATTATTTATTATTTATTATTTATTATTTATTATTTATTATTTATTATTTATTATTTATTATTTATTATTTATTATTTATTATTTATTATTTATTATTTATTATTTATTATTTATTATTTATTAATTATTAATTATTTATTATTTATTATTTATTATTTATTATTTATTATTTATTATTTATTATTTATTATTTATTATTTATTATTTATTATTTATTATTTATTATTTATTATTTATTATTTATTATTTATTATTTATTATTTATTATTTATTATTTATTATTTATTATTTATTATTTATTATTTATTATTTATTATTTATTATTTATTATTTATTATTTATTATTTATTATTTATTATTTATTATTTATTATTTATTATTTATTATTTATTATTTATTATTTATTATTTATTATTTATTATTTATTATTTATTATTTATTATTTATTATTTATTATTTATTATTTATTATTTATTATTTATTATTTATTATTTATTATTTATTATTTATTATTTATTATTTATTATTTATTATTTATTATTTATTATTTATTATTTATTATTTATTATTTATTATTTATTATTTATTATTTATTATTTATTATTTATTATTTATTATTTATTATTTATTATTTATTATTTATTATTTATTATTTATTATTTATTATTTATTATTTATTGGTTCTTTTCATAGTTTTTCTCTAATTGTACTCTAATTTAACGAACTGCATTACTTACAAAACCATTGTATTCGCAGTAGTAAGGTTTTATATAACCATATCTCTGTGCAAGCTAGAGCAAATTAAGCCATTATTGTTAAAACAGTGTTTACTATGCAAGATATATAAATAAATCTAATCTAATATATATATATATATATATATATATATATATATATATATATATATATATATATATATATATATATATATATATATATATATAAAAGGTCCACCATGGCGTATAAATTATATATCTTAGGCATATATATACATATACGAACTGGTGCACATGTCCGTACTGTTAGGTTAAGTTAGAATAAGGTGGTTTAAGTAGTTAGGCTTTGTTAAATTCTGGCGCTCCTGCAGAACCAACCACGTCAAAAGTCTTAATGGCTGCGCAGACGGAGAGTATTTTTAAGATCCTTGCAGTGAATGCAAATTCATTGATTGGGGTCCCACGAAAAAACGAGCTCTATAGATTGTTGGATGATCAAAGCCCAGAGCTGATGCTGATTAGCGAAACCAAGCTAACTCGGAGAGGCATACTGGAGCACAGCAATTATAATGTTGTTAGAAGAGACCGGCCCAATTCCAGTGGTGGAGGCGGTGTTGCGATCTTCATAAAAAATAACATTAAACACAAGGTAGTGTATGGTAGTGAAGTACGAAGGTTTCAAGAGTTGGAGGCCTGCATCGTTTGCATTTCGCTCCGCAGTGGAAGGAGGTTGTATGCGGTGTCGGTCTACTCCTCTGGCAACCCTAGTTCCAGAACAACTATATCAGAGCTCGATTCACTCTTTCGATGTCTGAGGCTGGACTCGGAGGAGAACTACTTTATTTTGGCCGGGGACATAAATGCCCGACATGGATATTGGGGGAACATGGTTTTCAATAACAGAGGGGACCAGCTTTATAACTGGTTTTGCTTACACAGTGTCGAGTATAGACTCGATTTGAAAGCAACAGAGATCTCGTCGTTCCCCAGAACCGGGTCGTATCTGGATCTCCTACTATTAGACGCAAGACTGCAACTGACAGACACAGACGCACAAACGGTAAACTGTTTGAACACATTCGTGTACCTCAGTGACCATTGTGGTCTCAGGGCCGAAATCAAGATCCTCAACGACATTGCGGAATTAGGATAGTATTTTCAAACGCACACCTACAACTACAGTAGGGCACGATGGACACGCTTCTCCAGACAAATGACACTCGCTTCGAACACGCTCCACATACCGTCCAATAGAAACTCGTCAAACGAAGAGATTGACATGTATCTAATTCAATTGAACGAGACTATTAAACGAACCATGGACATTACTATACCTCGGCATACACGGACGAACAACGAAAACTTGTACCGCAATGCGACTATCGACGCACTCCAGCAACGTAAAAGTAGACTCCTGTCAAGATTAAAAACCTTGTACAGGCGGTTTGCTGACAGACGAGACGAGGAAGTTCGGACACTGAAATCGCTCATTAAGAATATTCAAACCTTGATTGTCCCGAAGGACAAGATTCGGGCTGTAAGATCTAACAATCCGAGCATGTTCCCGCAAATTAACAAATTCTTTCGAAGCAAATATAGCGACCCTCCGTGTCTTAAGCTTTCCAGAAAGACGGACAACGAACAAGTACTGACTACAGCAGGTATTGATTCAGATAACGCTGTACTAGACGATAACTTCTTTGTGGTCGAAGATCCGCAAGAAAAAATGGAGGTACTAGGCGCGGTCTTCCAAGAAGTGTACAAGGTGAATGAGAGCGTTCGCCCGAACCACGACTTGGATAATCGCGTACTGGCTAGCAACTCTCAACTTCGAGAAGACATGCAAAAATGGCGATCTGAGAACACTGGCTTTGTCGTGTTCAATGATGATAACATGGCAGATAATGCCATCGCCGACGATATCGAAGACAGAACTCCAAGCGGTCTTCGAATCATTAAAAAAGAAAAAGTCTGTTGGAATCGACGGGATCTCCAACCTTGTGCTAAGACACCTCCCCCTGGAAGCGGTTAATATGTACACAATCCTATTTAACAATGCTCTGAATAATGCACATTATCCGGAGCATTGGAAAACGGCTATTGTGCAACCCATATCCAAGAGAGGAAAAGATTCTTCGAATCCATGTAACATGCTTACCGGCAGACGCTTCGTCGTCAAGAATGGTAACGTGGCCTCCACAGGTATATTTGAGGTAAAAAATGGTCTCCAACAAGGTGCCGTTAATTCGCCGATCCTGTTCAACATTTACTTGAGCGATCTGTTAAGTTCTCTTCCTCATGCAATTGCGTATGCCGATGACTTGATCGTGTACAGATCAGGCAAAAAGATCGAGGAAATCACTACTCTCACGCAGGGTGACTTCGATTCATTCATGAGAAGTTGCGATGACTGGAAGTTGAGTATCAACTTCCAGAAGTCGGAAACCATTCTGTTCAGGACGCCGTTGTATAAGGCCTCGGCGGATACGAAAAAGAATTGGAGAAAGTTCTCAATTGTTGGAAGACACGGGGAACCCCTGGCGCAAAAGACTGTAGTCAGATACCTGGGGATTTGGCTAGATCAGTATCTATATTTTAACAAACATGTAGATGCTGCTCTGGCCAGGGCCCGAGGCGCTTTTGCCCTTACAAAGAGACTGTTTTACAACAGCCAACTCGATGCGAGGGTGAAGGTTATCTGCTACATGGCCCTCATCCGGCCAATGCTCACCTATGGCTGTCCCGTGTGGTTCAACGTGAGGGCAAGCTTAATGGAAAAGATTCGGTTGTTCGAGAGGGCTTGTCTTAGGGCTTGCCTTCGCCTTTATCGAACTCCAGAGTCCCAGTACATAAAATACTATTCCAATGAGGTCTTATACAACAGGGCAAACCTGATAAGAGTGGACAATTTTCTGGTGATGTTGATTCGAGGTCACACTGCTAGAGCGATGAACTCGGTCAATAACTTGATCTCGGGGGCTTACTCCCCAATCCATTATACCACGAAAGGGTACGTCACAACGGCTTCGTCCCCCCAGAAGCATTTCTCCATCTAGATAACAGCCTGATACAAGACGTAAATGCGGTGCCACTCATCTACCACGTCGCCAGATCAACCGTGGATGGGCGACTCAACCACGACCGTTCCGTCGCACAACGAGCTGAGAAGGGTCTTCTCCGGTTCAGTACGGCGGTATCCAGGCGGGACATTCGAGGAATTGCAATGCAGCACCAAAAGTTCTGGTGGTTGGGAAGCGAGGGAACTCCCTCCTCGAATCCTTTAGACCCCGGTTAGAAAGGTTTTAGTTCAGAGCCCCGCATGGGGAGCAGTCGGTTTAATGTCTTGCAGTGTATTGAATGTAAATATTCATTTTTATTAGCTGCAACCTGTGGCCGACGTACTTAGAATAGGGTAGTATATTTTAAGGTAGAGTAACGTGTAAATTTAAAAAAAAAATTAATAAAAAAAAAAAAAAAAACTAAAAAAAAAAAAAAAAAAATTAATAAAAAAAAAAACAATGTATATGTGTATACATGACGATACATGCATACATTGCGTATAATAAGGATATATGCGTATAAACATGTGCATATGGGTATATACATGTGTATATGCATATATACGTAGGTTAGCTTAAGTTTATTAGGTTTTATTTTAAGGTAGAATGTAAGTTAGCTTGTAAGTTTTTATAAAAACCGTCCAGTAGTTAAGTTTTCAATTTCTTCTTAGCAGCAATGTGTTCCTTTCAAATTTCCATTTGTATTTTATTCGTTAGGTTAGGTCGAAAGACATAGATTAAGATTAAGTTTAGCTTAGAGTGCCCGCCTAGGGCCAGTAAGTTAGAAATAGAAACATTGTTCGTCTAACTAGTTTTAAGCATTTTTGTCTAGTATGTAAGTTTATTATGAATTAAATAATAAAAATGAAATCAAAAAAAAAAAAAGTAGTTAGGCTTTGCCAAGGTTTTTATAAGTTTTCTTGGCAAAGGAATAAATAAATAAAAGATTGTCACTAAAGACTAAAAAAAACGCAGCTTAAGCCGAAAGTACCTGCATAGGGTCAGTAAGATAGTATTAAGAACATTGTAAATTCTTAAGTTAGTTAAGCTAGTTTTATGCACAGTGACAGAGACACATAATTCAATCTTCTTTTTTTTTCTAATTAAGAAGATAAGAGTGTGAAGTGAGGAGAATGAGGCCGAGAGGGCGGCCTGGGGGCAGAGGTGGACCGGCGCATGGCACATCAGGCCACAGCTCTGTCCAACCAGAAGACGAGGCTGACTTCTCGACCGATGCCAGCTCATCACGCCACTCAATAGAGGGCGAAAACGAGAGAGGGAAGAGGAGGAGGCTCCTTAACCCTGCACCCAACCTGGTCCAGAGGTCGAAGGCGAAGAAGACCACGCCATCGACCGTGACGTCACCAGCGAAATCGGCTGGTAATGGCGAATCCACGGCAACAGCAAAACCAACAACAGCTGCACGAGCCACAATAGCAGCAATAACATCGAAAGCTGCGCCAGCAGCACTAGCGACACCCGCAGCGGCAGCTGCAACAACACCGTTCCGCCTTCAGCAATAGCGGCTGCACTAGCCGACTCGGTTACATACGAGTCGGCAGAAGGAGAGGGGAGATATATGGGTCTGGGGAACAGGTATCAGGTCTTCTCTGCCAATGAAGAGGATGAGGAACTGGAAGCTGAGCAGAGTCTCTCACGAATTGAGAGCCGCCAGCTCCAGCTCACCGAGAAGAGACGCGCGGAAAGCGGCTCAGGCGGCAGTCCCAAAAAAAACTGAAAATCCAATGCCAGCCACAGCAACAACAACCAGCAGAGAAACCGCAGGCGCTGCTAAAAGGCACCCAGCAGCCGAAAAAAAAACGCAGGGTCAACAGCAGCAGCAGAAGCAGCAAGCGCAGCAGCAGCAGAAACAGCCAACAAGAGTGAGTTGCCCACCGATAAACATCTTCGGTGGTGAGACCAAGGATCTCCTAAATGTGTAAGTGGGCTGTTGTACACTTAGATAAATTAGATCTCCAATACAAGATTAAATATAGGATGCCCCTCAGGCACACCGTGTATAAACAAGTTCGAAAGGAGGACACTAAAAACGGTGGCCAGTGCCTCGCGTTCCAGACACCGCTGTTACGCCAGTCATCTCCTATGCCCAAATGGCATCATGTAGAGAACCGGCACACTGCCAAACGCGACCGCAGTCACAGTGACCCGGCAGCCGGGGCAAGTAATGATCTGAGCTCCATCCTGCTGGCTATCATTTTTAGTGTCCTCCTTTCGAACTTGTTATTAAGTTCTTGCACTTTCGGGTACCCCGCTAGTTATAGGGATTTCGACGCTAAAAAGTCTGTTTCTTAAATATTCTCTTAGCCAATCTGCCATTAGTTATCTTATTCCAATATGTTCTAGTGCTTCGATTAGCTTATCGTGGTTCAGTGTATCCAAAGGCTTACTGAAGTCAACGAATATCACTAAGACATGGTGGCTTTTATTTAGGCTCTCATTGATACAATTAGCGAATTCCGATAACAACTTAACAGTACTCTTATTTTTCTGGAACCCGTACTGGCTTGTGTTTATCAGGGAATTTTTGCCGATAAAGTCCTGTAGCCTGTTTGTCATGACTTCTTCGAGACACTTTTCTACTACAGGCAATATTGAAATTGGCCTGTAATTGTTGAGTTCCGTTTTGGTACCTCCTTTATAAATCGGCCTGACTACGGCAGCTTTCAAGGTTTCAGTGATCTTTGCTTGATTAATGCTCAGGTTCACGAATTTGCATAGAATTGGGACAAATATATTGGCGTGTCTTTTTATATCTCCGGCTCTTATACCGTCGAAACCTGGCGACTTGCTATCGCTTAGCGAGTTTATTATTTTTCGTATTTCTGGGAAACTTGTTTCTCTTACGAATATTGATCTAGCTAATGTTGAGTTTGTGTGTGTCGAAGTAACAGCGTCACATTGATGGATAATGTTTTTTATTTGAGTGCTAAAACTATTTGCACATGTACTAGCAAGATTATTCAGACACATTTTTCCAGAGAAGTTCCTTGTGATAGTTTCATCAACTCCAAGTTTTTTCCTTCCCAGCATCTCGTTTATCAAGCTCCAGGTTTTGCGGGGATCAGATCTGATTTGGTTGAACTTCGTTTTATAAAAAAAGGATTTTTTTGCCGTTATTTCCTTGTTCAGTTTGTTTCTGAATGCATTATATTCCAGTTCATAGCTTTTATTTAGCCTGTTGTTCTTCCACCTCCTGTAAAGATCGTCCCTTTTTTTTATGCTTGATAGAAATCGCATTATCATAAATATAATTCATTTTTTCCAGTAATTTTGAATAAAGTGAAACAGCAACAATTTCATTAATGACTTCATCCCAATTCGTTTCTATTATCAATTCGTTAACCTTAACGTTAGATATAAAGGACAAGCTGACTGTGTTTTCGTTAACAGCAGATTTTTGCATTGGTGGGAAGTATATGATTGGATAATGGTCGGTGATACAATTTTTAATTACTGCAGAATTGATTTGGTTATGAATATCGTTTGTCAAGATGTGGTCAATCGTTGATTTCGATCCTGTGTTCGGGTTAACCCTGGTGAACTCCGTGATCACATTTCTCAATCCCAATGACGCCAACATCCCAAGATATTCTTTTACACCATACAAATCCACATCATTCACATTGATGTTCATATCACAAATTATCACAATCTCGTCCTTTTTTCCCAGTTGTCCAACGTTGTTTCAAAATTCTTCAATAAACGGTCGATATATCCCAATAATAAAAATATTCTTACTCTCTCCTTTAATTTTAATTTGGATGTTTTCAAATGATAAACTTTTCATCGTCAAACGTTTCATATTGCAGTTCATTACGTATTAACATCAGTATTCCACCTCCTCTACGTTTATTTCGATTCAGAAACTCCGTTTGGAAACCATCTATACTGTAGTGTCCTATTTCTTCTACTTCAATATTTGCTTCAACCAATACTATTATATTCACCATGTTGATGAGGTGACTAACGTTTGGGCAGAAATCACTCCAGTTCTTACGCAAAGATCTTATATTGAAACATATATAGCAACATTTGTTTTCATTCAATTCATCTATGTTGATGTCACTAAAACCATTCATTACCCTTCAATTCAATTCGACAATTACATCATTTGTGTTATTCATTTTGGTGTTATATTTTTGTAATTCGTTTTGCTTACACACAATATAGTTATTGAGTGCGATTGATTTTGCTAACATCGTCAGCGATACTTATCAACATCGGTTGCGTACCTTCATTCTGTCTAGCCAGTATTCTTCCCGCACTCTCCCACACAAATTTCCAGTTCTCTCCTTTGCCATCCACATCAAGTGCTTGTTATGCTTTGTCAGCTGATTGTTCACATAAACTGTAGTATCAGGCAAAGTTGCGCTCGCGCTTGCAGTGTTGTTGGTTTTTTGCAGTACTGCTTTTAGTTTGATCGAGCGAGTGGAGCGCGTTTGCTTCATAAGCTGCATTTTTTTAATGTTCGATGCAAATGTTGCCAATATTGTTGACCACTCGGGGTTTTTTGTTTTTGTTCTGTAAATGTCAGTGACATCAGTGTCATTAATCTCGAAGTTTATTGTTTTTCCTATCCCCTTTACTACCTCAATTAAAATTTCTTGTGGAGTAGGGGGAATGTTTTTAATTTCAATATTGTTTTTGATAATTTGTTGCTCCAATGTGTTGATTTGTGTTTGCATATTTTGTATTATCACATCTTTTTTTTGTTATCTTCCTTCATTTCATTTAGTTCTTTTTTTATGTTGTCCAAAGGGTCGTTGTTTTTTCTCATGTGTGCGTTTAGGTCATCGTATTTTGCAGCTAGGAAATCACAGCTTGTCGCAATTTCCTTAATTCCCCCCTCAATAGACGGATTTCTGCAATAACAGATGAGTTGTCAGTTGAGATGGAGTCGATTGAGGAAACGAGGCTGCTGAGTTCTCGCATTCTCTTGGAAGGTTGTGCCCGTAATGTTAGTGGCGCAGTTACCACCGCACATCGTGATCACGCAAGAAGATCTCCAGTAGGTCTTTAAATCCATTAAGAACAAGAAATCGGCTGGGATAGATGGTATCCCGAACATCGTGCTCAACCATCTCTCTCCGGCTGCAGTGGAAATTTACACTACACTGTTTAACAATGCGCTAAGTAATGCACAGTAATGACTAGGCTGCTGTCAAGACTCAAACTCTTGCATAGGCGGTTTACAGATCCACAAAACGCGGGAGTCAGAGCATTGAAGTCGGAGATCAAGAACCTCCAACAGTTAATACGTATAAGCTATAGCTTGGCTATAAACTTGCACTGGGGCAACAAAATCAGGGCTGTACAACAACCCGGGTATGTTCCCGCAAGTAAATAAAATATTTCGGAGGAAAGACCAAACCGACATTCAAATTGTTAGACTTCCCAGGACGACAGACAACGAACACTTACTGACTTCAGTTGGCATCGATCCAGATGAGTTAGTGCTAGACAATGACTTCTTTGCAGTCAAAGATCCCCAAGAGAAGGTTACAGCTATTGGTGCAGTGTTCCAGAGAGTGTATACGGTCAACGAGGTTAGTACACCGAATCACGACCTGGAGAACAGAGAATGAGATAAGTCAATGGCGATCAGAGAATCCAGGTTTCACCAGGTTCAATGTCGTCGTCAATGATGGCAATCACATCTTGTTTCTCAAGAAGATCTCCAGTGTATATTCCACTCGCTGAAGAAGAAAAAGTCAGTGGGAATCGATGAAATACCGAGCATTGTTTTTCGCCATCTTCCCCCCGAAGCAGTCCAAATTTACACAACCTTGTTCAACAATGGTCTGAGTAATGCACATTACTCGATGCACTGGAAAACAGCTGTTGTTCAACCGAACGGAATACGGCATAGTTGACCGCATGGTCGGCCGTTAGCTGTAAAAAGTGTAGTTAGATATCTAGGCATTTGGCTGGTTCAATATCTGTATTTTGACAAACATATAGATATTGCTCTGACGAAAGCCAGAAAAGCCTTTGCTGCGGCAAGGAGGTTGTTTTTCAACAGCAAATACCAGAGTGAAGATAATCTGCTACATGGCCCTAGTACGGCCAATTATGGTGTACGGTTGTCCATTGTGGTTCAACGTGAGTCCTTCCCAGATGGAAAAGATGATGGTGTTCGAGAAGCAGTGTCTTAGGAACTGTCTCCGTCTGTATCGCACACCAGAGTCTGAGTACAAGAAGTACTATCCTAACGAGGTCCTGTACAAGGAGGCAAACGTGAACAGGCTAGATAATTTTATTCAACAGGTAGATATATTTTATAGACTCTTTCAATAGTCAGGCTTACTACCCCAATATTATGTACCATGGGTGCGCCTTAACGGCTTTATTCCTCCCGAAGCATTCCTCTATCTAGACATAATTGGCCCCATACAGGATCCACAAGGATGTCCTATCATCTTCCATGTCGTACGCCGAACAGTGAACAAGCGACTCCAATACGAACCGGATGTCGTTCGCACACACGAGGATCTCCTCCGGTTCAGTAGAGCGATCCCCGCTCGAGATAGGAAAGAGTCTGTCAAAGAACGGCAATTTTACTGGTGGTTACACCAAAACCAGCCTCCTCCACCGATAGCTTTTCCACAATAATTAATAAAAGAAAAAATCAATAAAAATGTATATATATATGAGAAACAAAAGCAAAAAAGGTGCATCACGGCGTATAAATTATATAAGTTAGGCATATATATATACATATACGCCCTGAGTCACATGCTCAGCATAGCAACAACTTCCTACACGTCCTGTACTCATTTATTACAATGGTACAAACATATTGCTATCGACAAACAACACGCGCTTTGTATGTATACAATATGTATATACATAACAATGCCAAAACTACTCAACAAAACACAGCTCCCAGCAACGATGGACACATGATGTCGAAGATGCATATTGTCAGTTGTTACCATACGCAATTATGTAATAAGAACCGCTTGTAGTGTTTTTCCATTGTTTGTTTGTCCTGAAATTATAACAGTTTTTTTCTTGATGCGAGCTAACAAGCGAAAGTAAGTGAAGTACTGAATCATTCTGTTTTTTGATTACAACAAATAAAGATTAAGAAATAATAAAAGTGTATTTTCCTTTATTCGGCCACATATTCTGTAATTGGGGCAGTCGGAAAAGAAAATAAATTAAAGTGAAAAGTTAAAATTTGCAATTTGAGACAATTTCCTAAATATTTATTAAAGTGAAAGTGAAATTTGTGTGAAATTTCCAGTACATATATTCAAAACAACAAAATAAAAGAAAAAAAGCAAATTTAAGTTAGTTAAAGAAAAAAGTTTTAAGAAAAGTTAAAAACAACATTTAATAAATCATACAATGAACATATTTTTGTAAGTGATAGTGGTGAAACAAAAAGCAGAACTAAATCTTAAGGATATACAAATATACAAAAAAAAGAAAATAAAAGTACTAACTTCAATCTGTGAATACGCAATATATTGATAAACAAGGAGGGAGTAGCTATGACGGAGGTAAATCTACTCGAACTAGTGAATGGAGTTCCGGAATTTACTGGACAACGAGAACATTTAGACTTATTTATTAAGCATATTGATTTCATTAACTTATTTGCTACTAATTTAAATGAATATTTAAAAAATATACTAGAAATAAGAATAAGACAAAAAATTAAAGGTCAAGCCAATATTATATTAATAAATGATAATAATCCGATACATTGGGAAGATATCAATTCAGTGCTTAAATTAAATTGTAACATAAGCGAAGGCTTTGAAAATATTGTTAACCAAATAAAAATGTTGAGTTTTAATAAATCTGTTGACCAATTATATGAAAATGTTATAAGCCTTTTAACAAAACTTAATATTAAAACAAGCCTTAGTACTGATACACCTGTTTGGTATGATAATAGTCAAAATGAAAAAATGGCACTAAAATTGTTTATAAATAAATTGCCAAACAATCCGAAACTAATCCTTAATGCTAGAAACCCCTCCACACTTACGGAAGCTAAGTCCATATTGATTGATACAGATAACTTTTATACTGAATTTAGAAGGAGCTATAATAACCAAAGAAATAACCAACACACTTCAGGTAGCAATTTTGGCTTAAATAACTATACTAATAATAACTTGATAGATATTGGAAATAGAAATAGAAACAATGGAAATATGTCTTATGGGCAAAATATAGTGCAGCCTAATTTAGGTAACTTCCAGAACTCAAATGTTCAAAATTTAGGAAATAATTTACAAAATGATGTTGGAACTTACAATAATTTGGGTAATCCAGAATTTTTTCATCAAAATAATTCAGGAAATTTTCGGAATTCTTCCACAAATAATCCCAGAAATTTTCGCCAAAATAACTCTGGAAATCTTAGGAAAAATAATAACTCTGGAAACTTTCGACAACCCAATTATAGTAAAAATGTTCAAATAATTCGGAATTAATTAGAAATAATCGTCAAAGTGAAATTATGGAAATTGAACATATCCAGCAACTCAACAATTCGTCTACTATGCCACAAAAACAAAATGCTTCCCAAAACGAAAATTTTCAAACAACTACACCCGAACTCTACCCTGCATAATTATTAGAACGAAATCTTTTTAATAGATTCGGGTGCGAGCACTTCCCTAATTCAAAAAGGTTTATTTCACCCCTCTTTTAAAACGCAACTAAGTAGACCATTGAAACTTAAAGCAATTAATTCAACAATTGGTTTGCGAATCTAAAATAACAATCCCATTGTTTAAAGAATTTAATAAACTTTTGGTGAATATTGAATTGCTAGAATCCGATTTAAAAAGCGACTTTGATGGAATAATAGGATGTAATATTTTGCGGCCTTTGCAAGCGAAAATCGATCTTCAAAATTCACAGCTCATTACAAATGATGCTATTTTGCCTATAGTTTTCACAAACTCACAATATCATTTAACTCAAGAAGAGATCAATAATTTTAGTAGTGATAGAATAGAAAAAAAGTTTGAAAATCCAAATATTAATAAGATAACAGATAAGCTGGAGTTAGAAAACCTTAATAAGGAAGAAATAAAATGTCTAACTTCAACTATATGTAAATTTAGGAAAGTTTTTTACATTGACGCATTGAGAAGCATTTGTCTGCAGCAGTGAAATATACTCACAAAATACCAACAAGAAACGATATTCCTGTATTTTCAAAGACATACAGATATCCTGAAGCGCACAAAAAAGAGGTTAATAAGCAAATTTCCGAAATGCTTGAGTCAGGAATAATTGTAAATTCCAGCAGTACGTACAACGCGCCGATTTGGGTTGTCCCAAAAAAAATTTATAATTCCGGTCAACAAAAGTGGCGCATTTTTGTTGACTATCGGAAATTAAACGATATAACAACAGGAACAAATTCCGAATTCCTAATATGGAGGATATGTTCTCCAAATTAGGAAATGCAATATATTTAGAAATTATTGAAAAAACCCATCTAGACTTAAATCACAGAGGTATAGAAGAAACATATCTAGAGTTAAAAAGCATTTTCTATTTCCCAAATTTAAAATTAGAAATCCATAAATATATCAACAATTGTATATTATGTAACATGTGTAAGTATGATAGGAATCCTATCAAGCCTACGTTCATGGTTTCTGAAACACCTAATAAACCAAACGAAATACTACACATAGACATATGGTTTTTGAATAAAAATACAATGTTTTTAACGTGCATTGATAAACTTACCAAGCATGTGTCTATCCATCCAATATCAGATAGGAATTCAATTAGCAAAGGTTTGCAATTTTAGGAAAACCGGTCAAAATAGTAGCTGATAATGAGTTTAATACAGCCTATATTAAAAATTATTTAAATAGTATGAATATCATTCACCATTTTACATCTCCAAACACGCATACAGGCAACTCTGTAATAGAAAGATTTCATTTAACCTTGAACAAGCACATACGATTGCTCAAACTCAATAAATAAAACAAAGGTATTGAAGATAGGGCATTAGCTTTTAAGGCCGTTGAAATATACAATAACTCCATCCATTCCGTAACGAAATATAAGCCTATTACTCGACTTTATCCCAAACGGAATGGGAAAACCTCAAAGAACGGATTCACAAATAAAAAAAAGCAAATGAGTACAATTAATAAAAATCGCGTGCAACCTAAAGAATGCAGATGTCGAGAATTAGTTAAAAATTTTAGGGACAACTATGGACTTAAACGCGATAGGCACATAGTTAAAAGGAGTTACGAGTACCAAAATCCTATACCTAATATACAATTTGATAGAAAACATACAGGCCGAGATTACAAAAAAAAAAAAAAAACACACACAAATAATAAACACAAAAATAATAAAAAACAATAAATAATAATAATAACGCATGTATCCTTTTTGCTTATTTATGTATATATAATGAAAAAAATTTTATTACAGCTAATGATAAGGAAAAATAAAACAAAATAATGTATGATGTAAAATGTAAGAAAAGATATATATACGTATAAATACTCATATTTGTGCATAGGTAACATAGTCGTAACAATTGTGCAGCTTCCGAAGAAACAACCCATATACGCCAGAGGGCATAATTGCAACAATGTATTATTCATAAACGTGTTGTTATTAAAACTTTATGGACTTTATTGACAACGTTGAGTCCATACAAGGGCGGGAGGAGTCACATGCTCAGCATAGCACCAGCTTGCTACACATCCTGTACTCATTTATTGCAATGGTACAAACATATTGCTATCGACAAACAACACGCGCTATGTATGTATACAATATGTATATACATAACAATGCCAAAATCAAACGCATCACGTAAAGTATGTACAAATAAAGATTAAGAAATAATAAAAGTGTTTTTTTCCTTTATTCGGCCACATATTCTGTAATTCCTGGTGCACATATCCGTACTGTTACGGACATAGTTAAGATAGTATTAAGTTGTATAAAACGAACTCTATAAACTTCTAGATGACCAAAGCCCAGAGCTGATGCTGATTAGTGAAACCAAGCTAACTCGGAGAGGCATACTGGAGCACAGCAATTATAATGTTATTAGAAGAGATCGACCCAATTCCAGTGGTGGAGGCGGTGTTGCGATCTTCATTAAAAATAACATAAAACATAAAGTAGTGTATAGTATTGACGTACGAAGGTTTCAGGAGTTGGACGCCTGCATCGTGTGCATTTCGCTCCGCAGTGGAAGGAGGTTGTATGCGGCGTCGGTCCACTGCTCTGGCAACCCTAGCTTCAGAGCAACTATATCAGAACTCGATTCACTCTTTCGATGTCTGAAGCTGGACTCAGAGGAGAACTGTTTTATTTTGGCTGGGGACTTAAATGCCCGACATGGATATTGGAGCAGCACGGTTTCCAATCGCAGAGGGCACAGCTTTATAGTTGGTTTTGCTTACACAGCGTCAATTATAGACTCGATTTGAAGGCAACAGAGATTTCATCCTATCACAGAAGCGGCTCGTATCTGGATCCGCTGCTATTAGACGCAAGACTGCAGCTGACAGACACAAACTCACAAACGGTAAGCTGTTTGAATACCTTCGTGTATCTCAGAGACCATTGCGGACTCAGTGCCAAAATCAAGATTTCCACCGATATTTCGGAATTAGGAGAGTTTGCTCAAACGTACCCCTACAATTACAGTAGGACGACTCTCTTCGAACGCGCTACATATACCGTCCAATAGAAACTTGTCAAGCGAAGAGATTGACATGTATCTTATTTAATTGGACGAGACAATCAAACGAACGATGGACAGTACGATACCACGGTATTTACGTACTAATAACCAAAACTTGAACTGCAATGCGACAATTGACGCACTAACCCAACAAAGAAGTAGACTCCTGACAAGATTAAAAACCTTGTACAGGCGGTTTTCTGGCAGACGTAGTGAAGAAGTTAGGACACTGCAATTGCTAATTAAGAACATTCAGACATTAATTGTCCAGATTACAAACTTTCTGTTAATTCGTACTGGAACGATAAGATTCGGGCTGTGAGATCTAACAACCCGAGCATGTTCCCGCAAATTAATAAATTCTTGCGTACTAAAAGGAGCGATCTTCCGTGTCTTAAGCTTCCCAGAACGACGGACAATGAACAAATACTGATTACAGCAGGTATTGATCTATATAACGATGAGAGTATTCGCCCGAACCACGACCTGGAGAACCGCGTACTAGACAACAACACTCTTCTGCGTGAGGATCTGCAATGGCGATCTGAGAACACTGGATTTGTCGTGTTCAAAGATGATAACATGGTGTTCAATGATGATACCCCAAGATAATGCCATCGCCATAAGGGGTTCATCCCCCGTTCATATCGAAGACAGAACTCCAAGCGGTCTTCGAATCAATAAAGAAAAAGTCAGTCGGAGTCGACGGGATCTCGAACATTGTGTTAAGACACATTGCCATAGAGGTGGTTAATATGTACACGATCCTATTTAACATTGCTTCGAATAATGCACATTATCCAGAGCATTGGAAATCTGCGATTGTACAACCCATATCCAAGAGAGGAAAAGATTCTTCGACTCCTTGCAACTTCCGGTCAATGAGTCTCTTTCCGAATATCAGCAAGGTATTCGAGAAAGTGATAAATAAAGCTCTGATCAACTGGACTAAGGACAAATATATAATTTCGGATAACCAATTCGGTTTCATGCCGCGTAGAAACTGGTGTCGGATATCCAATGGAACAAGAGCCAGAAACAATGTACGGGTGCCTGCTTGATTGCCCTGGAGAAGGCCTTCGACACCGTATGGTTAGAAGGTCTTTTCTACAAGCTCGATCGACTAGGCATAAGCAAACCACTACTGTACCTACTGTGTAACATGCTCACCGGTAGGCGGTTCGTTGTCAAGAATGGGAACGTGACCTCCACAGGTGTATTCCAAGTTAAAAATGGTCTCCAACAGGATGCCGTTAATTCGCCGATCCTGTTCAACATTTACTTGAGCAATCTGTTAAGTTCTCTTCCTCATGCAATTGCGTATGCCGATGACTTGATCGTGTACAGATCAGGCAAAAAGATCGAGGAAATCACTACTCTTACGCAGGGTGACTTCGATTCATTCATGAGAAGTTGCGATAAGTATCAACTTCCGGAAGTCGGAAACCATTCTGTTCAGGACGCCGTTGTACAAGGCCTCGGCGGATACAAAAAAAGAATTGGCGAAAGTTCTCAATTTTTGGACGACATGGGGAACCACTGGCGCAAAAAACTGTAGTCAGATACCTGGGGATCTGGCTGGATCAGTATCTATTTTTAAACAAACATGTAGATGCTGCTCTGGCCAGAGCCCGAGGCGCTTTTGCCCTTACAAACAGTCTGTTTTACAACAGCCAACTCGATACGAGGGTGAAGGTTATCTGCTACATGGCCCTCATCCGGCCAATGCTCACCTATGGCTGTCCCGTGTGGTTCAACGTGAGTGCAAGCTTGATGGAAAAGATTCTGTTGTTTGAGAGGGCTTATCTTAGGGCGTACCTTCGTCTTTATCGAACTCCAGAGTTCCAGTACATAAAATTCTATTCCAATAAGGTCTTATACAACAGGGCAAACCTGATAAGAGTGGGCAATATCCTGATGTAGTTGATTCGAGGTCACACTGCTGGAGCGATGAACTCGTCCAATAACTTTATCTCATTGGCTTACTACCCCAATCCAGAATACCACGAAAGGCGTACCCTTTCTGTCGCTTCATCCCCCCAGAAGTTTATCTCCATTTAGATAAGTATGGCCTATTACAAGATTTGAATGCATAGCCAGATCAACTGTGGATGGGCGACTCAACCACGACCGTTCCGTCGCACAACGAGCTGAAGAGGATCTCCTCCGGTTCCGCAACCTATGGCCGACTTATGGTACTTTTAAGGTAGTATTTAAGCTGTATATATGTATATATAAAACTACAAAAAAATAAGTAAGTACACTAAGGTGTACAGATGTGTATGCAAAATGTATATAGAGTAGGTACATATATGTATATATGTGCGTATAACACTATACATGCATGTATATATATATATGTACGTTTGTAGGTTTAGTTAAGGTAGTTTTAAGTTATTTTAAGATAGTATATAAGATTTAATCAAAAACTGTTCTGTATTTAAGTTTTTTTTTATAATTTTCTTAATATTAAGCTGTACTTTTAAATTCATGTATTTCAAACATATTCATTGTTAGGTTAGTTCCAAAGATATAGAATAAGATTAAGCTAGGTTTAGAGTGCCCGCCTAGGGCCAGTAAGTTAGAAGTAGTATATACCAATGTTCGTCCAACTAGTTTTAAGCATTTTTGTCTAGAATGTAAGTTTCTCATGAATTCGTAAGATAAAAATGAATTTAAAAAAAAAAGAAAACGACTATGGTACGGCTGCCTTCATGGCAGCTTTCAAACGAATCTTACTTTCAAGGAGCTGCTCGAGATATGATGAAGGCGAGGACAGAGCTAGCAAAACACTGGACTGAGGATATTGTCACACAACTGCAAGCCAATGGAACCGCCTGGCACATCAACCCCCCTGCGGCTCCACATTTTGGGGGACTATGTGAGGCAGGAGTAAGGTCAATGAAATTTCATTTAAAATGAGTCATCGGGCACTACACACTGACGTTTGAAGAGTATGCGACAATATTGGCCCAAATAGAAGCCTTGTTGAAATCGCGACCGCTATGTGCAATCACAGACGACATAGAGGATCTGTCGATTTTGACGCCCGGTCACTTTCTTATAGGGGCAGCACTAAACACAGTACCTGAAAGGAAGTTATTGGAAGTGAAGGAAGGGTATTTGAACAGATGGCAATTGTTGCAGAAAGTACACCAAGACTTTTGGAAGAAGTGGAAAGCCGAATATCTTGTTCGACTGCAGAAAAGGCCAAAGTGGCAAACAGCTCACCAGGAAATCGCTGTTAGGGATCTCGTTTTGCTAATCGACGAGCAGACTCCGCCTACTCTTTGGCGACTTGGAAGTGAAATAGAAACGCATCCTGGCACAGATGGACGAACTCGAGTGGTCACACTTAAGTTTCCTGGACCGGAGGACCGGGAACATTAGCACAGGAAGAACGATGCACTGATATCCCATAGGAATGAGTCATGAAGAATTGAAGTAGGTACTTCCTGGGTGAGAAATGAAGTAAAGGAACATCCCGCGTGGTAGGGCCAGATGTTGTACCACAGCAAAACATAATCAGCGCGGGCCATGTTAATGCAGAAAAGTCAAGTGCAAGTCCCGTCGGGAAAATTGCATTCAAATAATGACCACTGCATTAAACGCATCAGCTGTTTGGGGAGGAGCCATAACAATAACACACGAAATTGAAGAAATGCAAAACAGACGGCCTCCTTACTACTACAAGTACAATACATGTACAGGGGGCATTGGTCGACTCTGAAGAACAAGCGGTGACCAGCAACCAAGTAGCAGCATATTGGTCAACGGTCGTAACCGATCGATGGAGAGGTTTCGTGGTGAGGAGAATACCCAGAAAAAGTCAGTCGACGAAACCTACATCACTTAGGTTACTTAGGTGTCATTAGACATCAAAATAAATAACTAATGAAAACTATTGTTGTCTCTTTTCTTCCGACATATCGTATTCTTTCTCGCGTTTATGTTGCGCCTATTAATAGACCAACAAATTAATCCGTACATCCGGGATTCCTTTGAGGAAATATTATATAATAATATATATATTCCCTCTTTTTGTTGCTATTTTTGAATCGGCGGGATAATCATAATAGTTGCTAGAGTCGTTGCGGCACACAGCCCTGAACGTCAATTCAATTTCGGTAACTTGTTGCAGACCCATAATCCTAATGTGTTGATGGTTTGCGAAACTAAGCTATGCCGGACTGAGCTCGGAAGATAACTTCTATATCGTAGCCGGGGACTTGAACTCGAGGCATATAGAGTGGGGCAACATGGTGCATAATACCAGGGGGACCTCATTGTATAACTGGTTGGTAGAACACAATGTTGAGTTAAACCTAGATTTGCTTGCAACCGATAGGCCTTCATATCCTAGAAGCGGGTCCTAACTGGATCTGATGCTGATAGACAAACGACTGAACATACTAGACGTGGAAAGACGCACACGGAACTGTCTAACTGCTGTTGAGTACGAGAGTGACCACTGTGGGCTCTTCGCAGCTATTCACCTCCGGACGAGGTGGAAGGACTGGAGGAGTATGTCCGTAGGCACCCTTATTATTATAATAAGCCCCGTTGGCCACGCTTCTGCAGGACTTTATCCACAGAACTACGTTCGAGTGGGATCAATGCGCCGTGATTAAAAGTACGATGGACAAAACAATTCCGAAAGTAGTTCAAATCGATAACACTCATGTTTATCGAAATGCTACCATCGATGCACTTCATGTGCACAAAAGTAGGCTGCAGTCAAGACTCAACCTCTTGCACAGGCGGTTGACAGATCCGCAAAACGCAGCAGTCAGAGCATTGAAATCGGAGATCAGGAACCTCCAACAGTTAATACGTATAAGCTATAGCTTGGCTATAAGCTTGCACTGGGCAACAAAATCCGGGCTATACTATCCAACAACCCGGGTGTATGTTCCCGCATGTAAATCAAATATTTCGGAGGAAAGATCAAAACGACATTCAAATCGTTAGATTTCCCAGGACGAAAGACAACGACCACTTACTGCCTTCAGTTGGCATCGATCCAGTTGAGGCAGTGCTAGACAATGACATCTTTGCGGTGGAAGATCCCCAAGAGAAGGTTATTGGTGCAGTGTTCCAGAGAGTGTATATGGTCAACGAGGTTAGTACACCGAATCACGATCTGGAGGATAGAGCTTTGCAAAACCAATTCTATCTGCGCAATGAAATAGGTCAATAGCGATCAGAGAATCCAGGTTTCCCCAGGTTCAATGACGAGAACATGGCACATAGTGCCGTCGCCAATGATGGGAATCACATCTTCATTTCTCAAGAAGATCTCCAGTGTATCTTCCACTCGCTAAAGAAGAAAAAGTCAATGGGAAACGGTGGAAGACCGTATATTGTGCCTCGCCATCTTCCCCCCGAAGCGGTCCAAATTTACGCAACCTTGTTCAACAATACGCTGAGTAATACACATTACCCGATGCACTAGAAAACAGAGGTTGTTCAACCGATCCCTAAACGGGACAAAGATAACTCCCTTCGGACAAATCTTCGGTCGATCAGTCTTCTTCCCTGCATAAGCAAGGTTTTTGAAAAGATAGTCATTTGAATTCTGAAGCAATGGGTTGATGAAAAGAATATCATGCCGGACAACCAGTTTGGATTCCGAGCGGGGCACGATACCATTCATGCCGCGTCACAACTGGTGTCTGACAAACATGGAATAAAAACAAAAATTAGTGCACGGGGGCCTGTCTGATTAACTTGGAGAAGGCGTTCGACACCGTTTGGTTGGAGGGCCTCTTCCTCAAGCTAGTCAGACTTGGTATAAGTAAACAATTGCTAAAAATGGTCCGCGACATGATAACAGGTAGAAAGTTTGTGAAAAATGGTGACGTAACTTCCACTACGGTCTTTAACATTAAAAACGGTCTGCAACCGAGGTTCCCCGATCTTGTTTTCTATATTCACAGCCGACGACCTAGTTGCGTACAGATCAGGTCCGAAGGTGGAGGTAATAAACATCCTCTTGCAGCGTGACATCAAGAAAAGAGATTTTGCGAGAAGTGGAAAACTAGTCTTTTCCGAACCCCGTTGCACAGGGCATGGCGGGATACGCGCCAAAACTAGCATTACTTCGGCATAGTTGACTCGCATGGTCGGTCTTTACCTGTAAAAAGTGTAGTTATATATCTAGGCATTTGGCTGGATCAATATCTGTATTTTGACAAACATATAGATATTGCTCTGACCAAAGCCAGAAAAGCCTTGCCTGTGGCAAGGAGGTTGTTTTTCAGCAGCCAACAACAAACTGCTACACGGCCATAGTGCGGCCAATTATGGTGTACGGTTATCCATTGTTCAACGTGAGTCCTTCCCAGATGGAAAAGATGAGGGTGTTCGAGAGACAGTGTCTTAGGAGCTGTCTCCGTCTGTATCGCACACCCGAGTCTGTGTACCAGAAGTACTATCCTAACGAGGTCCTGTACAACGAGGAAAACGTGAATAGAGCAGATAATTTTATTATTAAGCTGATCAGAAGGCACAGTGCACGAGCTATGACTTCTTCCAACAGTCTGTACGTACTATGAAAGGGTTTATTCCCCCCGAGGCATTCCTCTATCTAGACACAATTGGCCTTATACAGGATCCGCAAGGATGTCCTATGATCTTCCAGGTCGTACGATGAACAGTGGATATGCGACTCCAATACGAGTCGTTCGCACCCACGAGGATCTATTCCGGTTCAGTAGAGCGATCCCCGCTCGAGATAGGAAAGAGTTTGCGAAAGAACGCCAATTTAACTGTTGTGTACACCAAAACCAGCTTCCGCCACCGCTACTTTTTCCACAGGATCAGATAGATGACTATAATGGCCAACTTATGTAGTTTTTAAGGTAGCTTTAAGAAAAAAAAAGACAAAAATAAAATCCAAAAGAAAATATGAAACAAAAGATCAAAAAAATGTATCAAAATATTAAAAAAGTTAATAAGACAAAGAATCCAAAAAAATATAAATGAAACAAAAACAAAAAAAAGGTGCATCACGTCGTATAAATTATATATGTTAGGCATATACACAACATATAAGTTAACATCCAAAAGCGCAGAAAGTGACCTCAACGAAGACCGAAGCTAAATAATGAATACACTATTAATTGTTAAATAAAATTGGACAATAAAACTAGTGATTTGAGTTTAATTGGCGTCCAACGTGGGGCACGCGAGTTTTCGTTAAAAAACCTTTTAAAGGAGTGGAATCCGCGATGCTAAAAAAACAGTGTATTGAAATAATTTGTATTGCACAACCAGACAGTGAATATCCATATAGAGATTTGAAGCCTGAAAAATACGAGAAGTGAAAAGAAGAAACAGAAAGAAGACATAAGATAAAATAAATAAAAGTGTGCCTAAGACAATCAAATATTAAACTGCAGGAAGATTTGGAGCCTGAAAAATACAAAAAGTGAAGAGAAGAAACAGAAAGCAGTCACAGAGAAGATTTGGAGCCTAAAAGTTACAAGAAAGAAACAGAAGTGAAGCAAAGATATAGAATAAAATAAATACAGTAAGTGGAGTGCCTTTTTTTTGTTAAGAATTAAAGATCTTTATAGAAAATTATTTAAGATAAAACATTAGAAGTCATAGTCTGTTTTTTTTATTGTTTCTCACATGTTTGTAAAGAACTAAAAATAATATTCATAATGGAGGAAGCACGTTTATGTGCATTTATCACGGCAGCTGTTAAAAAAGCTGTTGAAGAAACGCAAAAATTTTTACAATTCAAAATCAGTGAACTTACGGACAAACTTTCCCTTTTAGAAACACCGTCGAGGGTTATTGAATATGAGCCGGTAGTAATTAATCCACAAATTAAATGTGAAGAATCACTTGACCTGATTAAGTCACTTCCAGACTTTCACGGTGATCAATCAAAATATGTCTCTCGGCGAAAAGCTGCATTTGCCGCCCATAGAATATTTGAGGGTTATGAAGGAAGTTCTAAGTACTACCAGGCAATTGCTATACTCAGAAATAAAATAGTAGGTTCTGCGGATTCGGTGTTGTCATCTTTCAACACTGTTCTCAACTTTAAAGCTATAATTAGTCGATTAGATTTTACTTATTCTGATAAGCGTCCAATTTACTTAATCGAGCAAGACATGTCCACTCTAAAACAAGGCAAAATGTCTGTAGTCGAGTTTTATGATGTGGTCGAAAAGAAATTGACATTATTAGTCAATAAAACTATAATGACACATGAGGGTAAACCTGAGCTCATAGCTTCGCTCAATCACAAGTACAGACAGGACGCGCTTAGGACATTTATTTCTGGGCTGCAAAAACCAATGAGTGATGTTTTATTTGCGTCAAGACCTACAGATATGCCAACTGGATTGGCACTTGCTGAGCAGTTAGTATCCAATCAAATGCGTTATACATTCGCAACCTCCTTTACTAATTACAGTGAACATTCAAACAAACCCATGATTCAATCTAACTATAGATATGACTCATTCAATTCACCTCGTTATGTACGTGAGCGAATCACTCAACCTAAAATGCACCCAATGGAAATAGATCCTTCAACATCTCGTTATAGATCTCAAAGATTGAATCCAACTCAAAACCCCAATAATTCGGTTGAAAAACTACATTACAATAACTATCATAATACTTACATGAACAATAACCCTCAGAAAGAAAGATCAGGACCTTCAGATAGGTATCTTCGAAATGGTATTTTTGATAAAAATAACCAGTCCTTACGACAACCGCCACCTTATTATAATAGATATGGCGTGTCGTCTGTGCACGAACCTCAAAGGGATGAAACCGAGAATTCAGAAATAATAGACGAGATAAATTTTTTAGAGGAAGGTCCCTCCTACCTTCCATAAGTCGAACTTTAAGGAGGGAGAGAAAATTTTTAATTGACACAGGTGCAGCAAAAAATTACATAAAACATAATAAAAATCTAAAGGGTATTAAGGTGGTAGAATCCCCATTTATTGTAAAATCCCTACATGGATCAGATCCAATCAAATTCAAATGCGTGATAAATTCATTTAACAGAAATACTCCTTTTTTCGTTCTCCCTCGCCTTGATAGTTTTGACGGTATAATTGGATGTGACTTTCTACATGAAATAGGGGCACAACTTGATTTGGAAAAAGAAGTAATTAAGTATGATAACAAGGAGGAAAAACTTCTATACTTCTTTTGCAGGGACGTAAATCATATTACTGTAGATAATAATTTTGTACCACCAGATGAACGAAAGGAATTTGAATCTATTTTAGTGAACAGAAAGAAGGTATTCGCTGATTCAAATGAATCATTGCCCTATAGCACAAACGTTGTTGCCACCATCAAAACAATAGACAATGAGCCAGTCTACTCAAAAGCATATCCCTACCCAATGGCAGCTGCGCAATTTGTCAACAAGGAGATTTCAGATCTTCTTAACGCAGGTATAATACGACCATCACGGTCTCCTTACAATAACCCTATTTGGGTTGTCGATAAGAAGGGACTTGATGAAGATGGTAATCGAAAAATGCGGTAAGTGGTTGACTTTAGGAAAATTAATGCCAAAACAACAAACGACAAATATCCCATTCCAGACATCTCAGTTATCCTTGCAAATTTAGGACAGTCGTTATTTTTCTCAACATTAGACTTAAAGTCTGGATTTCACCAGATAAAGCTATCCGAATGCGACGGGGAATAAACAGCATTTTCCGTAAATAAAGGGAAATTTGAATTTTGTCGGCTCCCCTTTGGGCTAAAAAATGCACCAAGTATTTTTCAGAGAGCCATTGACGATATTTTGAGAGATGATATCGGCAAATGCTGCCACTTTTATATCGATGACGTGATCGTCTTTTCTAAAACAAAGCAGCAGCACCTTAAAGACATTTATAAAATCCTTTGCAAATTACTTGAAGCTAATATGCGCGTTTCCTCGGAAAAGTCGAAGTTTTTCAGACAGGAAGTAGAATTTTTAGGTTTCGTGGTCTCCGCACCAGGCATTAAAACCTGTCCAGATAAAGTTAAAGATATTATTGAGTATGAGACTCCAAAAACCCTTCGTAGCTTACGCTCGTTTTTGGGACTCTCCGGATATTACAGAAGGTTCGTTAGAGAATATGCCCAAATAACAAAGCCGCTAACAAAGTACCTACGCGGAGAAAATGGCAATGTTAATGCTAGGCAGTCTAAAAATATCCCTGTAACCTTCGATGAAGATGTCATCAATGCTTTTAATCAGATCATGGGCATTTTAGCATCGGAGGATGTTCTAATTCTCTATCCAGACTACAATAAGCCCTTTGATTTGACAACTGATGCATCTTCTTGTGCATTAGGTGCTGTCTTGTCGCAGAATGGTAGACCAATAATAATGATTTCTAGGACTTTATCACCAACTGAGGAAAACTATGCGACTAACGAACGTGAACTTCTCGCTATAGTTTGGTCTTTGCGCAAGCTTCGCAATTACCTATACGGTGTTAAGAAACTCAATATTTTTACAGATCATCTGCCACTGATCTTCGCTATCTCCGATAAGAACCCTAACACTAAAATAAGGAGGTGGAAAGCCTTTGTGGAGGAATTTTCCCCAACATTCCATTGTAAGCCTGGAAAGGAAAACTTCGTTGCAGATACATATTAATATCATGCAGCAGACAAATACGTCAGAATCACTAACAGCACACAGTGAAGAACCATTGACTCAAACGATTCTTACTGTAGAAAATCTCGTAAATTGCTTTAGGAACCAGATTCTACTCAGCGAAGCTTCGGAAAACAAAATTATAAGAAGAATAATATTTAGAGAAAAGTACAGGCACATAGTAACAATTTGTGATTGCAATAATTTATTGAAAATGTTAAAAGATGTTGTTAATCCTAGCGTCGTTAATGCTATCTATTGCGAACTAAAAGTTTTAGCTTTAATTCAAAATGAACTAATTAAAATATTTCCATCTACCAAATTTGTCCAATCGGGAAAGTTTGTGATAGATATATTTAACGAAAGTAATCAGAGGGAAATTCTCATTGCAGAACATAATCGAGCTCATCGATCCCTGCGTGAGAACACACAGCAAATCCTTCAAGATTACTTCTTCCCCAACATCCGGAAAAGGTTAGCAGAAATCATCTCGAACTGTTCAATATGTAAAGAAGCAAAATATCAAAGACATCCCCCTAGGGCAGAAATAGGGGAAACACCCATACCATCTTTTACGGGAGAAATATTAGATATAGATATATATTCCACCGATAGATTACATTTCATTACTTGTCTAGATAAATTCTCTAAATTTGCTTCAGTATTACCAATAAAATCGAGGGAAATAGTAGACATTAAGGAACCTTTAATCGAAATTCTTAATTTTCTTAAAAATACAAAAATAATAGTTTGTGACAATAAAAAATCTTTCAATTCACAAACAGACTTTACTTCGAGATTACTTCCAAATAGATATTCTTACCATACCGCCTTTTCACAGCAGTTCTAATGGACAAATTGAAAGATTCCACAGCACGTTAACGGAAATTGCCAGATGCACAAAATAAGAACAGGGTATTAATGACACAAATGAACTCATTTTATTATCTGCTGTAAAGTACAATCGATCCATTCATTCAATAACGAAACAAAGACCGATTGATATCCCACATTCAAGTTCGCTAACAAATGACGTAAGAAGAAGAATTATGGAAACACAGGTTACAGATCTAAGATACCATAATAAAAACAGGCAAACAAAGTCATACAATCCTGGCGATAAAGTATATGTACGAACAAACAAGCGAATAGGCAACAACTTTAGGAAGCTTTTCATTGAGAAAACAGTTCAACAAGATCTAGGAACTACAGTGCTTATTGAAAATAAAAAGATTCATAAAAAATCTTCGATAGATAGTGTGTTGTCCCTAATTTCACTGATGAAAGATGCGTTACCAAAAATTTTGGTATTGAATTTTTTTTAGTTTTGGTTCTGCAATACTCGTATTTAATGTTTGAAAATTGAATTTGGCATATGTACCTTTTTATATTAATTCTATATTACTCACACCTACTTAAGCTTATTTAATAGTTACTGAATTTATAAAGTTGTGTTTTTTTCTCTGAAATAAAAATTGTAATTAAATGTAGATTTAGAAGCGTAATCAAATTTTCAATATTAAGCACTCCACTATAATAATAGCGATAAACAATATCTATCTTTTTTGAGCAAAATTTGTAAAATCCGCCGAGGACGTCAGAATTTGAAGGGGAGCAGTTAACATCCAAAAGCGCAGCTGTACAAGTTAACATCCAAAAGCGCAGCTGTACATAATTTGGAGCTTGTTTACTCAAATGCACATGCCCAAGAACTGCTATTCTTCGCGTAAACAAGTTGTTTACGCAAATGCACTAAGGTAAATAGCTTGTTTACGCAAATGCGTAGCAAGTGCATGGTGACCACCGCTAGCTTTTGGGTAAACAAGTTGTTTACCCAAAATCTTCTTATAAAAAGCTTGTGGTCGGCTCCGGATGATCAGTTGCGAAAGTGATCTCGACGAAGACCGAAGCTAAATAATGAATACACAATTAATTGTTAAATAAAATTGGACAATAAAACTGGTGATTTGAGTTTAATTTATACGCCCTGGTGCACGTGCCCGGACTGTTAGGGATATATATAAGTTAGTCTTAAGTTTTATGTTAGGTTAGGTTAGTATAAGGTAGTTTAAGTAGTTAAGTTTAGCCAAGTTTCTTAAAAGTTTTCTTGCAGATTTTATTAATTTTTCATTTGAAATAAGAGATTGTCTTAATGACTCAAACAAAGACGTAGATTAAGCCGAAAGGCAGATTTATAAAGTAGATCAGTTTAGCTTGGAGTACCCGCATAGGATCAGTAGGTTAGTATTAAAAACATTTGTAAATTTTTAAGTTAGTTAATCTAGTTTTAAGAACTTTTGTCTAGCAAGTAAGAAATATATATTGAATTAAAAAAAATACATGAATAAAAAAACCAGTGATTACCATGACTTCGGTGTGCCGGCTTCAGCAGCAGTGAGATCTTTTTTTTTAACTAAACCAAGTAAAGGCACTAAGTGTGAAGTAATAAGTGAAATGGAGCAAGTTGAGCGACCTGAGCTAATCGGGTGATGTTGTACTGGTGGCTGGGACATCAGACCACCAGTCAACACAAGAAGAAGGCAGAAAAAAAGGATGAAGAAGCTGAAGCCGCCAAAATCCACAAATAGAACAGCAGCAGCAGCCGCAACAAGAACTGCAGCCCTAACAGTTCTCCAAAAGGGAAAAGGTGCAGACCATGCGCCTTAAGGACATGAATCCAGAGACTGATCCTGAGGAGATCTTTCCTATGCTGCGCAAAGGGCAGTATGACGATGTCCAGGTCGTTGGTGATAAGCCCTTCATCACTGCGGCATCCAGAAGGGAGAATAGGAAACTTCCGTTCTTCCTGGTTCAGGTCACCCCAGACAGCAAACTAGAGAGTCTAAGGAAAATTGCCAAAATAAGCTCTCTCGGTTAAATAGGATACATTAAAAAAGTCTAAGAACACACTCCAGTGTGTTCGGTGTCAGAGGTTTGGGTATGCCGCGGTGAACTGCAACATGCAGTCTCGCTTCGTCAAATGTACAGGACCCACAATCGTGGGGAATGTCCTTTAGGGACGGATAAAGTTGATGATAGGTTTAAGAAATCAGAAAAATTATAGAGGCCAAACGGAAAGAAAAAATGGTAGAAGGCACGCATCAATCAATATTCTCTCTATTCAGAGCTCGATACTCTTCTCACTAGCATTCGACTGAGCTCGTAAGATAACTACTATATCGTAGCCGGGGACTTGAACTCGAAGCATATAGAGTGGGGCAACGTGGTGCATAACACCAGGGGAACCTCATTGTATAACAGGTTGGTAGAACACAATGTTGCGTTCAACCTAGATTTGCTTGCAACCGATAGGCCATCGTATCCTAGAAGCGGGTCCTATCTGGATCTGATCCTGATAGACAAGCGACTGACTATACTAGACGTGGAAAGACGAACACGGAACTGTCTGACTGCTGTTGAGTACGAGAGTGACTCCAGAACGAGGTGGAAGGACTGGAGGAGTATGTCCAAAGGCACCCTTAATATTATAATAAGGCCCGATGGCCACGCTTCTGCAGGACTTTATCCACAGACCTACGTTCGAGTGGGATCAATCCGCCGACAAACACAAACCTGACGAACGCAGAGGTTGATAGGTACCTCATACAAATGGACGACGAAATTAAAAGTACTATGGACAAAACAATTCCGAAGGTAGTTCAAATCGATAACAGCGATGTTTATCGAAATGCTATCATCGACGCACTTCACGTGCATAGGCGGTTTACACCAGGTTCAATGACGAGAACACGGCACATAGTGCCGTCGCCAATTATGAAAATCTCCAGGGTATCTTCCGCTCGCTGAAGAAGAAAAAGTCAATGGGAATCGATGGAAGCCCGAATATTGTGCTTCGCCATCTTCCCCCCGAAGCGGTCCAAATTTACACAACCTTGTTCAACAAGGCGCTAAGTAATGCACATTACCCGATGCACTGGAAAACAACTGTTGTTCAACCGATCCGTAAACAGGACAAAGATAAGTCCATTCTGACAAATTTTCGGTCGATCAGTCTCCTTCCCTGCATAAGCAAGGGTCTTGAAAAGATAGTCATTCCAGTTCGTTCTCTGAAGTTCGGATTCCGAGTGGGGCATGATACCATTCATGCCACGTCAAAATCGGTGTCCGACATACAATGGAATAAAAACAAAAATCAGTGCACCGGTGCCATCGGTTCCCCGATCTTGTTTTCTATATTCACTGCAGATCTTATAGGTTCCATGTCGCACTTAATTGCGTACGCCGACGACCTAATTGCGTACAGACCAGGTCCGAAGGTCGAGGTATTGAACATCTTATTGCAGCGTGACTTCGAGAAAATTCAGCGATCTTGCGACGACTGGAAATTGCTTATCAACTTCCAGAAGTGTGAAACTAGTCTTTTCCGGACCCCGTTGCACATACGCGCCAAAACTGGCATAACTTCGGCATAGTTGACTGGCATGGTCGGTCGTTAGCTGTAAAAAGTGTAGTTATATATCTAGGCATTTGGCTGGATCAATATCTGTATTTTGACAAATATATAGATATTGCTCTGACCAAAGCCAGAAAAGCCTTTGCTGCGGCAAGGAGGTTGTTTTTCAGCAGCCAACAACACACTGCTACATGGCCCTAGTATGGCCAATTATGGTGTACGGTTGTCCATTGTGGTTCAACGTGAGTCCTTCCCAGATGGAAAAGATGAGGGTGTTCGAGGGGCAGTGTCTTAGGAGCTATCCTAACGATGTGATGTACAACGAGGCAAACGTGAACAGGGTAGATTATTTTATTATTAAGCTGATTAGAAGGCACACTACATGAGCTATGACCTCTTTAAACAGTCTGATCTTTGGGGCTTACTACTCCAATATTATGTACCATGAAAGGGTGCGCCCGAAGCATTTCTATATTTAAACACAATTGGCCTTACACAAGATCCACAAGGATGTCCTATCATCATCCACCATGTCGTACGGTCGTAAGGAGTGGATAGGCGACTCCAATACGAACCGGATGTCGTTCGCACCCACGAGGATCTCCTCCGGTTCAGTAGAACGATCCCCGCTCGAGATAGAAAACAGTCTGCCAAAGAACGGCAATTTTACTGGTGGTTACACCAAAACCAGCCTCCGCCACCGCTAGTTTTTCCAAAGGATCAGATAGTTGACCATAGTGGCCAACTTACATAGTTTTTAAGGTACTTTTAAGAAAAAAAAAAAACAAAAATAAAATTAAAAAAAAAATCCAAAAAAAGTCAAAAAAATAAAATAAAACAAAAATTCCAAAAAATATATATGAAACAAAATAGGTGTATCACATCGTATAAATTATATATGTAAGGTATATACACAACACATACGCCCTGGTGCACGTGTCCGCACTGTTACGGACATACATAAGTTAGTCTTAACTTTTATGCTAGGTTAAATAAGTATAAGGCAGTTTAAGCACTTAAGTTTAGCCAAGTTTTTTAAAAGTTTTCATGGCAAATGAATAAGTAAATAAAAGATTGTCATTAAAGACTACAAAAAAGATTAATCCAAAAGGCACATTTATAAAGTAAACTAGATTAGCTCCGTGAGTTCACTGTAGAGAATGAATAAATTCAGCTCACGTAAACTACGCAAATTCAATTCGATTGAATTTTTTATATAAATCAATTGAACTCACAATGAAATGCACAAAACTATTCTAAAAACGACAATATCATCTGTTCACCCACAACTCAAAACGTCATAATTCAAATCAGCATGAACTGTCACGGCAATATATGAAATTCATTTGAATGTTTGTGGCGCCATCTGTTGAAAATTGGTCATACCAACTCAAATACCTTCAGAATCATACACAACAACTAAAGATCATCACAGGATCAAATGCATAGATTACATATTCGGAAACAATACAATACAAACAAGCAAAAGATTTTATATATATACTATAGATGAAGCAGCCTGAAATAAACTAAATACGTTGAAATGTTGTTACAATAGAGAACGCATTGGGTAAGGTCAAGAGTGAATGAAGTAATGTTTTCCAGCCAAAATAAATAATTTTGAAGCACGATTATCTGTAAGAGGTACACTTATGAATAAGGAATTCATGAATGAAACTATTCGATAATTGAAATCATTAAGTCACTAACTATCGATAGTCCAATTCATTCTAAAGTTCTTATCACCATGCACCTTACCCATGTGGTACTACATTTCAATCTAGAAATCGAAGATCCCCAAGAGAAGATTACAGCTAATGTATACGGTCAACGAGGTTAGTAGACCGAATCACAATTTCGAGAACAGAGCCTTGCTATACCACTTATATCTTCGCAATGAGATAAGTCAATGGCGATCAGAGAATTCTGGTTTCACCAGGTTCAATGACGAGAACATGGCACATAGTGCCGTCGCCAATAATGAAAATCTCGAGGGTATATTCCACTCGCTGAAGAAGAAAAAGTCAGTGTGAATCGATGGAAATTCGAATACTCTGCTTCGCCATCTTCCCCCCGAAGCGGTCCAAATTTACACAACCTTGTTCAACAATGCGCTGAATAATGCACATTACCCGATGCACTGAAAAACAGCTGTTATTCAACCGATCCCTAAACGGGACAAAGATAAGTCCATTCCGACAAATCTTCGGTCGATCAGTCCCCTTCCCTGCATAAGCAAGGGTCATTCGATAGTCATCGAGTTCTGAAGCAATGGGTTGATGAAATGAAAATCATACCGGACCACCAGTTCGGATTCCGATGGGGCATGATACCATTAATGCCGCGTCAAAACTGGTGTCCGACATACAATGGAATAAAAACAAAAATCAGTGCACCGGTGCCATCGATTCCCCGATCTTGTTTTCTATGTTTACTGCAGACCTTATAGGTTTCATATCGCATTTAATTGCGTATGCCGACGACCTAGTTGCGTACAGATCAGGTCCGATGGTCGAGGTAATAAACATCTTGTTGCTGCGTGACTTCGAGAAAATTCAGCGATTTTGCGATGACTGGAAGTTGATTATCAACTTTCAGAAGTGCGAAACTAGTATTTTCCGGACCCCGTTGGACAAGGCAACGCGGGATACGCGCCAAAACTGGCGTAAGTACAGCATAGTTGACCCGCATAATAAATTAAAGCCGATAGCTGTAAAAAGTGTAGTTAGATATCTAGGCATTTGGCTGGATCAATATCTGTATTTTGACAAACATATAGACATTGCTCTGAAGAAAGCCAGAAAAGCCTTTGCTGCGGCAAGAAGGTTGTTTTTCAGCAGCCAACTTGATACCAGAGTGTAGGTAATCTGTTACATGGCCCTAGTACGACCAATTATGGTGTGCGGTTGTCCATTGTGGTTCAACGTGAGTCCTTCCCAGATAGAAAAGATGATGCTGTTCGAGAGGCAGTGTCTTAGGAGCTGTCTCTGTCTGTTTCGTACACCGGAGTCTGAGTACAAGAAGTACTATCCGAACGAGGTCCTGTACAACGAGGCAAACGTGCACAGGGTAGATCATTTTATTATTAACCTGATCAGAAGGCACATTACATGAGCTATGACCTCTTTGAACAGTCTGAACTTTGGGGCTTACTACTACAATATTATGTACCATGAAAGGGTGCGCCTTAACGGCTTTATTCCTCCCGAAGCATTCCTGTATTTAAACACAATTGGCCTTATACAGGATACATAAGGATGTCCTATCATCATCCACCATGTCGTACGGCGAACAGTGGATAGGCGACTCCAATACGAACTGGATGTCGTTCGCACCCACGAGGATCATCTCTGGTTCAGTTGAGCGATCCCTGCTCGAGATAGAAAACAGTCTGCCAAAGAACGGCAATTTTACAGGGGCTTACACCAAAACCAGCCTCCGCCACTGCTAGTTTTTCCACAGGATCAGATAGTTGACCATAGTGGCCAACTTACATAGTTTTTAATCTAGCTTTAAGAAAAAAAAATACAAAAATAAAATCCAGAAATAAAATCCAAAAAAAAATATTAAACAAAAAATCCAAAAAAACTCAAAAAAATAAAATAAAACAAAAAATCCAAAAAATATATATGAAACAAAAACAAAAAAAGGTGCATCACGACGTATAAATTATATATGTTAGGTATATACACAACATATACGCCCTGGTGCACGTGTCCGTACTGTTACGGACATAGATAAGTTAGTCTTAACTTTTATGTTAGGTTAAGTTAGTATAAGGTAGTTTAAGTAGTTAAGTTAAGCCAAGTTTTTTAAAAGTTTTCCTGGCAAATGAATAAATAAATAAAAGATTGTCATTAAAGACTACAAACAAGGTAGATTAATCCGAAATGCACATTTATAAAGTAGATGAGATTAGCTTAGAGTCAGCATAGGGTCAGTCGGTTGGTATTAAGAACGTTTGCAAATTCGTAAGATAGTTAAACTAGTTTTAAGTACTTTTTTCTAGCATGTAAGTTAAAATGTTTTAAATAAAACAAAATTGCATAGAAAAAAAATTAATATTCACGGTGATCACCAATTCGCAGAGAAAAATTTGAAGTGAAAAACTTCTACTCACGGTGATATCTGAAAAAATTGCACACCAAATGAGTTCGGAACGTCAATCAGGAGTTAGATCCTTCACATACACATTCGATTCTTCGTGAGGTCACTGTAGAGAATGAATAAATTTAGCTCACGTAAACTACGCACATTCAATTCGATTGAATTACTTATATAAATCAATTGAACTCACAATGAAATGCACAAAACTATTCTAAAAACGACAATATCTGTTCAATATGTGCCGGACATGAATTTCACAATTTACATAAATTCTTATGTCACACACAACTCGAAACGTCATAATTCGTTCGCTTTTTTCGTTTCTATTCAAATCAGCATGAACTGTCACGGCAATATATGAAATTCATTTGAATGTTTGTGGCGCCACCTGTTGAAAATTGGTCATACCAACTCAAATACCTTTAGGATCATACACAACAACTTTTCTAAAGATCATCACAGGATCAAAAGCATAGATTACATATTCGGAAACATTACAATACAAACAAGCAAAAGATTTTATATATATACTATAGATGAAGCAGCCTGAAATAAACTATATACGTTGAAATGTTGTTACAATAGAGAACGCATTGGGTAAGGTCAAGAGTGAATGAAGTAATGTTTTCCAGCCAAAATAAATAATTTTGAAACACGATTATCTGTAAAAGGTACACATATGAATAAGGAATTCATGAATGAAACTATTCGATATTTGAAATCATTAAGTCACTAACTATCGATAGTCCAATTCATTCTAAAGTTCTTATCCCCATGCACTTTACCCATGTGGTACTACATTTCAATCTGGAGAAACAGTGCAAGTAAGAGTCTACAGTAACAAGGACAAGAAGTGGGAGTTTGGAAGGTTTGTTAAACGAGATGGATCCTTGCACTACTATATTTACGTACATGGAGAACTTTGGCGGAGATATTCGGATCAAATACTGAGGTATGAGATACACCAGAAAGAAAGGGACACAGACTCATATTTAGAAACGATAATGCCGAGCACCAGCACTCAACTAAGACCCGAAGTACGGAAGATGATTTGTGAAAATTAGACTCCTGATGATGATATTCCTGCATTGCTGGAAAACACTATGATTCAACAACAAAACCAAGAGAAATATCGCAGCAAGGAGCAAGAACCAGTTGTTCTAATAATGGGTAAAACAGTCAGTCGTTCACAGACCGTTGAACAATACACACGTGTTTAGACTACATTAAGCCAAGTAACCAAAAAAAATTAAAGTGAATTAGTGCAACTGAGACAAGGATCCGCAAGAAGAGCGTGGTCAAGTGCGTAGAACTCACAGCCGTGAAACAGAGGGGGCTGAGTTCCAGACCCAGTGGGGCACAATTTTTTTTTTCTTTTCTTTTCTTCTCGTGCCAAGACCTAAATTTAATCATTGCACTGGCAAAGTAAGTGCAAAGTATGGAAGAGAACGGGCAGTCCGCTCGCATAGAAGCGGACGGCGTAAATCAACAACCGTTGGTAGAAGAATCACGCCACCAACCAACAGTTACTCAAGATAGTACGGCGAAGAGAAGGAGGAAGAAACAGACTTCCTCCAATTCAAAACGGCGGAACACTAACGCGTCACCAGAGGGAAGGGAGTACGGAGGAAGGGAGTGCAGCGTCGACGTCATCGAACGAGACATCAGCTGAGGCCGATGCAGAAGATGACGGGTACTCGTATGTGTCTGATGGGAGGGAGGGGCGATTCGAACTAAGCAGTAACAGCTTCGAATCGGTGCCCTCCGACACTGAAGAAGAAGTGGAGGCGATAATTCGCTCCAAAGAAGAACAGGTATCTGATTTGAAGGAGGAGATACGAAAACTCCTCTTTGAGATAAGGAAACTTCGTGCAAGCACTCTCGCAAGAAGAAAGAGAGAGGAGGAGCAAAAGGTTCTACGCGTCGATCAACAACAACAACAGTTGCCTTGCGACAATCAGCCGCAAAAAGAGACGCAGCAGCAACAACTGCAAGCTGCAAAAAAGTAGAAGAAGCAGCAACAACAAACATCAGCTCAGCCACAAAAGCAGGCAGCAGCACAACAGCATAAGCAGCTACAATAGAAGCCAATCCAGCAACATAAGCAAGTGACAACAGAAAAGCCGAAGCAACAGCGAAAGAGAGCAGAAAAGCAACAACAGCGTCCAGCAGTACATCAACAACAGCAGCAGCAGAAAACAAAAAAGGAAAAGCAACCAGCAACACAGGAGCAAGAGACAGAAGCGCAACAGCAACAACTCCAAAAGAAACCGGATGTCATACAAACTGCACAGGTATGTAGGACGGCCATAGGTAGTGGTAATTTCCTTATCAAAAAAAATAAAGGTTATGAGAAATATTCAATCTGCTGTAAGACAGTAGACCAGTACAACAAGGTTAAAAAGTGTCTAAAGCGTTCAACGCTGGAGTTCTTCTCTTTTACGTCAAAAGGAGAAAAACTCCAGTCAAAATTACTAAGGATCTGCGGACCGCTCGAAGCGGAGGAGATTTTCCAACTGCTCGAAGAGCATGTGTGTGACGGTCTCGAGTTCGTCGGGGTCAAGCCCTTCACCACAGCTAAGGCAAAAAGGGAGTGGCGGAAACTACCGTTCTTCATTGTACAGCTGTCACCCAATAGCATAGTAGATAAGTAAACGATATAGATCGTTTGGCTGACTACTATTGCGTCTGGGAAAGTATTAGAAGGCGCGATGGCATTCTCCAATGCGTTCGCTGCCAAAGGTTCGGACACGCCGCGTCGAACTGCCAAATGCAGCCTCGATGCGTCAAGTGCAGTGAGAACCACAGTGCGGAGAATTGTCCTCTGGGGCAAAAGGGAGCAGCTCAAATGCGTACTCTGCGGGAACGCGGGGCACACCGCCAACTATCGGGGTTGCCCTAAATTCCAAGAGCGGAAAGCAAAAATGGTTCCGCAGAAGCATACCCGTCACCCCTCAAGTGACCTATGCCCAAATGGCGTCTGTCCAGAGGGGCACGGAAAAGCAGCAACTACAGAAGGTAGTGCCGCAAGTCTCAGTGCCAAAACCACACGAACCAGCGCCTGAATGGAAAGCTTCCATTGAAGGGCGTATGGCTCGGTTAGAGGAGCAGGTCGGCCAAATTCTGGCGCTCCTGCAGAACCAACCACGTCAAAAGTCTTAATGGCTGCGCAGACGGAGAGCATTTTTAAGATCCTTGCAGTGAATGCAAATTCATTGATAGGGATCCCACGAAAAAACGAGCTCTATAGATTGTTGGACGATCAAAGCCCAGAGCTGATGCTGATTAGCGAGACCAAGCTAACTCGGAGAGGCATACTGGAGCACAGCAATTATAATGTTGTTAGAAGAGACCGGCCCAATTCCAGTGGTGGAGGCGGTGTTGCGATCTTCATAAAAAATAACATTATATATAATAATAATAACAGTTGGAGGCCTGTATCGTGTGCATTTCTCTCCGCAGTGGAAGGAGGTTGTATGCGGTGTCGGTCTACTCCTCTGGCAACCCTAGTTCCAGAATAACTATATCAGAGCTCGATTCACTCTTTCGATGTCTGAGGCTGGACTCGGAGGAGAACTATTTCATTTTGGCCGGGGACTTAAATGCCCGGCATGGATATTGGGGGAACATGGTTTCCAATCACAGGGGGACCAGCTATATAGCTGGTTTTGCTTGCACAATGTCGAGTATAGACTCGATTTGAAAGCAACTGAGATCTCGTCCTATCCCAAGAGCGGCTCTTATCTGGATCTACTGCTGTTAGACGCAAGACTGCAGCTGACAGACACAAACTCACAAACGGTAAACTGTTTGAACACTTTCGTGTATCTCAGTGACCATTGCGGACTCAGTGCCGAAATCAAGATCCCCAACGATATTGCGGTGCTAGGAAAGTTTGTTCAAACGAACACCTACAACTACAGTAGGGCACGATGGACACGCTTCTCCAGACAAATGACACGAGCACTCTCTTCGAATGCGCTCCACATACCGTCCAATATAAACTTGTCAAACGAAGAGATTGACATGTATCTAATTCAATTGGACGAGACAATTAAACGAACCATGGACATTACTATACCTCGGTATACACGGAAAAACAACGAAAACTTGTACCGCAATGCGACAATCGACGCAATCCACCAACGTAAAAGTAGACTCCTGTCAAGATTTAAAACCTTGTATAGACGGTTTACTGACAGACGAGATGAGGCAGTTAGGACACTGAAATCGCTCATTAAGAATATCCAAACATTAATTGTCCAGAATTACAGGCTTTCTGTTAATTCGTACTGGAATGACAAGATACGGGCTGTGAGATCTAACAAGAGAGAGAAGTGTACAAGGTGAATGAGAGCGTTCGCCCGAACCACGAGTTGGATAACCGCGTACTGGTTAGCAACTCTCAACTTCGAGAAGACATGCAACAATGGCGATCTGAGAACACTGGCTTTTTCGTGTTCAATTATGATAACATGGCAGATAATGCCATCGCCGACGAAGGGGTTCAACCCCCGTTCATATCGAAGACAGAACTCCAAGCGGTCTTCGAATCATTAAAGAAGAAAAAGTCTGTTGGAATCGACGGGATCTCCAACATTGAGCTAAGACTGAGACGACATAAGTAACTGCGTATGCCGATGACTTGATCGTGTACAGATCAGGCAAAAATATCGAGGAAATCACTACCCTCACGCAGGGTGACTTCGATTCATTCATGAGAAGTTGCGATGACTGGAAGTTGAATATCAACTTCCAGAAGTCGGAAACCATTCTGTTTAAGACGCCGTTGTATAAGGCCTCGGCGGACACGAAAAAGAATTGGCGACAGTTCGCATGTCGTTGGACGACATGGGGAACCACTGGCGAAAAAGACTGTAGTCAGATACCTGGGGATCTGGCTAGATCAGTATCTATATTTTAACAAACATATAGATGCTGCTCTGGCCAGGGCCCGAGGCGCTTTTGCCCTTACAAAGAGACTGTTTTACAACAGCCAACTCGAGGCGAGGGTGAAGGTTATCTGCTACATGGCCCTCATACGGCCAATGCTCACCTATGGGTGTCCCGTGTGGTTCAACGTGAGTGCAAGCTTGATGGAAAAGATTTGGTTGTTCGAGAGGGCTTGCCTTCGCCTCTATAGAACTCCAGAGTCCCAGTACATAAAATTCTATTCCAATGAGGTTTTATACAACAGGGCAAACCTGATAAGAGTGGACAATTTCCTGTTGAAGTTGATTCGAGGGCATACTGCTAGAGCGATGAACTCGTCCAATAACTTGATCTCAGGCGCTTACTACCCCAATCCAGAATACCACGAAAGGGTACGGCACAATGGCTTCGTCCCCCCAGAAGCCTTTCTCCATTTAGACAAGAACGGACTGTTACAGAATATAAATGCGGTACCGCTCATCTTCCACATAGCCCGTTCAACTGTGGATGGGCGACTCAACCACGACCGTTCCGTCGCACAACGAGCTGGGGAGAGAGGGAACTCCCTCGTCGAACCCTTTAGACCCGGGGTAGAAAGGGTAGTACGTATCCCCGAATGGGGTACCAGTCGGTCAATGTCTTGCAGCAATTAGATGCATATGCTATATATTCATATATACATATGTATATGCATGTAGTTTAGCTTAAGTTAGTTTAAGTTAACTTTAAGGTAGTGTGTAAGTTAGTATATAAGTTTTAAGTATAGCCAGTTCTGTTATTAAGTTTTTTCCAAAATTTTCTTATTATTAAGTTGTACAGTTAAAGCAAGTTTTCTTTAAATGCATAGATCCTTAGTTTAAGTCGAAAGACATAGAATAAGATTAAGTTTAGCTTAGAGTGTCTGCCGAGGGCCAGTAAGTTAGAAATAGTAAAAATGTTCGTCCAACTAGTTTTAAGCATTTTTGTCTAGTATGTAAGTCTTCATGAATTCCGAAAATAAAAATGATGGGTAGAACAGAAGAACAACAAAACTTGTTGATCTTTTAGGTACTCTTAGGGATACAATTAGAGAACTGTTGTGTATTAAGGAACGCAATCCAAGTCCACAAGTGTTTGCCAACTTCAGTAAATATCAAAACATCATGGCGATATATGTATTTCTTCTTATTAGAAATGTTGGGTTTCATTTCGTTTCAAACTAAATACACAACAAAGGTCTTATGAGAGGGCTTTGTTACTCAATTGGCTATTCAGCACAAAAAAGCAGCGGTTATCAAGAGTTATTCTGCTTTTTCTACTGATATTTAACTGTACCCTTTGTTCATGACAGCATTGTACTTTGTTTTGCCCTCGTCTAGCCGCTTCCATGTTATTGCCAATAAACGCCTTACATGTCACCGCTTTGCCTTGTCTAAAACCTTTTTTCATATTGAAGGTCTGGGTGAGTTCCTTACCGACCTTAATGAAGCAGCGAGAATTATCCATCGTCATCATGTTCAGTCTGACGAGTTTGGCAGAAATGTCAAAACTCGACATGGCGTTGAATAGCTCTTCTCTATGTACCCCATTATATACGGATTTGAAATCGATGAATATATGGTGGGTGTCGATCTGCATTTCTTGTGTCTTTTCCAGTTTCTGACGTAGTGTGAAGATTTGGTCGATGGTGGACTTCTCTGGCCACACCGCATTGATAAGAATCTATCACGTTACTTCCCTGTGGATCGAGCAAACGATATTGATCTTCTACTCCTCCGACCATGTCTTACAGATGGTACCTTACCAGCTTATCACGAGCGAGTTCTGAAGACCATCCGCCTGCAGCTTTATTAGACTTTATTCTCAATATCGCTATCTTGACTTCGTCTAGGCCGGGGGACGGAATTCTTTTCTATCATCGTCCGTTGTATGTAGTAGGCCGTTACGCCTGAAAACAGTATTGGTGTCATCATTACCGTTTAACAGTACAGCATAAGTGATTCTTCCAAATTCTCAGCATCGACTGCGACTCTACTACTATTTGTTTACTTTCATCCCGACAGAGTACATTCCGAACCTTATAACCACTAGATAACTGTTTCACCCTCTGGTCTAAAAATTTCGGACATCATTCCTGCCACAGCACATCTCCATCTCCTCGATCACGAACTTCTCTTGCTCTTTCTTTCTTCTCCTGTGAAGCAGGGTCTCTTCCCTTCGTCTCTGTTCATAGAGCTCACGAACGGCTCTCGCAGTTCGATGCAGCAATGCCTTGTAGGCTTCTTGCACCTACCCAGAATTAAGGTATGTAGGTAGGCGTGGCTGCCAGTGAATTCACCAGCGCACTTAGACTATTTTTGCTTTGTGATACAGTCAGACTACAACGCCTGATTGACCACTCCAGCGATAGTGCAGTTAATTTGATCCTAACGGCAAATGGTGACTGGACGAGACTTGAAAACCAGATGAAAGCGTATTAACTTTGCTTTCACTGGGATTCGAACCGGCGACTCCACAACTTACACAACTGCGCCATCCAGTCAGTCAGCTTAGTGTTAAAATATCCTCGAACGATCTTGGTGTCGTAGCTGTGGTATTGATCGCATGATATTTCTAGAAGATCGAAGAAGTCATCTTTGGTATTCTCATCTTTGTCTTCCGATGATGATGGCAGATGAGGCTGTTCAAGAATTTAGCCTTTCATATGTACTTAAACCTTAAGACATTCTCGCAATTTTTCGTAATCTTTTTGCCCGGCCCATCCCACCCCACCCCCTGGATGACGGTGATGTCTGCCTTGTTGGTTCTAGGACCTCCACGAGTTAATTGGCCACACGTGGTATGTTAAGGCACCTCACATTACACGTGCAGAGCCGAAAGTCATTGTCTACTTTCCGTTTCCTGGGTTCGTCAACAGTAAATTCGTCCAAATCCGAGGTAGGTTCGCGTTGCAGAACTCAGATTGTTTTTATATGGTGAGGAAATTAACCCTACGTACAACCTCCAATTTCGGAGGACAGGTCCTTTTGCAAAGCCCCCGGACAAAGAGGTCCGGAAAACATCCGGTGTCGATAGCCTCTTCCAGGCTGTGAGCGACCCCGTTGGCCCTAAGAAAGGGTTCATTCGCCGCCATCTCTATTCCATTGTACTGACCTGACCTTGGAAACCAGATAGCTCCTGCTGACAGGAGTTGTGGAAGCCACCGTGGACCTATCGGTTGACGTCCCATTTGACCAAAGACGTCCCACGAGGGTTTGTTACCCCATCTTCTGTCGGTGTTAATAGGCTCCCGGATTTCACAACTGGGAGGTGAGAGTAGGAGTTCGAAGACAGAGGTTAAGTGCATGCGCTTGTGTCTGCATGATTCGCATGTCAACGTTTTGAAGTTAGTGTTTTAAAATCAGATCTAATTACACCAATAACTATGAGAGATATACTGGCTCTTTTTAACCAGTTTCTCTAGAAAATGGTTCAATTAAACCTAGTGACTTGAAGTAACACTATCAATCTGTTCTCCAAACACAAGTCAGTTTGAGTTTTCAGAGGAAATGAAAAAGCAAACTGACGTTATAGTGAGCACAATTTCCATGTAAGAATGTACTGTAGTATTTGTGCCGGCTCACACAATGCTGGCAATTGCAAAAACAGTACCTGAAAAAAATGTGCAATTGCCACGGCGATCATAAAGCTAAGCAGAGAAAAATACTTGGTGCTAAAAGCAACATGGCCATTCAAAAAAATCAATCTCGTTAATATAAAACAAAAGCTTTTCCCTCTCTTTCTCAACGTAAACAACAAAGTGTGGAACGTAATCACCAAGCACATGGGGGACTAATACTAGCAATAAAATAAAAAGGAACAAATTTCAATCTATGCATTAGTTATGGAAATGATAGTGAAATTTTCTGCGGGTAAATGAAAAAGTGATAAATTTCAAGTTATTGCACAATTGGCTACAAAATTTATGTATACTAATGATGGAAAGTAACAATATGATAGGTAGTAATTTAAATATAATAACATAGAATACTAGAGGAAACCGAAATAAAAGCGAGGAATTCATAAACTTTTTACATTCTCAAAACATTGATATTGCTTTATTTATAGAAACCTGGCTAAACCAAGATCATTGTGCGAGCTAATGCTTGGGGAAATTTGCTGTTAAACCTTTCTGTTGGGCTACTAATTAACATATATTGCTTCCAACTTATGTACCTGATTTCAAATATCTTAACAAGATTATTAAAGATAATATTTCGCAATTGCGAAATGAATCCTGGAATAAGAAGCTTCAAGGTTTGGACAGTAACTCGAAGCCATTCTGGAACATGATAAAAATAGTAAGAAATAAGAATAGTGAAAATCCACATACATCTTTCACGGATTTTAAGAAAGCCAATACTCTAACTTTAACATTTGAACGCAATCATTGCTGTTCGCAAAACTTGGGTAATTCAGATACTATATACTATATTATAAATTTGATCTATTATAAATAAAAATAACCTGTAAGTGCCAAATTAGGTGAAAATATATCCTATTTATTATATATAAATATACAATAAAAAAAATAATATTATTTATTATTAAAAAACTACCTCAAAGCGGCATCAAAATTATGACATACATTGTATGCGCTTATCTGAAAATTCAGTAAAGTAATTAAGGTCTCGCCCACATTAAAACAAGGTAAGCCGTCAGATAGCCCGGCTACCAATAAGCTTATTAAATAACTTCAGTCAGAAAGAAAGAAAAGATTATGAAATTTATTGATGTTAACCTGATCTTTCCCAAATTACCAATTCGGTCTTTGACGCTACCACAAAACTTAACATCAAGTACAAGGAATTTGTAATCAAGTTAGAAGTTGTTTTGTAATGAGGCGGATGCACTCATTTTTAAAACTTCAAAATTCTTGTGTTAAACATTCACTATTTTATCAAGGTTAATTATTGATTTTAAAACTTTTATAAGTAAAGGCGCGCGCAATGAAATGTGGAAAGTGTAACTTAAAAATTGAAGGACAGTATTTCAATATCCAATGTACCAGTTGCAAAGAAAGTTTGCATGCGAAGTGCGCTCAAATCAGCTAAAGAAAAATTGATTTCTACGAAAAGAGCGGCCAACGTTTTAATTGTTCCAGTCACATTACTCAGCGAGAAAATCAGTAGTTGTGGACGGTCCCATTATCAACACCTCCACAACTCCTAATACTCCTGAGAATGTTACTCTCAACAGAAGTCTGCTTAACAACATCAAACTCTCAAGTGGCACCAACAATATATTACTCATCAAACAATCTACAGAGATTTAATAAATTTAAAGCAAAGGATAGGCACTTTCAGTACTTCAGTCTACTATCAGAGTGTTCAGACGTGTTCTTTTTTGTTCTGTGTTGATTATTAAATTTAAAATATCCAATCCAAAGTTTGCAAGTAGAAATAAAATCTCTTAAGAATAGTGCAAATGTCAATTCATCTGAAGCAAGCCTTCTAACAGCATTTGTAACAAAAAGAAAATAAAATCTCTGATCTGATATAATTGCTCTCATGGAGACATGGCTATAGTAATTTCTCGCTAGCTGAATTTTTCGACGACTATTACTGAGTCCAACGTATTGACCGCGCTCCTACAAGTGGTTATCTTCCAGGAGGAGTTTTAATTGTCACTCATTCAATATTCTCTATGAATGTAATTCCTCTTCCGTAAGGAGACTCTGCGAGCTCCTATGGGTGACTATAATCTATATAATGATAAATGTTTAATTCCATACAATATGAGAAGTGACTGTGAATTTTTGTTTATTGATTCAATGTTTGCTTTCAATGTTTTTCTAATAAATAATTGTTATAATTCCATTAATAGGATTCTTTATTTAGTATTTGTTAATAATAATTTGAATTGTTCTGTCAGAGAAGTTATATATCCTTTAATGAAAAATTCTGTTCATCACACAGCTCTTTGTCTAAATGTTGAATATAATTATCCATCAATAAAACCTAACTTAAAGAGTTACGAAATTAGATACAATTTCGCTAAAGCTAACTATGAAGGTTTGAGAAATTATTTTCTGTCTGTTGATTGGTTGAACATTTTTTCCGGCATAGGCCTTAATGACGTGTTTAATGAATATTTAAATATTTTGCAATATGGATTTATCAGTTTTTGTCACGTTTTACTAAGAAACAGTACTTGAAAATGCCGTGGCATAACAATTTTAAGATTAGTTAATTTAAGGAATACAAAAAAAAGCTTTTAAACTGTTCAAGAGATCAAGCTCTGAACTCAAAAAACAACGTTTTTGTCAGTTGCGACGAGAGTATGAATTCTTAAACCATTTTTTGTTTTTTCTGGTGCTGACAGTATTCCGTCTATTGTTCTAAAACAATGTAGTTCTTCTCTGTCTTTGCCTTTAAAACTAATGTTTAATATGTCCTTGTCTTCAGGTACGTTTTAAGACGAATGGAAAATTTAATATATAGCACCGATACACAAAGCTGGATCCCGACAGAAAAATTAAAATAATAGAGGCATCTCGAAACTTTCAGCTATCCCAAAACTTTTAAAGCTAATTGTTACTAAGAAAATATATTTTGTAGTAAAAAAAAAAGTTCACAACAACACGGATTTGTTTCAGGTGGATCCACTCTAACCAACTTAACGTTGCTCAAAAAGTATCTGTTTGATTCGATGGAGTCAGGGCATCAAGTCGATGTTATTTTTACCGACTTTAGGAAAGCATTAGATACAGTTTGTCATCCCATTCTTTTAAATAAATTAAGGTAATTTGGTATACACTCAGTACTTCTTAACTAAAAATGGAACTCAAATGGTAAAAATTGATAACTGTAAGTCCAGGGCCATTGAGGTGGAACTGAATTCTAGGCTTGAGGAGAGTTATACTCCTCTCATTAAGGGAGTTGAATCATTGGAAGTGGAGCTGAATTTGATGGGAATGTGAGAAAAAACAGAGTGCAGTAGACATAATTGAAATGCCCAATGGAAACAATAATAATATAAAAGGTAAAATTCAAACATTATTAAGAATTGTTGTAGGTGACCAGGTCGATGACAGTGGAATAGAATCTTGCTACGTTAAGAGAGTCAAAATAAAGAAAAACACATCCAACATCGATTGCTTACAGTTCTCAACTCTCACAAGCAAAAATTGCAAAAATTCGTCGGAAACGAAATCAATCCATTCGATGAGTCGACAGGAACACGACCATTTCCGATAGTTAACAGGATTGGAAAACACTTCGGCAAATAGATCGTTTAGCAATGCAACTCGCATGTTTGTCGTCAGCTGAAGTTTCTTCACATAAAGCCAAATGTCGATGGTTTGACGCAAGCATTGATCTCATCGTCAGCGGTCGATCGCGCTACTACTGGTAGTGTTTGCCGGAAATCGCCTGCGAGTAAGATCAATGCACCCCCAAAAACGTTCTGCGTCATTATGCAGATCTTTCATAACGCGATTCAGAGCTTTATCGCAAATATTTTCAATTATATGACATTGTGCAAGTTATAAGACATTAGTGTCAACGTTTGTACTTTTAAGTTATTGCACTTTCTACACCCAATCCAATGCCAATTACCTTTCGCACCGCTAGTAGTACGTTCACCCCACATACAACACAGTCGATACCACACATCCAGCACTCTCCCGGTACCTCAATACAGCACACTCACCTCACACAACGCACTCATATTTCACGTATCCCAATGTCAGCACTTCCTCCATGCCCGAGCACAATAGTTCGTAAGCAATCTGTTATTGTTAAGGTAGGTTAGGTTCAGTTTGTATTAGAGTCTTTCAAGATCACCATAGGTGATATGACATATTTCTTTAATTGGCGACCAAGGTGCAAAGAACGATGATCACCATACGGAGGACTACGGAGACTTAAGAGACAAATTCCGATCGTGCACTGAAACTAATCCCCATATGAAGCAGACAAGTGTAAAGGAAAGCTGAATATCAAAGACATTAAAGAGGAAATTCTGATTGTAAAAGAAAATAAGAGAAAATAAAAACAAAATGTTCATGTAAGTGACCGCTTTGTATTGCTTAAATTTGCAGTGAAATTGTTGTACAAAACAGACATACGAAATTTTTTACTAACATTTTTTGAAATAAGATATTTTGTGTTTTTTTTACAACATGGACCAAGCCCAATTTCAGGCAGTAGTTACTGCTGCTGTACAGGCAGCGAAGTATTTAATAGGCAAGTCAGTGAACTGACTAATAGAATGAACACATAAGAATCTCCCGTAAAGGTGGAAGAATACAAGCCTGTAACCATAGTGGCAGGAAAGGTATGTGACGAATCGCTTGATTAAGTAAAGTTCCTGCCTGAATTTGATGGAAACCAAACCCGTTATGTTTCTTGGAGACAAGCTGCTTTTGCCACGTACAAATTGTTTGAGGCTCACGATGGCGGCTCTAGGTACTACCAAGCGGTAGCCATTATACGAAACAAGATTATCGGTTCTTCGGATATTATGTTGTCTTCATTTAATACTTTCCTGTGAACCTTAGAGCTATAATTGCTCGCTCGAAATGTCAACTCTACGTCAGGGCCGAATGACAATTATTCAGTTCTACGACGTAGTCGAGCAAAAACTTACTCTCCTTATTATCAAAACTATAATGCAACATGAGGGCAATATTAATCTTATAAATTCACTCAGCCAAAAGTATAGGTAAGATGCGCTAAGGGTTTTTATTTCTGGTCTAAAAAGACCAATGTGTGACATACTATTTTCGTCAAGGCCTAGTGATATGCCCAGTGCACTCGCACTCGCTGAACAGCTTGATGCAAATCAGGCACGTTATGCTTTTGCTAATTCTTTTCCCAGTCGGGACAATCAACCGGCTCACTCTAATTCCCCTCATTATAAAAAAATTCAGCATCATGCTTTCCACCATGTTCCAACTCCCATGGAAGTTGATCCTTCCTCCTCTCGGCTTAATACGGCAAATTCAGGGAGAACAAATATAACTTGTATGTTCGTTCGACGTTCCCTATGGCGAACTATCGAAATATCCAACCTGTGCAAAATTCCCACCAAAGAAACAATATGCCGGAATTTTGAGGCTTAACACAGAAAAGACAACGCGAATCTAATCGACAACCTATCCGCAAATTACAGAGAATTAATAATTTTAACCGATCGCCCATATTCTCTGAGAACCATCTCTTTGAAGGTCGATACTATGACGAAGAGAATGATCAATTAGCATACGATTTTATATTAGATGTGGTGAATTTTTTAGGGGTAAATCCCTACTGCCGTGTGTAATTCGTACACTAGCAGGACGGGAGATAAAATTGTTGATAGATACCGGTACGAACAAAAATTATTTTAAACCTCTCGACAACATAAAAGGTATAAGACCAATAGATAATCCATTCCTTGTCAGACCAATTCATGGAACAAATAAAATTGCATATAAATGCATAATGAACATTTTCGATAGAAATACTCATTTTTTCCTGGTACCTCGTCTCAGTATATTCGATAGTATTATCGGATTCGATCTTTTGGAAGAAATTAATGCTCACCTTGATCTCGGCAAAGAAACGTTATCCTACACCGACGGAGAAGAGATATTATTATATTTCTACTGTAAGGATTTGAATTGTCTATGATAATAAGACCATAGCTGTTGAAATACAAGAACAGTTTTCATCAATGATGAACCGCCATATGAAAGTTTTTGTGGATCCAAATGAATCCTTACCGTTCAACACTAATATTGTTGCAACTATTAGAACAAGAGATGATGAACCCGTCTATTCCAAAGCTTATCCCTATCCAATGGCAACTAGCAAATTTTTTAAGGGCGAAATTTCTAATCCCCTTTAGGTGGTATTATAAGACCTTCACGGTCGCCCTTCATTAACCCAATTTGGGTAGTTAACAAAAAAGGAACTGACGGTTCCGAAAAACGAAAAATACGTCTTGTTATAGATTTCAGGAAACTGAATGAAAAAACTATAAGCGACAAGTACTCGATTTCCGATATAACAATTATTCTTTCAAATTTAGGACAATCGTCCTTCTTCACAACGTAAGACTTAAAATCTGGATTTCATCAGATTATATCATCTGAAAGAAAAAAATAATGGAAAATACGAGTTTTGCAGACTTCCATTCGGGCTAAAGAATGAATCCAGCATTTTTCAAAGAACCATAGGCGATGTTTTAAAGGAGGAAATTGGAAATATCTGTCAAATCTACGTTGACGATATTATTATATTTTCAAAAACAAAAGAAGATCATCTTAGGCAGATAAGCTATATCCTCCATAAACTTTACCAAACCACATGCGCGTTTCTCTCGAAACGTCAAAATTTTTAAGACGGAAATGGAGTTTTTGGGATTTATCGTATCCAATAAGGGTATAAGAACTTGCCCAGACAAAATAAAAGATATTGTCAATAACGAGCTTCCTAAAATACTTCGAAGCCTGCGATCGTTTCTCGGTCTATCAGGATATTATAGACGATTTGTAAGGGACTATGCCCATATTGTAAAACCCCTAACGAAATATTTACGGGGGCAGAACGGTAATGTGGCTGCAAGACAATCAAAAAATATAAGTATTAAATTGGACGACGAAGCCATAGGTGCTTTCAGGAAAATTAAAAACATTCTAACTTCCGAGGATGTGCTTCTCTTTTATCCTGACTATGAAAAAGCTTTTGATTTGACCACCGACGCATACTCACATGTTCTTGGAGCTGTACTTTAACAAAATAACATGCTCATAACTATGATTTCAAGAACATTATCCAAACGCCACCAATGAGCGTGAACTGCTAGCTATAGTCTGGTCTTTACAGAAACTTCGAAATTACTTATACGGCGTAAGAATCTGAATATTTTCACAGACCATCAACCACTAACATTCGCGATATCTGATAAAAATCCGAATGCAAAAATGAAGAGGAGAGCTTTCATAGAGCAATTTTTTCCAGAATTTTTTTTTACAAACCAGGAAAGAAAAATTACGTTGCGGACGCCCTCTCGAGGAAATATGTAAATGAATTGGAAACAGCATCTGATTGTGGAACTGTGCACAGCGAAGAAATAGTGATAAAGACCATTCGAACTGTACAAAACCAAACTAAATGAAGGGAAAAAAACGGATAAGATAACCAAACTAATTTTTAAATCTAGGATTAGACATTCCATTACATTCAAAATCATAGACGATCTTTTTGAAATACTTTAGCGGACCATTATCCCAATGTTGTTAATTTCATACACTGCGAGCTTTCAATTTTAGCGAAAATTCAAGACAGATTTCCATCTGTAAAATTTATCCATACGGAGAAATTTGTAACGGACATTTTTAACCAGAATGACCAAAGAGAAATCCTAGTTACTTGCACAATCGAGCTCATAGATTTGTACAGGAGAATATGCAACAAGTCCTCAATGACTTTTACTTCTCTGAAATTAATAAGATGCTCAAGGAAATCGTTTCAAGTTGTAAGGTATGCCGTGCGGTAAAATATCAGAGGCATCCATTAAAAGAAGAAATAAGCAAAACTCCAATACCATCTTACCCCGGTGAAATCCTGCATGTAGACATTTACTCAATGGACAAATTACATTTTTTAACTTGCATAGATAAATTTTCAAAGTTTGGAATTGTCATGTCAATAGGGTCTCGTGCTTTAATCGACGTAAAAGTACCCCTTTTGGCTGTTCCCAATATTTATAAGAATACAAAAATAATAGTATGTGATAACGAAAGATCCCTAAATTCGGAAACAATTAAATCATTACTCAGAGATCACTTCAATGCAACTATCATTTCAACACCACCATTCCATAGCACAACTAATGGACAAGTGGAAAGATTCCACAGCACCTTAACAGAAATAGCTAGATGTATTAAATTGCAAAAAAATATTAACGATAGTAATGAGCTAATACTCCTTGCTGCTACTGAATACAATAGAACCGCAAGCTCATTGACATTATTCACTCGATGTCACCCGCGTTAAGAAATGACATTAAAAATAAACTACAACAAACACAGGAAATAAATTTAAATTATTATAATAGGAAAAAGCAAATTCGTATATTTAAACCTGGTGATAAGGTATTTGTACGTACTAACAAACGAAATAAGTTTTCATAACTTTTTGTCGAAAAAGTAGTGCAGAAAGATTTAGGAACTGTACATAAAGATAATACAAGATAATTTTTTTTCCTTGGCTACTGCATTTAATCTTAATGCATTCTCCATACTCGAAGCTCCTGGACTACACACAGGCTCGTTTTATATCTATCCATGATGGGAAAGTGGCCATTTACGACGACTTCGGCTATCTCAAGCATTGTACCAATCTAACGAAGTACAAACTTCTGGCTTACCAAACACTTAAATTCATACCCCTGTTTACTAAAACGGAATACAAAAAGGCAATACAAGCTGACGTAGATCAAATATTATATCGTTTGAGCACACTTAGGATTCATGCTCGTCATGCACGGAGCATTAACTTTTTAGGAACGGCTTTGAAGTATATTGCCGGTAATCCTGACTTTGATTATTTTAACGAGGTGAAAATTAGGGAGGAGGCCCTTATAAGCAAACGAGCCGCAAATTGTAATAAACACGGAGTTGCAGGAGAAAATTCACCAACTAACCAGAACAGTGAATGAACTTGTAGGCAATACTGAAGAAATTAAAACTGGTTCAGAAAACTTATTCGAAATAATTGCAAGTAGGAATAAGGCTGTCATAACTGACTTAGATAACATAATTTACTCTATCATGTTCGGCAAAGTAAATGTTGTAAGTCTCATAATATTAGATGACAAAGAAATAGAATCCATAATTAGAACGGAGCACTTCATCAATGTGTTAACGATATACTATTCTTTTTTATAAAACATCCAAAAAACGATTAGTAAGTAACAATAAAAAATATTAAGTTATTTCCTGTAATACACGTAGATAGAATAATAGTTTTAGAAATAAATGATGTTGCGGAATGTGAAAACACTTATATGCCCCTAAAAAATTGTAAGCAACCAACGTTCTTATCGTTTTGTGAATTAAACGCCAATACGACATGTGTGCAGCAACTACTGAACAACAATACGGCCTTATGCAAGACATCCCCAGGATCCCTGATCGATCCAATTAATGTTGTTGAAGATGGACTTATAATCATCAATGACCAAATCGCAAAAGTTCAGGAACTAAACAGGGAACCAATTACTTCGAATGGAACTTACTTGTTAGTATTCGAAGAGAAAACAACCATCAACGATAAGGCTTACATCAACAAGAAAATAACTCGTTTGAACCCAGAACCTCTTAGGGCACAAATGATCAATATATCAGAACACCTCATAACGCTATCTTTACCCTACCTCAACGAGGTTCATCTAAGGAATCTGGATCACATCGCCACCATAAAACAAGAACACAAAAAATATAGTGGCTAATTATATTTGCCCTTGTAATTGGCATAATTTGTATAAGATTCTTAACATCAAAGCTACGAAATGAGTGAAAATGAAACAAATGAAACCACAATAAAACTGTCGCTAATGCTGTTAATGTCATGGAAATTAATAAAGAGGCGATGGAACAGGACATCCTCAAAGACTCGCGCAAAGCTGAGGACAGCTTAGTTTAAAGGGGGGAGTAGTTTAAAAAATATTGTTGTCAACGTTTGTACTTTTAAGACATTGCATTTCCTAAATCCAATCCGATTCCAATTACCTTTCGCACAGATAGGATTTCCTGTACGTTCTCCCTACACACAACACAGCCGATACCACACATCCAGCACTCTTCCAGTACCTCAATACAGCACACTAACCTCACACAACGCACTCATATTTCACGTATCCCAATATCAGCACTTCCTTCCGTTCAGTTTGATCTGAAAAATAAAAATTGGTCTTTCAAGATCACCATAGGTGATATGACATATTTGTTTAATTTGACTTCGTTCCAGATAATGATTTTGCATGCTACCAAAATGTTGGCCATTGCTGAATGTTTCGCTATGTTACATATTAGTTCTTCAAGTGCCTGAAGGTTTAAGGCAATTTCAATGTCGAATGAGCGGTTCGACAACCTTCCAGCAGCGTAGCTGCTATTCCAGAAGAAGCAACTGCTACGGCATTATCTGATCTTGCACGAACTGTGGCCAATATCAATGATATGAGACATCTTTTTCCAGTGCCACCAGGCTCATCAAAGAAAAATGTGCCATCTTTCCATCACCAATTGCCTTCATCAGCATATCGTATACGAAGCAATTGGCTTAATGCATTTGCGTCGTATTCACGTTCACGATGCAATTCTCGTTCGAAAGCATCGTTTATTCCACGATCTGGTGATGGCATTCCATATCTGACTAATAAACTGCCGCACATGAGGTAACTCATGTCTTCTGTCAAAACCAAAGCCTGGTTGTGCATCTCTTCGTTCATCAAGATTAGTGAAGATTCAGATCCTCTGAATGGACACGACCTCGATGCGAAATGTCTTTTTACATGTCATCCTAGTACTTGTCCCGCAATTCACGTGGATTCGATGGAATACATGTGGAAATTAAAGCAAAAAATGTGCGTATCTGATCACTTTGGCAAATGTTGTGGCTGGTGGGTTTTGAACACGTTGAGCGGCATTTGCTGCAGTGAAATAAACTCGTTGACCGTTCTCCAGATGCACTGCTAAATGCGTAAGAGTAGGATAGCGTTCATGAATGGGAAATGAGAATATACGTCATATCGCCTCATTGCAGCACGTTACGTGTGTTGGAAAGGAGTGGCAAATACGGAACAATCCAAGAGTTGTTGATCAAGAAATCATTACCATTCACTTTGACTGTGATTGTTCTACCCCCATCATCAGATGATCGATGCCGATGTAGTGGATAACCATCGTTGCCAGTCATTGTCTCATCAGTCAAATAACGCTTGGAACACTTGCCGTCAACCATGTACGGTGATTGTGGGTTAATTCCGCCACACTGACCATGAATCATGTGGCATCGTGCAGGTCTGGATCGGTATCGGGATCAGGAATCTCGGCACATATGATATCATCAATTTTGTCTGGTTGCATTCTTTCGACTACCCAAATGAGAATGTGCGCATGCGGAAGCCTCTTTTTTGCTATTCAATCGAATACATCCAACATCTAGTATCCCCAAAGACACGATGCTTAACAATGTAGTACTCCAGCGACCGGATTTTTTTCCTGAATGTACGTGTGGTGATATCGTGCTGATCACTTGACGTTTGTTCAGTAAACAGCAGTTGAACAATTTCTATCCATTTTGGGTTGCACCTGAAGGTGATGAACGGGTCTGGACGGCCATAATTACGTACGTATGTCATTGCATCTTGCGCATTTTAATTTATATGACGTGGGCTGCCAACGAACGTCACCGGTAAAATGGTCATCAGACCAATATCAGCTGCATTTCCTTCGGTGGAAATTTCTTCGCGTAAATGAATATACTCCTCAGTACTTAGTTCGGTTTTATTTAATCGGATAAAAAGGAGGCGCTCCGCTTCTATTTTGGCATACATATTGACGCAAAATTGCTGAAATAATCGGCGAAATCAAAGCAAATAACTATCGATATTTTGGCGAATCATCAAACGATATGCGTAGAAATTCATTGCGCATTGGTGGTTTCCTCACCTAAAATGATATCAATGACATCAGTGTCATATTGAAATGAAAATTTTTATGATATCGATTCTCACCGGTCAATGGATTTATCATCTTGATGTTGATGTAATATCCATCGTCTCCTTATCAAAACATCAGTTGGTATTGCAATGCATCGTATGAACGATGTGTTTTGGATATTCGTTGCAATTGCCCAGAGTCCCAACGTATGAGCACAACATCACGTGATTCGTTCTGTTCGTGCTATCCAGCAGGTCGTTTATCCGCTCTGATCACGACTGTATAGTCATCACTTGCCATGCGGTCCAATGCAGTTCTGAAAAACCGAACCAATGCATGATGTTCATGAAGTAGCTGGTGCAGATGTCGAAGAATTTATCTTTTCATTGCGGTATTGATTGTTTGCCGCTAATCAAGTTGATTTTCCGCATTACCCATGAAGTAGATTTGGAGGAATTTATGGTGTGCGTCTTCAAGCGGTAGCAATGATCCAATTCGATGGTAAATTTGAAATTAGAATCAATGATTTTGTTTAATTTATTAACTCTTTTCTATAATTAAATTTAATTCCATTAATCTTTTTTTACCTTGAATGTCGGATTGAATCCGCGTTCATCAAAAAAAACTGCTCCAAACGAAGTCATTTGAAAGCATTCATTGTATTCTGGTTGTTTGATAGAAAATGACGTGATTCTGGTGTTTCACCACGAAGCAAAGAATGCAACGGCTCTGGTGGCAAGGGCAATGGTGGTAATTTGACCTAACCACAGAGACAACACAATTCAGGCGTTTCTCCACGGAACTTGTCTTTGTGTTTCCACGGAATTGTTTTTGTAGCATTTTTTTTTTCACGCATTAAAACGAACATGATTTCAAATGCTGGTTGGGTATATTTGGTCTGACAATGCTGCTGAAGGGAACAGAAGGGACACACATTTGTATATGCACGTTTATTACAACAATATCCTTGCATGCATGAACATTCACTTGTTGAGTTGGTGTGTTCTGTTTTCCTTTCTGCAGCAAGGTGCTGTTCGTGTTCCATCACAATTACTATTTCGTTCATGGATCACATGGTTAGTGGATTCAATAGTTCACAATGCCAGTCAATTATCTAAACCACCCTTAAATATTGACTGTGAAACAGAAAACTTCTTGAGTCAAGCTTATGTTCGAACTTATAGTTAGCTATCCCAGTGGATAAGCTTGCACTGAGAAAAATGGCATAAAGGATTTTTTCGGTCACACATATGGCAAAAATTACGGGTAAATCATATCTTCTTAAAAATACTTGAGATATTGAAACCTTGAAAACCGTGATGATGTCTAGTGTTGAGTAGCTTGTTCTCATAAATCGACCGGTCGAACCATTAAATAAAGTGTGTTTCTCAAACATTTGTTTTAAAATAAAGTGCGCGAAACTTGTTTATTTTTTTGTTTTTGTTTAGTTAAATAAATTAGTTTTTTCCATATTTTAATCAGTGCCTATACTTAAACTTGGCATTTCAAATCATAAATTTCTTGCAATTTACTTCGCCACTTTTCTCCGCTGGCAAAACTCTCAGCACACACACACCATGCTATCCACGAAATCGAAAACTCAACAACTAAAAGCTGCTCTCTCAACGCCACCAACTTGCTACAACTCTCCAGCATTGAAGCAGGCCACCGAACAAAGCAGTCTTACTTCGGCAGAAAACGATCTTGATTGTCGTTTCAGCAAACTAACAGGAACGAATGAAATGTCCAAAGTACATAATAACCTTTTACTCAAAGTCACCGAAATTGAAATCAACTTTTCAATGAAATTTGAAAGTCTGACTAATACTGTGACTGACATTCTTCAGCTCATCGAGAAAATTGAATCAGACAAAGTTCACAATACAACTATAGTAAAAGAAGAGTTTCGGTTATTGCAATTGTAGATAGATGCCTTAGAACGTCAAGACTTTGCTGCGGACGCTGTACTGTTTGGTGTTCATGGACTACCTGAGAAAAATCTAAAACATATGTTCAATAAATTATGACATATTATGTCCTGTGCTAAGACAAACCTTCCGTGTTAAATTCAACAAAAATCCGCTAGACAATCACCAATAATACTGAAATTCAATTTATCTCACGAGAGAAACTGTTTTCTTCGATCTGGGTCTCTCTACCGAAAAGCGTACGTCAAAATCAGCTGACCTCTGTGCACACAAAATTTGGATCTGTGTACGATAAGTTCCCCGCTGAAGACAAAATACTCTCGTTGAAGACCTCGATCGCTTGAGTGTTGGCGCAGCGTACTAAAGTGATACCATCAATCATTTTTTTTTACCTTTTTATCTTCCACTTTTTTCTCCTTTAATTAATAAATATCTCTTTTTTTAATACTTCTTATTTTTTTTCTTAACCGTTTTTTCTTTTTATTACCTTTTTCTTACTCACTTAACTTGTTCTTCCTTTTTCCTTGTGAGTGATAATAGCCAAACAGCTTCTTATTTTTGTGCATATTTTAACAAATGGTTTGCCCTTCCTTCTCTGCCTAATTTTTTTTTAATTTCTTTTTTATTTAATTTCCAGGCCAACTTATACTAGACAAAAATGACATAAAAATCTATCTTAACATCTAACAATTCATGTCCTTAATTCTATCTTACTGACCCTTCGCGGATACTCTAAGATACTCTAATAGCCTTTCGGCGCCTAAACTATTGTTTCTGTTTTTTTTTTGTCCTTAGGACAGACTTCATTGTTTCAGACTTACTGGCCAAGAAAACTAAGAAAAACTTGGCGCACTATACATACATAATATTACCTAACCTAAATCTAAACCTAAGCCCTATTACCTATTAAAAAACCTAAGAAAACTTAATCTAATTTTATCTATGTCCGTAATACTACGGACGTGTACACAAGAGCGTGAACGTTATTTATATGCGCAACATATATAATCCATACGCCCTTGTGAACCTTTTTTTTACATTTTTTTTCTAATCTACCTTACAACTAGGTAATATGGCCGTTATACCAACTAAACGATTTCTAATATCATATAGGCAGGGGCGGCGAAGGCGGAGACTGGTTCTGGTGTAACCACCAAAAGAAGTGCCGCTCCTTATCACTCTATCTCTCCTGTCTCGAGTAGAGATCGCTCTACTGAACCGGAGAAGATCTTCGTGTTCGCGGACGACATCCGATTCGTAGAGGAGTCGCCTGTCAACTGTTCGGCGCACCGCGTGGTAGATTACAGGACATCCTTCCGTGTCCTGGATCAAGCTGATCGAATCAAAATAGATGAACGACTCAGTTAGAACAAAGCCGTTGGCACCCTCGCATGGTACATATAATTGGGATAGTAAGCCCCGAAGATCAGGTCCGAAGGTAGATGTCACTAATACCTTGTTTCAACGTGACTTTAACAAGACTTTAACATATTGCGATGACTGGAAGCTGCTTATAAATTACCAGATGTCTGAAACTGTCTTTTTCCGTACCCCGCTGGCTATGGCCTCAAGGAATATGCGCGTAAACGCCACTAAGCATCGGCGTACGCGATTAGGTGCGGCATAGACCTTAGGAGGCCTGCAGTGAAAATAGCAAACAATATCGGAGAACCAGCAGCCCCCTGCTGTAGACCAACATTGATTGAGGTCAGTAGTTGTTCGTTGTCAGTTGTTCTGGGAAGTCGAACGATCTGCATGTCATTTTGATCTTTCCTTCTGAATATTTTATTTACTTGCGGGAACATACCCGGGTTGCTGGATCGTACAGCTCGGTTTTGATTGCCCCAGTGCAAGCTTATAGCTAAATTGAAATTGATTCTTATTAGTTGTTGGAGGTTTTTGATCTCTGACTTTCGGACTTCTTGGATCTGTAAACCGTCTGTGCAAGAGTTTAAGTCTTGACAGCAGTCTACTTTTATACACATGAAGTGCATCGAAGGTGGCATTCCGATAAACATCAGAGTCATCGGAGTGCGCTACCTTCGGCATTGTCTTGTCCATTGTACCTATTATGACGTTGTCCATTCGTCTGAGGTAGCCGTCAACCTCTTTGATTGTACGGTTTCTATTCGTTGGTGAATTTATCCTACTCGACCGGATTTCAGTGGATAAAGCCCTGGAGAAACGTGGCCATCGAGCCTTATTGTAATTATAAGGCTTTCTCTAGACATATTCCCCCAGTTCAACCACCTCCTTCGGGATCTGGATAACCACTGAAAAAGCACGATGATCACTATCGTACTCTATCGTGGTTAAGCAGTTCCGTGTACTTCTATCTATGTCATGTAAAGTCAGTCGTCTGTCCATCAGATCCAGACAATTTCCGCTTCTGGGAAATGATGGTATCTCGGTTGCAAGCAGGCCTGCTCTCAATTCGTCATGCTCAGTCAACCAGTTCTTTAAGGCGATCCCCCGGGTGCAGTTTCTTAACATCCCCATTCTCTATGCCTAGAGTTAAAATCTCCTGCTATGATAAAATAATTATCTTCCGAGCCCAGTAGTATGCTTGCAAAAAGAGTTTCGAGCTCTGGAATGAGGATGTGATCGAGATTTGAATTATCCGGTGCATAGAGAGCGATCACATATGACCGCTTACCACCCGAGAGGGATATGCGGGCGGTGCACGTCTCTAGCAACCGAAATCAACGCGCTTCATTGCTGTACATGATGTCATGGGAACTCCTCCACCTTGATGGGTGCGATCTCTCCGAATGATTATATAATTATTATACCTGAGCTTGTGCGTTTGGTTAAGCTTGGTTTCGCTAACCATTATCACATCAGGATTGCGGTATTTTAACAGGTAGCCGAAGGTGAATTTTCTAGGTTTCTATTCGTCCCTCTTAGTAAATTTACATTCGCGCGAGGATCTTAAGGTTGCTAGCTGCGCGAGTTACATACATTAGCACCAAAACTCCGACAACAACACGAAATGCTGACATAGAACTTGCCAATGACCTGCCAAGTGCATATCAGATTAAACAAGAAACAAAACCGCTTGCTTGGTATTTGTAAGATACAAACAGCGATCATTCACATGTTCAATTTCCGCTCATTCTGTTTTGTCGAGTAATCGTAATGTTACAGTCGGTCATAAGTCCGACTCATGTCCTTAATTCTATCTTACTGACCCTTCGCGGGTACTCTAAGATACTCTAATAGCCTTTCGGCGCCTAAACTATTGTTTCTGTTTTTTTTTGTCCTTAGGACAGACTTCATTGTTTCAGACTTACTGGCCAAGAAAACTAAGAAAAACTTGGCGCACTATACATACATAATATTACCTAACCTAAATATAAACCTAAGCCCTATTACCTATTAAAAAACCTAAGAAAACTTAATCTAACTTTATCTATGTCCGTAATCCTACGGACGTGTACACAAGAGCGTGAACGTTATTTATATGCCTAACATATATAATCCATACGCCCTTGTGTACCTTTTTTTTACATTTTTTTCTAATCTACCTTACAACTAGGTAATATGGCCGTTATACCAACTAAACGATTTCTAATATCATATAGGCAGGGGCGGCGAAGGCGGAGACTGGTTCTGGTGTAACCACCAAAAGAAGTGCCGCTCCTTATCACTCTATCTCTCCTGTCTCGAGTAGAGATCGCTCTACTGAACCGGAGAAGATCTTCGTGTTCGCGGACGACATCCGATTCGTAGAGGAGTCGCCTGTCAACTGTTCGGCGCACCGCGTGGTAGATTACAGGACATCCTTCCGTGTCCTGGATCAAGCTGATCGAATCAAAATTGATGAACGACTCAGTTAGAACAAAGCCGTTGGCACCCTCGCATGGTACATATAATTGGGATAGTAAGCCCCGAAGATCAGGTCCGAAGGTAGATGTCACTAATACCTTGTTTCAACGTGACTTTAACATATTGCGATGACTGGAAGCTGCTTATAAATTACCAGATGTCTGAAACTGTCTTTTTCCGTACCCCGCTGGCTATGGCCTCAAGGAATATGCGCGTAAACGCCACTAAGCATCGGCGTACGCGATTAGGTGCGGCATAGACCTTAGGAGGCCTGCAGTGAAAATAGCAAACAATATCGGAGAACCAGCAGCCCCCTGCTGTAGACCATTATTGATATTAAAAACTGTGCTAGAAGTTACGCCGCCACTTTTTACGACGAACTTTCTACCTGTTATCATGTCACATATCTTGTATAGCAATGTTTTATGCAAGCCAAGTCTGACGAGCTTAAGGAAAAGGCCCTCTAGCCAAACGGTGTCGAACGCCTTCTCTGAGTCGATCAGAAGGGCAACCGTTTTTTTTTTTTTTTTTTTAATTAATTTTTATTATTTACTTCATGACAACTTATATACTAGACAAAAATGCTTAAAACTAGTTACTTATTCTAACTTACTGACCCTAGCAGGTACACTAAGCTAAACTTAAACTTATTCTATGTCTTTCGACTTAATCTAACATTATTTTGTAAAAAGAAAATTTTAACATGACTAATAAATAATAAGAAAAAAATGTAAAAACTTAATGACCGAACATATTTTTTTTAAAAGAAACTACAAGCTAACTTACATTCTACCTTAAAATAAAAATTACAAACTATCTTAAGCTAATCTACGTATATATACATATACACATTTGTATAGCTATATACACATGCGTATACGCATATATCCTTATATACATAATGCATATATATATCGTTATGCATATATACATATACATTCATCGTTTTTTTCTTATTTTTTTTTTTTTTTATTTTTATTTTTTTTTTACTTTTTTATAATAATTAACATAAACAGCTTACCCACTACCTTACAACTACGCTAAAATATGTAAGTCGGCCATAGGTTACAGCTGATATTAAATCCGCTGCAAGACGTGGACCGACTACTCCCCATGAGGGGGTCTGAATTACCCTTTCTAACCGGGGTCTAAAGGGTTCGAAGCTGGAGTTCTCTCGCTCCCCAGCCACCAGAACTTTCGGTGTTGTAAAGCAACATCCAGCACATCCCGCCTAGATACCGCCGTACGGAACCGGAGGAGACCCTCCTCAGCTCGTTGTGCGACGGAGCGGTCGTGGTTGAGTCGCCCATCCACAGTTGATCTGGCGATGTGATAGATGAGCGGTACCGCATTTATGTTTTGTATCAGACCGTGCTTATCCAAATGGAGGAATGCTTCTGGAGGGACGAAGCCGTTGTGACGTACCCTTTCGTGGTATAGTGGGTTGGGGTAGTAAGCCCCAGAGATCAGATTGTTGACCGAGTTCATCGCTCTAGCAGTGTGACCTCGAACCAACTTCAACAGGAAATTGTCCACTCTTATCAGGTTTTCCCTGTTGTATAAGACCTCATTGGAATAGTATTTTAAGTACTGGGACTCTGGAGTTCGATAAAGGCGAAGGCAAGCCCAAAGACAAGCCCTCTCGAACAACCGAATCTTTTCCATTAAGCTTGCACTCACGTTGAACCACACGGGACAGCCATAGGTGAGCATTGGCCGCATGAGCGCCATGTAGCAGATGACCTTACCCCTTGCATCGAGTTGGCTGTTGTAAAACAGTCTCTTTGTAAGGGCAAAAGCGCCTCGGGCCCTGGCCAGAGCAGCATCTACATGTTTGTTAAAATATAGATACTGATCTAGCCAAATCCCCAGGTATCTGACTACAGTCCTTTGCGCCAGTGGTTCCCCGTGTCTTCCAACGATTGTGAATTTTCGCCAATTCTTTTTCGTGTCCGCCAAGGCCTTATACAACGGCGTCCTGAACAGAATGGTTTCCGACTTCTGGAGGTTGATATTCAACTTCCAGTCATCGCAACTCCTCATGAATGAATCGAAGTCACCCTGCGTGAGAGTAGTGATTTCCTCGATCTTTTTGCCTGATCTGTACACGATCAAGTCATCGGCGTACGCAATTGCATGAGGAAGAGAACTTAACAGATCGCTCAAGTAAATGTTAAACAGGATCGGCGAATTAACGGCACCCTGTTGGAGACCATTTTTAACTTGGAATACACCTCTGGAAGTCACGTTGCCATTCTTGACTACGAACCGTCTACCGGTAAGCATGTTACACAGTAGGTAAAGCAGTGGTTTGCTAATGCCTAGCCGATTGAGCTTGTAGAAAAGTCCTTCTAACCATACGGTGTCAAAGGCCTTCACCAGGTCAATCAAGCAGGCACCCGTACATTGTTTCTGGGTTTTGTTCCATTGGATATCCGACACCAGTTTCGACGCGGCATGAATAGTGTCATGCCCCGCTTTGAAACCGAATTGGTTATGCGGAATAATATGTTTGTCTTCAGTCCAGTTGATCAAGGCTCTATTGATCACCTTTTCGAATACCTTGCTGATGTTCGGAAGGAGACTAATTGACCGGAGGTTGCACGGATTCGAAGAATCTTTTCCTCGCTTGGATATGGGTTGCACAATCGCAGTTTTCTAATGCTCCGGATAATATGCATTATTCAGCACATTGTTAAACAGGATTGTGTACATATTAACCACACCTAGAGGGAGATGCCTTAACACAATGTTCGAGATCTCGTCGATTCCAACAGACTTTTTCTTCTTAACTGATTCGAAGACCGCTTTGAGCTCTGTCTTCGATATGAACGGGGGATTAACCCCTTCGTCGGCGATGGCATTATCTGCCATGTTATCATCATTGAACACGACAAAGCCAGTGTTCTCAGATCGCCATTGTTGCATGTCTTCTCGAAGTTGAGAGTTGCTAGCCATTATGCGGTTCTGCAGGTCGTGATTCGGGCGCCCACTCTCGTTCACCTTGTACACTTCCTGAAAGACCGCGCCAAGTACCTCCATTTTTTCTTGCGGATCTTCGACCACAAAGAAATTATCGTCGAGTACGGCGTTATCTGGATCAATACCTGCTGTAGTCAGTATGCGTTCATTGTCCGTCGTTCTGGGGAGCTTAAGACACGGAAGATCGCTATTCTTACTTCTAAAGAATTTGTTTATCTGTGGAAACATGCTCGGGTTGTTAGATCTAACAGCCCGAATCTTACTGTCCCAGTGGAAGTTAACCGAAATTCTATAATTTTGAGCAATCAACGTTTGTACATTCTTGATGAGTGATTTCAGGGTCCTAATTTCCTCGTCTCGTCTGTCAGTAAACCGTCTGTACAAGGTTTTTAATCTTGACAGGAGTCTACTTTTTCGTTGGTAGAGTGCGTCGATTGTCGCATTGCGGTACAAGTTTTCATTGTTTGTGCGTGTATACCGAGGTATGTCCATGGTTCGTTTAATTGTCTCGTCCAATTGAATTAGATACTTGTCAATCTCTTCGTTTGACAAGTTTCTATTGGACGGTATGTGGAGCGCATTCGAAGAGAGTGCTCTTGTCATTTGTCTGGAGAAGCGTGTCGAGCCTTATTGTAATTGTAAGGGTACGTTTGAACAAACTCTCCTAACACCGCAATATCGTTGGGGATCTTGATTTCGGCACTGAGTCCGCAATGGTCACTGAGATACACGAATGTGTTCAAACAGTTTACCGTTTGTGAGTTTGTGTCTGTCAGCTGCAGTCTTGCGTCTAGCAGCAGTAGATCCAGATAAGAGCCGCTCCTGGGATAGGACGAGATCTCAGTTGCTTTCAAATCGTGTCTATACTCGACACTGTGTAAGCAAAACCAGCTGTAAAGCTGGTCCCCTCTATTGTTGGAAATTGTGTTTTCCCAATATCCATGTCGGGCATTAAAGTCCCCGGCCAGAATAAAGTAGTTTTCCTCCGAGTCCAGCCTCAGACATCGAAAGAGTGAATCGAGCTCTGATATCATTGTTCCGGAATGAGAAGAGCCGGAGGAGTAGACCGACACCGCATACAACTTCTTTCCACTACGGAGAGAAATGCATATGATGCAGGCCTCCAACCCCTGAAACCTACTTACGTCACTACTATGTACTACCTTGTGTTCAATGTTATTTTTTATGAGAATCGCAACACCGCCTCCACCATTGGAATTGGGCCGGTCTCTTCTAATAATATTATATTTACTGTGCTCCAATTTGCCTCTCCGAGTTAGCTTTGTTTCGCTAATCAGCATCAGCTCTGGGCTTTGATCGTCCAACAATCTGTAGAGCTCGTTTTTTCGATCGATCCCTGTCAATGAATTTCCATTCACTGCAAGGATCTTATAAGCACATCCCGTTTGCGCAGCCATTAAGATTGTTGACGTGCTGGAGTCTGCAGGAGCGCCAGAATTTGGCCACCGTGCTCCTCTAACCGATCCATACGCATTTCGATGGATGTTTTCCAATCGAGCGCTGGATCGTGTGCTCTTGGCACTGAGACTGGCGGCACTACCTTTGGTAGCTCCTTTTCCGTGCTCCTCTGACTAGACGCCAGTTGGGCGTAAGTCACTTGAGGGGTGACGGTTATGGCTGCCCCAAGTGGATTTTTCACTGGAGGCTGCTTCTGCAGAATCATTTGTTTCTTCCACTCTTGGAACTTAGGTTAACCCCGATAGTTAGCGGTGTGCCCTGCGTTCCCGCAGAGTACGCACATTAGCTGACTTTTGTCAGTTGTTCCTTCTATCCCCAGCGGGCAGTCCTCCGCCTTGTGGTTTTTGCTGCACTTCACGCATCGAGGCCGCATTTGGCAGTTCGACGCGGCGTGCCCAAACCTTTGGCAGCGAGCTCATTGGAGAATGCCGTCGCTCCTTATTATGCTGTCCCAGATGCAATTTAGGTAATCTAAGAACTTGATTTTCTTTAGATTGCCCGGTTTGTTTGTGGGAGAAACCTGTACAATATAAAAGGGTAGTTTCCGCCCTTCTCTCTTTGCCTTCGCTGTGGTGAAAGGCTTAACCCCGACGATCTCGACACCGTCGCACACTTGCTCTCTGAGCATTTGGAAGACCCTCTCCGCCTCAATCGGCGTGGGGATCTTCAACAACATACTATGACATTTTTCGCTTTTCGGGGTGTATGAGAAGAACTCCAACCTCGAAATTTTCAAATATTCCTTCATTTTATTATATTGTTCCACCGTCTTGCACTGGATTGAATACTTTTCAAAACCCTTATTTTTTTTAATAATAAAATTGCCACTACCTATGGCTTCCTTACATACCTTAGCGGTCTGTTCTACATTTGCCTTGTAGATGTTTATAGGTGGCACCTTTTCCATCTTTTGTGGCCGCTGCTGTTGCTGGGGAGCTGACGTTTTCTGCTGCTTCTGCGTCCTGAGTGTCTGTGTTGCTGACTGCTGATGTTGCACTGCTGGCTGATGCTTCACTGCTGTCTGGTGGTGCGCTGCTGCCTGGTGCTGCGCTGCTGACTGTTGCTGCGCTGATGACGATGGCTGCTTCTGTGCAGCTGTTTGCTGTTGTTGCTTAGCTGTTGGCTGTTGTTGCTGCTGGGTTGCTGGTAGAAGTTGCTGCTGGATTTCGGGCAGTTTTTGCTTCAGCCCTGAAGTCTTCTTCGATTTCTGAACCGACTGTTGCTGCCGCTTTTGTTGGTGTTGGGCCTCTTTCTTCTGGTCCAACGCTTGTCGGGCGAGAGTCATTTCTCTCAGAACTCTTATTCCTTGGAGGAGACGACTGACTTTTTCCTCCAGACCTTGTACTTCGGTTTCTTTATCACGAAGTACTCGCTCCACCTCATCCTCAGTCTCGGAGGCCAACGATTCAAAGCTGTTGCTACTAATCGCAAACAGCCTTCTCCTCCGTCGGACACATACCGTACCTCCTCTTCTTCCTCAGTTTTGGCTGCTGCTGCTTCGGACGTCACCGTCGCGTCACTCGCCTCTTCTCCCTGCAGCCCCTCGGGAGACGCCCTGGTGTTGCGGCGTTTAGCATTCTTTGGAATGGTTTTCTTCCTCCTCCTCTTTGTTGTACCTTCTTGGGGCACCGTTGACTGGTGGCCTGATTCTGCCACCGGTTGTTGTCCGCTTCTAAGAGCGCGGACCGCTCTTGGGATTCCATTTTCCCGATTTCACTCACTTGTTAAGTGATTTTTTTTATTGTTATTTAATTAAAAAAAATGTATTTTTCACTTCGCCCTCAACAGGGCTCGAACTTGGGACCTGTTGAGCCAAGAGTACTGACTCTTTTTTTTTTTTTTTTTAACATAATTTTATTCAATTTATTCTGTTTCCTTACTTGCTAGACAAAATTACTTAAAACTAGCTTAACTATCTTAAGAATTACAAATGTTCTGAATACTAACCTACTGACCCTATGCTAATAATATAATACTCTAAGCTAATTTAGCGACTATAAGCTAATCTGATCTGCTTTCTAAATGTGCCTTTCGGCTTAATCTACGTTTTTTTTAGTCATTAAGACAATCTTTTATTTCTTTATTAATTTGCCAAGAAAACTTGTAAAAAACTTGGCTAAGCTTAACTACTTACACTACCTAATACTAACTTACCCTAAGATAAAACTTAATACTATCTTAACTATGTCGGTAACAGTACGTGCACCAGGGCGTATATGTTGTGTATATGCATAACATATATAATTTATACGCCGTGATGCACCTTTTTTTTTGTTTTTGTTTCATATATATATATATATTTTTTTTTTTTGGATTTAATGTTTTATTTTTTTTTTTTTTTCTCTTAAAGCTACCTTAAAAACTATGTACGCTGGCGACTATGGTCAACTACCTTATCCTGTAGAAATGATAGCGGTGGCGGAGGCTGGTTTTGGTGTAACCACCAGTAAAATTGCCGTTCTTTGGCAGACTTTTTCTTATCTTGAGCGGGGATCGCTCTACTGAACCGGAGGAGATCCTCGTGGGTGCGAACGACATCCGGTTCGTATTGAAGTCGCCTATCCACTGTTCGGCGTACGACATGGAAGATGATAGGACATCCTTGTGGATCCTGTATAAGGCCAATTGTGTCTATATAGAGGAATGCATCGGGAGGAATAAAGCCCTTAAGGCGCACCCTTTCATGGTACATACTATTGGGGTAGTAAGCCCCAAAGATCAGACTGTTGGACGAGGTCATAGCTCGTGCAGTGTGCCTTCTGATTAGTTTAATAATAAAATGATCTACCCTATTCACGTTTGCTTCGTTGTACAAGACCTCGTTAGGGTAGTACTTCTTGTACTCAGACTCAGGTGTGCGATACAGACGGAGACAGCTCCTGAGACACTGCCTCTCGAACACCCTCATCTTTTCCATCTGGGAAGGACTCACGTTGAACCACAATGGACAACCGTACACCATAATGGGCCATACTAGGGCCATGTAGCATATTACCTTCACTCTGGTATCAAGTTGGCTGCTGAAAAACAACCTTCTTGCCGCAGCAAAGGCTTTTCTGGCTTTCGTCAGAGCAATATCTATATGTTTATTAAAATACAGATATTGATCCAGCCAAATGCCTAGATATCTAACTACACCTTTTACAGCTAACGGCCGACCATGCGGGTCAACTATGCCGAACTTACGCCAGTCTTGCGCGTATCCCGCGTTGCCCTGTCCAACTGGGTCCGGAAAAGACTAGTTTCGCACTTCTGGAAGTTGATAAGCAGCTTCCAGTCGTCGCAAAATCTCTGGATTTTCTCGAAGTCACGCTGCAACAAGATGTTTATTACCTCGACCTTCGGACCTGATCTGTACGCAACTAGGTCGTAGGCGTACGCAATTAAGTGCGGCATGGAACCTATAAGATCTGCAGTGAATATAGAAAACAAGATCGGGGAACCAATGGCCCCTATTGCAGACCGTTCTTAATGTTAAAGACCGTAGTGGAAGTAACGTCACCATTTTTAACAAAGAACTTTCTACCTGTTATCATGTCATAGACCATGTATAGCAATGGTTTACTTATGCCAAGCCTGACCAGCTTGAGGAAGAGGCCCTCCAACCAAACGGTGTCGAACGCCTTCTCCAAGTCAATCAGGCAGGCACCCGTGCACTGATTTTTGTTTTTATTCCATTGTATGTCGAACACCAGTTTTGACGCGGCATTAATGGTATCATGCCCCGCTCGGCATCCGAACTGGTTGTCCGGTATGATTTTCTTTTCATCAGCCCATTGCTTCAGAACTCGAATGACTATCTTTTCAAAAACCTTGTTTATGCAGGGAAGAAGACTGATCGACCGAAGATTTGTCGGAATGGACTTATCTTTGTCCCGTTTAGGGATCGGTTGAAAAACAGCTGTTTTCCAGTGCGTGGGGTAATGTGCATTACTCAGCGCATTGTTGAACAAGGTTGTGTAAATTTGGACCGCTTCACAATGTTCGGTATTCCATCGATTCCCACAGACTTTTTCTTCTTCAGCGAGTGGAAGATACCCAGAAGATCTTCTTGAGAAATCAAGATGTGATTCCCATTATTGGCGACGGCACTATGTGCCATGTTCTCGTCATTGAACCTGGTGAACCCTGGATTCTCTGATCGCCATTGGCTTATCTCATTGCGGAGATAGAAGTGGTTTAGCAATGCTCTGTTTTCCAGATCGTGATTCGGCCTACTAACCTCGTTGACCGTATACACTCTCTGGAACACTGCACCAATAGCTGTAACCTTCTCCTGGGGATCTTCCACCGCAAAGAAGTCATTGTCTAGCACTGCATCACCTGGATCGATGCCAACTGAAGTCAGTAAGTGTTCGTTGTCTGTCGTCCTCGGAAGTCTTACTATTTGAATGTCGTTTTGATCTTTCCTCCGAAATATTTTATTTACTTGCGGGAACATACCCGGGTTGTTGGATCGTACAGCCCGGATTTTGTTGCCCCAGTGCAAGCTTATAGCCAAGCTATAGTTTATTCGAATTAACTGTTGGAGGTTCTTGATCTCCGACTTCAATGCTCTGACTTCCGCGTTTTGCGGATCTGTAAAACGCCTGTGCAAGAGTTTGAGTCTTGACAGCAGCCTACTTTTGTGCACGTGAAGTGCGTCGATGGTAGCATTTCGATAAACATCGCTGTTGTCGATTTGAACTACCTTCGGAATTGTTTTGTCCATCGTACGTTTGATTACGTCGTCCATTTGTATGAGGTACCTGTCAACCTCTTCGTTCGTCAGGTTTCTGTTTGTCGGCGGATTGATCCCACTCGAGCGTAGTTCTGTCTATAAAGTCCTGGAGAAGCGTGGCCAGCGGGCCTTATTATAATTATAAGGGTGCCTCTGGACATACTCCTCCAGTCCTTCCACCTCGTTCGGGAGCTGAATAGCTGCGAAGAGCCCGCAGTGATCACTCTCGTACTCAACAGCAGTTAGACAGTTCCGTGTGCGTCTTTCCACGTCTAGGATAGTCAGTCGCTTGTCTATCAGCATCAGATCTAGATAGGACCCGCTTCTAGGATACGATGGCCTATCGGTTGCTAGCAAATCTAGCTTGAACTCAACATTGTGTTCTACCAACCAGTTATACAATGAGGTCCCCCTGGTGTTATGCACCACGTTGCCCCACTCTATATACCTCGAGTTCAAGTCCCCGGCTACGATATAGTAGTTCTCCTTCGAGCTCAGTCGAAGGCTAGTGAAAAGAGTATCGAGCTCTGAAATGAAATATTGGTTGATGCGTGCCTTGTCAGTCGCGTAGATAGCGATCACATATAGCCGCTTACCACCCCGAAGGGGGATGCGTGCGATGCACGTTTCTATGGCCTGGAATCTCCGCACTTCACCGCTATACATGACCTTATGACAAAGGACTTTTTTTATTAAGAGCGCGACACCACAAGCTAGGTAGCTTCGATCTCTTCGAATAATATTGTAATTTTTGTACCTGAGGGGGTGCGTCTGGCTTAGCTTAGTTTCGCAAACCATCAACACATCAGGATTATGGGTCTGCAACAAGTTACCGAATTTAATTGACGTTCAGGGCGGATCAGTGAATTCACATTCATTGCTAGAATTTTAAGGTTGCAGGCTGCCTGCGCAGCCATTATACCGATGTTGCGTTTGGCTCTCCAAACAGCGTCGAATAGATGAGGTCTATTCGCGCTGCTTGTTCTTGTAACTGGTTTTGGAATTGAGTTTGGAGTTGAGCGATCTGCCTCTGGATAGAGAGCAGGATCGTTTGCACATCCAAATTTGCTTCTGGTTGCCTGGCCACAGGGACCTGGGTAACTTTCGGCACTGTCTGTTGAACCGGTCGCCCAGCCGATGCCACTTGGGCATAGGAGACTGCCGGTGTAACAGTGGTAGCTGGAGCACGGGGCACTGGCCTCGCTTCTACCATTTTTCCTTTACGTTTGGCCTCTATTATTTTTCTGATCTCCTGGACCTTAGGACATCCCCGATAGTTAGCAGGGTGTCCGCTGGTCTTACAGAGCATGCACGTCAGCTTGCTCCTGTCATCAACTTTATCCGTCCCTCAGGGACATTCCCCACGATTGTGGGTTCCTGCGCATTTGACACAGCGAGACTGCATATTGCAGTTCGCCGCGGCATGCCCGAACCTCTGACAACGAACACACTGGAGTGTGTTCTTTGTCTTTTTTATTGTTTCCCATGTAACATACAGAGTGCCTAAATGGGTAATTTTTTTTAGGCTCTCTAGTTTGCTGTCTGGGGTGACCTGAACTAGGAAGAAAGGAAGTTTCCTATTCTCCCTTCTCGATGCCGCAGTGATGAAGGGCTTAACCCCTACGACCTGGACATCGTCGCTCTGCGCTTGGCGCAGAACAGCGAGGATCTCATCGGGATCAGTATCAGGATCCACGTCCTTGAGGAGCATGGTCTGCACCTTTCCCCTTTCGGAGGGAACGAGAAAAACTCGGCCTCCGACACCGCTAACCTTTCTTTGACTACGTGATAGTCTGCCATTGACAAGCAATGGACAGAGACACGTAGTGGACCCTTATACTTAATAAAGTAAGAATTTTTTGTGACCAACTTACATAGAATGTCAAAGTCTTTCGTCTCCAGTCCGAAGACTTTGATCGGAGGGCATCTCTCCTTTTTGGCTGGCTGCTGCTGTTGCGGTTGCTTCTGCTGCGCCTTCTTCTGCTGATATCGTTGTTGTTTCTGCTGCTGCTCAGTCTGCTGCTGTTGTTGTTGCTGCTGCTGCTTAGTCTGCTGCTGTTGTTGTTGCTGCTGCTGCTTAGGCTGCTGCTGTTGTTTCGGCTGCTTCTTTGGCTGCTGCTGTTGTTGTTGCTGCTGCTGCTTTGGCTGCTGCTGTTTATGTAGCTGCAGTTGTTGCAGCTGCTGTTGTTGTTGTGCAGCCTCTTTGGCTGCTCTCCTGGCCCTTAATTTGGTTTGGAGGGCTTTGATGTGGGCGTCCAACTCCTTTTTCTCTCGTTGGCTCTTCTCGAGCCGCTCCCGGTCCTCTTCCTCTTCGTCCTCTGATTCGGAGGACGTTAGCGTGTGGAAGGGATTCTCTTTCCCACTGTAGGAGAATCTCCCCTCCCCCTCTGTCGACTCGTACTCAACGTCGTCGACCATTCTTGATGTTGCTGCTGATGTTGTCTGTGCAGTTGTTGTTGTTGTTATTGCTGCTGCTGTTTTGTTTGCGGCTTTAGCCGCAATTTTCCCGTCACCTGATCCAAGGCTGGACCGGCGCTTTACGAGGTTGGGCTGAGGCTGGAGCTTCTTCCTCCTCTTCTTCCTCCCCTCTTCATTTGTTGACTGGTGGTCCGATGTCGAAGCCACCGGTACTATATCAACCGATTTCATGAGCTCGGGTCGCTCAACTGGCTCCATCACACTTCTGACTCACACTTAGTGTCTCTACTTGATTTTAATTTTAAAAAAAGATCTCACTGTTTTTTCGGGTTTTGAACCCGGCACCGCAAAGTCACCGGCGAGCACTCTTTTTTTTTTTTTTTTTTTTATTTTTTTATATGTAATTTTATTTCTTCTTAAATATTTTACTTACATGCTCGACAAAATTACTTAAATCTAGCTTACCTAACTTAAGAATTTACACTGTTCTTAATACTAACCTACTGACCCTATGCGGGTACTCTAAGCTAATCTAATCTATGTTATAACTGTGCCTTTCGGCTTAATCTGCGTTTTTTTTAGTCTTTATGACAATCTGTTATTACATTTTTCTTTGCCAAGAAAACTTTTAAAAAACTTGGCTAAACTTAACTACTTACACTACCTAATACTAACTTACCCTAAGATAAAACTTAATACTTAATCTTAACTATGTCCGTAACAGTACGGACACGTGCACCAGGGCGTATATGTTGTGTATATGCATAACATATATAATTTATACATTTTATAAATTATAAATTATAATTATATTATTTTTTACTTTTTTTTTTTTTTTTTTTTTTTTTTTTTCTCTTAAGCTGGCCACTATGGTCAACTACCTTATCCTGTAGAAATGCAAGCGGTGGCGGAGGCTGGTTTTGGTGTAAGCACCAGTAAAATTGCCGTTCTTTGGCAGACTCTTTCCTATCTCGAGCGGGGATCGCTCTACTGAACCGGAGGAGATCCTCGTGGGTGCGAACGACATCCGGTTCGTATTGAAGTCGCCTATCCACTGTTCGGCGTACGACATGGAAGATGATAGGACATCCTTGTGGATCCTGTATAAGGCCAATTGTGTCTATATAGAGGAATGCATCGGGAGGAATAAAGCCCTTAAGGCGCACCCTTTCATGGTACATACTATTGGGGTAGTAAGCCCCAAAGATCAGACTGTTGGACGAGGTCATAGCTCGTGCAGTGTGCCTTCTGATTAGTTTAATTATAAAATTATCTACCCTATTCACGTTTGCCTCGTTGTACAGGACCTCGTTAGGGTAGTACTTCTTGTACTCAAACTCGGGTGTACGATACAGACGGAGACAGCTCCTAAGACACTGCCTCTCGAACACCCTCATCTTTTCCATCTGGGAAGAACTCACGTTGAACCACAATGGACAACCGTACACCATAATGGGCCGTACAAGGGCCATGTAGCAGATTACCTTCACTCTGGTAACAAGTTGGCTGCTGAAAAACAACCTTCTTGCAGCAGCAAAGGCTTTTCTGGCTTTCGTCAGAGCAATATCTATATGTTTGTCAAAATACAGATATTGATCCAGCCAAATGCCTAGGTATCTAACTACACTTTTTACAGCTAACGGCCGACCATGCGGGTCAACTATGCCGAACTTACGCCAATTTTGGCGCGTATCCCGCGATGCCCTGTCCAACGGGGTCCGGAAAAGACTAGTTTCGCATTTCTGGAAGTTGATAAGCAACTTCCAGTCGTCGCAAAATCGTGGGATTATCTCGAAGTCACGCTGCAACAAGATGTTTATTACCTCGACCTTCGGACCTGATCTGTACGCAACTAGGTCGTCGGCGTACGCAATTAAGTGCGGCATGGAACCTATAAGATCTGCAGTGAATATGGAAAACAGGATCGGGGAACCAATGGCCCCCTGTTGCAGACCGTTTTTAATGTTAAAGACCGTAGTGGAAGTTACGTCACCATTTTTCACAATGAACTTTCTACCTGTTATCAAGCCTTAGATCATGTATAGCAATGGTTTACTTATGCCAAGCCTGACCAACTTGAGGAAGAGGCCCTCTAACCAAACGGTGTCGAACGCCTTCTCCAAGTCAATCAGGCAGGCACCTGTGCACTGATTTTTGTTTTTATTCCATTGGATGTCGGACACCAGTTTTGACGCGGCATTAATGGTATCATGCCCCGCTCGGAATCCGAACTGGTTGTCCGGTATGATTTTCTTTTCATCAGCCCATTGCTTCAGAACTCGAATGACTATCTTTTCAAAAACCTTGCTTATGCAGGGAAGAAGACTGATCGACCGAAGATTTGTCGGAATGGACTTATCTTTGTCCCGTTTAGGGATCGGTTGAACAACAGCTGTTTTCCAGTGCGTGGGGTAATGTGCATTACTCAGCGCATTGTTGAACAAGGTTGTGTAAATTTGGACCGCTTCGGGGGGAAGATGGCGAAGCACAATGTTCGGTATTCCATCGATTCCCACTGACTTTTTCTTCTTCAGCGAGTGGAAGATACCCTGGAGATCGTCTTGAGAAATCAAGATGTGATTCCCATCATTGGCGACGGCACTATGTGCCATGTTCTCGTCATTGAACCTGGTGAAACCTGGATTCTCTGATCGCCATTGACTTATCTCATTGCGGAGATAGAAGTGGTTTAGCAATGCTCTGTTGTCCAGATCGTGATTCGGCCTACTAACCTCGTTGACCGTATACACTCTCTGGAACACTGCACCAATAGCTGTAACCTTCTCCTGGGGATCTTCCACCGCAATGAAGTTATTGTCTAGCACTGCCTCATCTGGATCAATGCCAACTGAAGTCAGTAAGTGTTCGTTGTCTGTCGTCCTGGGAAGCCTTACGATTTGAATGTCGTTTTGATCTTTCCTCCGAAATATTTTATTTACTTGCGGGAACATACCCGGGTTGTTGGATCGTACAGCCCGGATTTTGTTGCCCCAGTGCAAGCTTATAGCCAAACTATAGTTTATTCGAATTAACTGTTGGAGGTTCTTGATCTCCGACTTCAATGCTCTGACTTCCGCGTTTTGCGGATCTGTAAAACGCCTGTGCAAGAGTTTGAGTCTTGACAGCAGCCTACTTTTGTGCACGTGAAGTGCATCGATGGTAGCATTTCGATAAACATCGCTGTTGTCGATTTGAACTACCTTCGGAATTGTTTTGTCCATCGTACGTTTGACTACGTCGTCCATTTGTATGAGGTACCTGTCAACCTCTTCGTTCGTCAGGTTTCTGTTTGTCGGTGGATTGATCCCACTCGAACGTAGTTCTGTGGATAAAGTCCGGGAGAAGCGTGGCCAGCGGGCCTTATTATAATTATAAGGGTGCCTCTGGACATACTCCTCCAGTCCTTCCACCTCGTTCGGGAGCTGAATAACTGCGAAGAGCCCGCAGTGATCACTCTCGTACTCAACAGCAGTTAGACAGTTCCGTGTGCGTCTTTCCACGTCTAGTATAGTCAGTCGTTTGTCTATCAGCATCAGATCCAGATAGGACCCGCTTCTGGGATACGATGGCCTATCGGTTGCTAGCAAATCTAGCTTGAACTCAACATTGTGTTCTACCAACCAGTTATACAATGAGGTCCCCCTGGTGTTATGCACCACATTGCCCCACTCTATATGCCTCGAGTTCAAGTCCCCGGCTACGATATAGTAGTTCTCCTCCGAGCTCAGTCGAAGGCTAGTGAAAAGAGTATCGAGCTCTGAAATGAAATATTGGTTGATGCGTGACTTGTCAGTCGCATATATAGCGATCACATATAGCCGGTTACCACCCCGAAGGGGGATGCGTGCGATACACGTTTCTATGGCCTGGAATCTCCGCACTTCACCGCTATACACGACCTTATGACAAAGGCCTTTTTTTATTAAGAGCGCGACTCCACCAGCTAGGTAGCTTCGATCTCTTCGAATAATATTGTAATTTTTGTACCTGAGTGAGTGCGTCTGGCTTAGCTTAGTTTCGCAAACCATCAACACATCAGGATTATGGGTCTGCAACAAGTTACCGAAGTTTAATTGACGTTCAGGGCGGATCAGTGAATTCACATTCACTGCTAGAATTTTCAGGTTGCAGGCTGCCTGCGCAGGTCTATTCGCGCTGCTTGTTCTTGTAATTGGTTCTGGAACTGGGTTTGGAGTTGAGCGATCTGCCTCTGGATAGAGAGCAGGATCGTCTGCACATCCAAATTTGCTTCTGGTTGCCTGGCCACTGGGACCTGGGTAACTTTCGGCACTGTCTGTTGAACCGGTCGCCCAGCCGATGCCACTTGGGCATAGGAGACTGCCGGTGTAACAGTGGTAGCTGGAGCACGGGGCACTGGCCTCGCTTCTACCATTTTTCCCTTACGTTTGGCCTGTATAATTTTTCTCAATTCTTGGACCTTAGGACATCCTCGATAGTTAGCAGGATGCCCGCTGGTCTTACAGAGCACGCATGTCAGCTTGCTCCTATCATCAACTTTATCGGTCCCTAAAGGACATTCCCCGCGATTGTGGATTCCTGCGCATTTGACACAGCGAGACTGCATATTGCAGTTCGCCGCGGCATGCCCAAACCTCTGGCACCGAGCACACTGGAGTGTGTTCTTAGTCTTTATTAATGTTTCCCATTTTACAGATAAAGAGCCTAAATTGGTAATTTTCTTTAGGCTCTCTAGTTTGCTGCCTGGGTGACCTGAACCAGGAAGTACGGAAGTTTCCTGTTCTCCCTTCTCGATACCGCAGTGATGAAGGGCTTAACCCCTACGACCTGGACATCGTCGCTCTGCGCTTGGCGCAGCAAAGCGAGGATCTCATCGGGATCAGTGTCGGGATCCACGTCCTTAAGGAGCATGGTCTGCACCTTTTCCCTTTTCGGCGTGTATGAGAAAAACTCGGCCTCCGACACCGCTAACCTTTCTTTAACTACGTTGTAGTCTGCCATTGATAAGCAGTGGACAGAAACTCTTAAAGGACCCTTATATTTAATATAGTAGGACTGGTTAGTGACCAACTTACATAATATATCAACGTCCTTCGTCTCCAGTCCGAAGACGTTGATTGGAGGGCATCTCTCCGTTTTGGCTGGCTGCTGCTGCTGCGGTTGCTTCTGCTGCGCCTTCTTCTGCTGATATCGTTGTTGTTGCTGCTGCTGCTTAGTCTGCTGCTGTTGTTGTTGCTGCTGCTGCTTAGTCTGCTGCTGTTGTAGTTGCTGCTGCTGCTTAGTCTGCTGCTGTTGTTGTTGCTGCAGCTGTTTTGGCTGCAGCTGCTGTTGTTTCTGCTGCTTCTTTGGTTGCTGCTGTCGTTGTTGCTGCTGCTGCTTTGGCTTCTGCTGTTGTTGTTGCTGCTGTTTTTGTGCAGCCTCTTTGGCTGCTCTCCTGGCCCTTAGTTTTATTTGCAGGGCATGGATGTGGGCATCCAGCTCCTCCCTCTCTCGCTGGCTCTTCTCCAGCTGCTCCCGGTCCTCTTCATCTTCGTCTTCCGATTCCGAGGAAGTTAGTGCATGGAAGGGGTTCTCTCTACCGCTGTAGGAGAATCTGCCCTCCCCTTCTGTCGACTCCTATTCGACGTCGTCGACCATTTGTTGCAGCCTTCGGGCTGCTGCCGCTGTAGTTGTGGCTACAGTTGTTGTTGTTGTTGTTAATTCTTCTGCTGTTGTGCTTGCGGCTTTTGCCGCAGTTTTCAGATCGCCTGATCCAAGGCTGGATCGTCGCTTCACGAGGTTAGGTTGAGGCTGAAGCTTCTTCCTCCTCTTCTTCCTCCCTTCTTCTTGTGTTGACTGGTGGTCTGATATCCCAGCCACCGGTACAACATCACCCGATTTTTCGAGCTCGGGTCGCTCCACTGTCTCCATCTCACTTTGTTTTCACACTTGGTGTCTTTATTATTAATGCAATTGAAAAAAAAGATTTCACTTTTTCTTCGGGATTCGAACCCGGCACCGTGAAGTCACCGGCGAGCACTCTACCCCGAAGCTACCGATTCTTGTTAGATTATTGTAATACTTTCCGCACTTGACACTTTACAATTTCCGCACTAAGTCGAGACACGTCTGCGCTCCTTGGAGGTCTGTGAACGACTGGTGTTCACTCTACCGCGGAGCTACCGATTGTTACGATCTTTCGATGATAATTTCCGCACTTAACGTATTACTACTTTCGCACTAAGTCGACACGTCTGCACTTGGTGAAGGTCTGTGAACGACTGCCGGCGAGCACTCTACCGAGAAGCTATCGATTCTTTTTCTATTTTGGCGCTATTGTCCTCACTTAATATTTTTATTATTTCCGCACTAAGTCGAAACACGTCTGCACTGCGTGGAGGTCTGTGAACGACTCACGGCGATCACTCTACCGCGACGCTATCGGGTCTTGTAACTTTTTGCACCACTTTACACACTTGAACTGTCTATGTTCGCACTAAGCCGAAACACGTCTGCACTTTGTGGAGGTCTGTGAACGACTGAGAGTACTGACTCTACCTATTCGGCCAAGTGGTTCTCGCAGTGAACTGCTTCGATTTCGAACTTCAACACTATAACTAACGCTTTTAAGTCGTCACTCTCGCGAACTATTACCGCACTGTCAGAGGTCTGTGCACGACTGAGACAGGCATCCGTACATTGTTTTTTATTTTTATTCCATTGAATGTCGGATACCAGCTTTGACGCGGCATGTGTGGTGTCATGCCCCGCCCTAAATCCAAACTGGTTGTCCGGTATAATATTGTTGTCCTCGACCCACGTTTTCAGGTCTCGAATAACAATCTTTTCGAAGACCTTGCTGATGCTTATCGATCGGAGGTTTGACGGGATGCTTTTGTCTTTGTCCCGTTCCGGGTAATATGCATTACTGAGCGCGTAGTTGAACAGTGTAGTGTAAATTTCGACTGCCGCCGGAGGGAGATGACTAAGCACGATGTTCGGGATACCATCCATAACAGTTGATTTCTTGTTCTACATAGATTTAAGGATCCCCTGGAGATCTCCTTGGGAAATCACTATCTGGTAACCATCATTGGCAACAGCATTGTTTGCCATATTTTCGTCATTGAATCTGGTAAAACCGTGATTCTCCGAACGCCATTGATTAATCTCGTTACGGAGATAGAGGTGGTTTTACCAGGCTCTGTTCTCCAGGTCGTGGTTCGGCCTACGAACCTCGTTGACCGGTTACACTCTCTGGAAAACAGCACTAATTGTTTTAACCCTCCCCTGGGGATCTTCGACCGCAAAGAAGTCATTGTCTAGCTCAGCCTCATCCGGATCAACATTGATTGAGGTCAGTAGTTGTTCGTTGTCAGTTTTTCTGGGAAGTCGAACGATCTGAATGTCATTTTGATCTTTCCTTCTGAATATTTTATTTACTTGCGGGAACATACCCGGGTTGCTGGATCGTACAGCTCGGTTTTGATTGCCCCAGTGCAAGCTTATAGCTAAATTGAAATTGATTCTTATTAGTTGTTGGAGGTTTTTGATCTCTGACTTTCGGACTTCTTGGATCTGTAAACCGCCTGTGCAAGAGTTTAAGTCTTGACAGCAGTCTACTTTTATACACATGAAGTGCATCGAAGGTGGCATTCCGATAAACATCAGAGTCATCGGAGTGCGCTACCTTCGGCATTGTCTTGTCCATTGTACGTATTATGACGTTGTCCATTCGTCTGAGGTAGCCGTCAACCTCTTTGATTGTACGGTTTCTATTCGTTGGTGAATTGATCCTACTCGACCGGATTTCAGCTTTCTCTAGACATTTTCCCCCAGTTCAACCACCTCCTTCGGGATCTCTATCGTACTCTATCGTGGTTAAGCAGTTCCGTGTACTTCTATCTATGTCATGTAAAGTCAGTCGTCTGTCCATCAGATCCAGACAATTCCCGCTTCTGGGAAATGATGGTATCTCGGTTGCAAGCAGGCCTGCTCTCAATTCGTCATGCTCAGTCAACCAGTTCTTTAAGGCGATCCCCCGGGTGCAGTTTCTTAACATCCCCATTCTCTAAGCCTAGAGTTAAAATCTCCTGCTATGATAAAATAGTTATCTTCCGAGCCCAGTAGTATGCTTGCAAAAAGAGTTTCGAGCTCTGGGATGAGAATGTGATCGAGATTTGAATTATCCGGTGCATAGAGAGCGATCACATATGACCGCTTACCACCCGAGAGGGATATGCGTACGGTGCACGTCGCTAGCAACCGAAATCAACGCGCTTCATTGCTGTACATGATGTCATGGGAACTCCGCCACCTTGATGGGTGCGATCTCTCCGAATGATTATATAATTATTATACCTGAGCTTATGCGTTTGGTTAAGCTTGGTTTCGCTAACCATTATCACATCAGGATTGCGGTATTTTAACAGGTAGCCGAAGGTGAATTTTCTAGGTTTCTATTTGTCCCTCTTAGTAAATTTACATTCGCGCGAGGATCTTAAGGTTGCTAGCTGCGCGAGTTACATACATTAGCACCAAAACTCCGACAACAGGAAATGCTGACATTTAACTTGCCAATGACCTGCCAAGTGCATATCAGATTAAACAGGAAACAAAACCGCTTGCTTGGTAATTTGTAAGAAACAAACAGCGATCATTCACATGTTCAATTTCCGTTCATTCTGTTTTGTCGAGTAATCGTAATGTTACAGTCGGTCATAAGTCCGACTCATGTCCTTAATTCTATCTTACTGACCCTTCGCGGGTACTCTAAGATACTCTAATAGCCTTTCGGCGCCTAAACTATTGTTTCTGTTTTTTTTTTGTCCTTAGGACAGATTTCATTGTTTCAGACTTACTGGCCAAGAAAACTAAGAAAAACTTGGCGCACTATACATACATAATATTGCCTAACCTAAATCTAAACCTAAGCCCTATTACCTATTAAAAAACCTAAGAAAACTTAATCTAACTTTATCTATGTCCGTAATACTACGGACGTGTACACAAGAGCGTGAACGTTATTTATATGCGCAACATATATAATCCATACGCCCTTGTGAACCTTTTTTTTACATTTTTTTTCTAATCTACCTTACAACTAGGTAATATGGCCGTTATACCAACTAAACGATTTCTAATATCATATAGGCAGGGGCGGCGAAGGCGGAGACTGGTTCTGGTGTAACCACCAAAAGAAGTGCCGCTCCTTATCACTCTATCTCTCCTGTCTCGAGAAGGGATCGCTCTACTGAACCGGAGAAGATCTTCGTGTTCGCGGACGACATCCGATTCGTAGAGGAGTCGCCTGTCAACTGTTCGGCGCACCGCGTGGTAGATTACAGGACATCCTTCCGTGTCCTGGATCAAGCTGATCGAATCAAAATAGATGAACGACTCAGTTGAACAAAGCCGTTGGCACCCTCGCATGGTACATATAATTGGGATAGTAAGCCACGAAGATCAGGTCGGAAGGTAGATGTCATTAATACCTTGTTTCAACGTGACTTTAACAAGACTTTAACATATTGCGATGACTGGAAGCTGCTTATAAATTACCAGATGTCTGAAACTGTCTTTTTCCGTACCCCGCTGGCTATGGCCTCAAGGAATATGCGCGTAAACGCCACTAAGCATCGGCGTACGCGATTAGGTGCGGCATAGACCTTAGGAGGCCTGCAGTGAAAATAGCAAACAATATCGGAGAACCAGCAGCCCCCTGCTGTAGACCATTATTGATATTAAAAACTGTGCTAGAAGTTACGCCGCCACTTTTTACGACGAATTTTCTACCTGTTATCATGTCACATATCTTGTATAGCAATGTTTTATGCAAGCCAAGTCTGACGAGCTTAAGGAAAAGGCCCTCTAGCCAAACGGTGTCGAACGCCTTCTCTAAGTCGATCAGACAGGCACCCGTACATTGTTTTTTATTTTTATTCCATTGAATGTCGGATACCAGCTTTGACGCGGCATGTGAATCTGGTAAAACCGTGATTCTCCGAACGCCATTGATTAATCTCGTTACGGAGATAGAGGTGGTTTAACCAGGCTCTGTTCTCCAGGTCGTGGTTCGGCCTACGAACCTCGTTGACCGTATACACTCTCTGGAAAACAGCACTAATTGTTTTAACCCTCCCCTGGGGATCTTCGACCGCGAAAAAGTCATTGTCTAGCTCAGCCTCATCCGGATCAACATTGATTGAGGTCAGTAGTTGTTCGTTGTCAGTTGTTCTGGGAAGTCGAACGATCTGCATGTCATTTTGATCTTTCCTTCTGAATATTTTATTTACTTGCGGGAACATACCCGGGTTGCTGGATCATACAGCTCGGTTTTGATTGCCCCAGTGCAAGCTTATAGCTAAATTGAAATTGATTCTTATTAGTTGTTGGAGGTTTTTGATCTTTGACTTCAGGGATCTGACTTTCGGACTTCTTGGATCTGTAAACCGTCTGTGCAAGAGTTTAAGTCTTGACAGCAGTCTACTTTTATACACATGAAGTACATCGAAGGTGGCATTCCGATAAACATCAGAGTCATCGGAGTGCGCTACCTTCGGCATTGTCTTGTCCATTGTACGTATTATGACGTTGTCCATTCGTCTGAGGTAGCCGTCAACCTCTTTGATTGTACGGTTTCTATTCGTTGGTGAATTTATCCTACTCGACCGGATTTCAGTGGATAAAGCCCTGGAGAAACGTGGCCATCGAGCCTTATTGTAATTATAAGGCTTTCTCTAGACATTTTCCCCCAGTTCAACCACCTCCTTCGGGATCTGGATAACCACTGAAAAAGCACGATGATCACTATCGTACTCTATAGTGGTTAAGCAGTTCCGTGTACTTCTATCTATGTCATGTAAAGTCAGTCGTCTGTCCATCAGATCCAGACAATTCCCGCTTCTGGGAAATGATGGTATCTCGGTTGAAAGCAGGCCTGCTCTCCACTCGTCATGGTCAGTCAACCAGTTATTTAAGGCGATCCCCCGGGTGCAGTTTCTTAACATCCCCCTTCTTTATGCCTAGAGTTAAAATCTCCTGCTATGATAAAATAGTTATCTTCCGAGCCCAATAGTATGCTTGCAAAAAGAGTTTCGAGCTTGAGAATGTGATCGAGATTTGAATTATCCGGTGCATAGAGAGCGATCACATATGACCGCTTACCACCCGAGAGGGATATGCGGGCGGTGCACGTCTCTAGCAACCGAAATCAACGCGCTTCATTGCTGTACATGATGTCATGGGAACTCCGCCACCTTGATGGGTGCGATCTCTCCGAATGATTATATAATTATTATACCTGAGCTTGTGCGTTTGGTTAAGCTTGGTTTCGCTAACCATTATCACATCAGGATTGCGGTATTTTAACAGGTAGCCGAAGGTGAATTTTCTAGGTTTCTATTTGTCCCTCTTAGTAAATTTACATTCGCGCGAGGATCTTAAGGTTGCTAGCTGCGCGAGTTACATACATTAGCACCAAAACTCCGACAACAGGAAATGCTGACATTTAACTTGCCAATGACCTGCCAAGTGCATATCAGATTAAACAGGAAACAAAACCGCTTGCTTGGTAATTTGTAAGAAACAAACAGCGATCATTCACATGTTCAATTTCCGTTCATTCTGTTTTGTCGAGTAATCGTAATGTTACAGTCGGTCATAAGTCCGACTCATGTCCTTAATTCTATCTTACTGACCCTTCGCGGGTACTCTAAGATACTCTAATAGCCTTTCGGCGCCTAAACTATTGTTTCTGTTTTTTTTTTGTCCTTAGGACAGATTTCATTGTTTCAGACTTACTGGCCAAGAAAACTAAGAAAAACTTGGCGCACTATACATACATAATATTGCCTAACCTAAATCTAAACCTAAGCCCTATTACCTATTAAAAAACCTAAGAAAACTTAATCTAACTTTATCTATGTCCGTAATACTACGGACGTGTACACAAGAGCGTGAACGTTATTTATATGCGCAACATATATAATCCATACGCCCTTGTGAACCTTTTTTTTACATTTTTTTTCTAATCTACCTTACAACTAGGTAATATGGCCGTTATACCAACTAAACGATTTCTAATATCATATAGGCAGGGGCGGCGAAGGCGGAGACTGGTTCTGGTGTAACCACCAAAAGAAGTGCCGCTCCTTATCACTCTATCTCTCCTGTCTCGAGTAGGGATCGCTCTACTGAACCGGAGAAGATCTTCGTGTTCGCGGACGACATCCGATTCGTATAGGAGTCGCCTGTCAACTGTTCGGCGCACCGCGTGGTAGATTACAGGACATCCTTCCGTGTCCTGGATCAAGCTGATCGAATCAAAATAGATGAACGACTCAGTTGAACAAAGCCGTTGGCACCCTCGCATGGTACATATAATTGGGATAGTAAGCCCCGAAGATCAGGTCGGAAGGTAGATGTCATTAATACCTTGTTTCAACGTGACTTTAACAAGACTTTAACATATTGCGATGACTGGAAGCTGCTTATAAATTACCAGATGTCTGAAACTGTCTTTTTCCGTACCCCGCTGGCTATGGCCTCAAGGAATATGCGCGTAAACGCCACTAAGCATCGGCGTACGCGATTAGGTGCGGCATAGACCTTAGGAGGCCTGCAGTGAAAATAGCAAACAATATCGGAGAACCAGCAGCCCCCTGCTGTAGACCATTATTGATATTAAAAACTGTGCTAGAAGTTACGCCGCCACTTTTTACGACGAACTTTCTACCTGTTATCATGTCACATATCTTGTATAGCAATGTTTTATGCAAGCCAAGTCTGACGAGCTTAAGGAAAAGGCCCTCTAGCCAAACGGTGTCGAACGCCTTCTCTAAGTCGATCAGACAGGCACCCGTACATTGTTTTTTATTTTTATTCCATTGAATGTCGGATACCAGCTTTGACGCGGCATGTGAATCTGGTAAAACCGTGATTCTCCGAACGCCATTGATTAATCTCGTTACGGAGATAGAGGTGGTTTAACCAGGCTCTGTTCTCCAGGTCGTGGTTCGGCCTACGAACCTCGTTGACCGTATACACTCTCTGGAAAACAGCACTAATTGTTTTAACCCTCCCCTGGGGATCTTCGACCGCGAAAAAGTCATTGTCTAGCTCAGCCTCATCCGGATCAACATTGATTGAGGTCAGTAGTTGTTCGTTGTCAGTTGTTCTGGGAAGTCGAACGATCTGCATGTCATTTTGATCTTTCCTTCTGAATATTTTATTTACTTGCGGGAACATACCCGGGTTGCTGGATCGTACAGCTCGGTTTTGATTGCCCCAGTGCAAGCTTATAGCTAAATTGAAATTGATTCGTATTAGTTGTTGGAGGTTTTTGATCTCTGTCTTTCGGACTTCTTGGATCTGTAAACCGTCTGTGCAAGAGTTTAAGTCTTGACAGCAGTCTACTTTTATACACATGAAGTGCATCGAAGGTGGCATTCCGATAAACATCAGAGTCATCGGAGTGCGCTACCTTCGGCATTGTCTTGTCCATTGTACGTATTATGACGTTGTCCATTCGTCTGAGGTAGCCGTCAACCTCTTTGATTGTACGGTTTCTATTCGTTGGTGAATTGATCCTACTCGACCGGATTTCAGCTTTCTCTAGACATTTTCCCCCAGTTCAACCACCTCCTTCGGGATCTGGATAACAACTGAAAAAGCACGATGATCACTATCGTACTCTATCGTGGTTAAGCAGTTCCGTGTACTTCTATCTATGTCATGTAAAGTCAGTCGTCTGTCCATCAGATCCAGACAATTCCCGCTTCTGGGAAATGATGGTATCTCGGTTGCAAGCAGGTCTGCTCTCAATTCGTCATGCTCAGTCAACCAGTTCTTTAAGGCGATCCCCCGGGTGCAGTTTCTTAACATCCTCATTCTCTATGCCTAGAGTTAAAATCTCCTGCTATGATAAAATAGTTATCTTCCGAGCCCAGTAGTATGCTTGCAAAAAGAGTTTCGAGCTCTGGGATGAGAATGTGATCGAGATTTGAATTATCCGGTGCATAGAGAGCGATCACATATGACCGCTTACCACCCGAGAGGGATATGCGGGCGGTGCACGTCTCTAGCAACCGAAATCAACGCGCTTCATTGCTGTACATGATGTCATGGGAACTCCGCCACCTTGATGGGTGCGATCTCTCCGAATGATTATATAATTATTATACCTGAGCTTGTGCGTTTGGTTAAGCTTGGTTTCGCTAACCATTATCACATCAGGATTGCGGTATTTTAACAGGTAGCCGAAGGTGATTTTTCTAGGTTTCTATTTGTCCCTCTTAGTAAATTTACATTCGCGCGAGGATCTTAAGGTTGCTAGCTGCGCGAGTTACATACATTAGCACCAAAACTCCGACAACAACAGGAAATGCTAACTTGCCAATGACCTGCCAAGTGCATATCAGATTAAACAAGAAACAAAACCGCTTGCTTGGTAATTTGTAAGAAACAAACAGCGATCATTCACATGTTCAATTTCCGTTCATTCTGTTTTGTCGAGTAATCGTAATGTTACAGTCGGTCATAAGTCCGACTCATGTCCTTAATTCTATCTTACTGACCCTTCGCGGGTACTCTAAGATACTCTAATAGCCTTTCGGCGCCTAAACTATTGTTTCTGTTTTTTTTTTGTCCTTAGGACAGATTTCATTGTTTCAGACTTACTGGCCAAGAAAACTAAGAAAAACTTGGCGCACTATACATACATAATATTGCCTAACCTAAATCTAAACCTAAGCCCTATTACCTATTAAAAAACCTAAGAAAACTTAATCTAACTTTATCTATGTCCGTAATACTACGGACGTGTACACAAGAGCGTGAACGTTATTTATATGCGCAACATATATAATCCATACGCCCTTGTGAACCTTTTTTTTACATTTTTTTTCTAATCTACCTTACAACTAGGTAATATGGCCGTTATACCAACTAAACGATTTCTAATATCATATAGGCAGGGGCGGCGAAGGCGGAGACTGGTTCTGGTGTAACCACCAAAAGAAGTGCCGCTCCTTATCACTCTATCTCTCCTGTCTCGAGTAGGGATCGCTCTACTGAACCGGAGAAGATCTTCGTGTTCGCGGACGACATCCGATTCGTATAGGAGTCGCCTGTCAACTGTTCGGCGCACCGCGTGGTAGATTACAGGACATCCTTCCGTGTCCTGGATCAAGCTGATCGAATCAAAATAGATGAACGACTCAGTTGAACAAAGCCGTTGGCACCCTCGCATGGTACATATAATTGGGATAGTAAGCCCCGAAGATCAGGTCGGAAGGTAGATGTCATTAATACCTTGTTTCAACGTGACTTTAACAAGACTTTAACATATTGCGATGACTGGAAGCTGCTTATAAATTACCAGATGTCTGAAACTGTCTTTTTCCGTACCCCGCTGGCTATGGCCTCAAGGAATATGCGCGTAAACGCCACTAAGCATCGGCGTACGCGATTAGGTGCGGCATAGACCTTAGGAGGCCTGCAGTGAAAATAGCAAACAATATCGGAGAACCAGCAGCCCCCTGCTGTAGACCATTATTGATATTAAAAACTGTGCTAGAAGTTACGCCGCCACTTTTTACGACGAACTTTCTACCTGTTATCATGTCACATATCTTGTATAGCAATGTTTTATGCAAGCCAAGTCTGACGAGCTTAAGGAAAAGGCCCTCTAGCCAAACGGTGTCGAACGCCTTCTCTAAGTCGATCAGACAGGCACCCGTACATTGTTTTTTATTTTTATTCCATTGAATGTCGGATACCAGCTTTGACGCGGCATGTGAATCTGGTAAAACCGTGATTCTCCGAACGCCATTGATTAATCTCGTTACGGAGATAGAGGTGGTTTAACCAGGCTCTGTTCTCCAGGTCGTGGTTCGGCCTACGAACCTCGTTGACCGTATACACTCTCTGGAAAACAGCACTAATTGTTTTAACCCTCCCCTGGGGATCTTCGACCGCGAAAAAGTCATTGTCTAGCTCAGCCTCATCCGGATCAACATTGATTGAGGTCAGTAGTTGTTCGTTGTCAGTTGTTCTGGGAAGTCGAACGATCTGCATGTCATTTTGATCTTTCCTTCTGAATATTTTATTTACTTGCGGGAACATACCCGGGTTGCTGGATCGTACAGCTCGGTTTTGATTGCCCCAGTGCAAGCTTATAGCTAAATTGAAATTGATTCGTATTAGTTGTTGGAGGTTTTTGATCTCTGTCTTTCGGACTTCTTGGATCTGTAAACCGTCTGTGCAAGAGTTTAAGTCTTGACAGCAGTCTACTTTTATACACATGAAGTGCATCGAAGGTGGCATTCCGATAAACATCAGAGTCATCGGAGTGCGCTACCTTCGGCATTGTCTTGTCCATTGTACGTATTATGACGTTGTCCATTCGTCTGAGGTAGCCGTCAACCTCTTTGATTGTACGGTTTCTATTCGTTGGTGAATTGATCCTACTCGACCGGATTTCAGCTTTCTCTAGACATTTTCCCCCAGTTCAACCACCTCCTTCGGGATCTGGATAACAACTGAAAAAGCACGATGATCACTATCGTACTCTATCGTGGTTAAGCAGTTCCGTGTACTTCTATCTATGTCATGTAAAGTCAGTCGTCTGTCCATCAGATCCAGACAATTCCCGCTTCTGGGAAATGATGGTATCTCGGTTGCAAGCAGGTCTGCTCTCAATTCGTCATGCTCAGTCAACCAGTTCTTTAAGGCGATCCCCCGGGTGCAGTTTCTTAACATCCTCATTCTCTATGCCTAGAGTTAAAATCTCCTGCTATGATAAAATAGTTATCTTCCGAGCCCAGTAGTATGCTTGCAAAAAGAGTTTCGAGCTCTGGGATGAGAATGTGATCGAGATTTGAATTATCCGGTGCATAGAGAGCGATCACATATGACCGCTTACCACCCGAGAGGGATATGCGGGCGGTGCACGTCTCTAGCAACCGAAATCAACGCGCTTCATTGCTGTACATGATGTCATGGGAACTCCGCCACCTTGATGGGTGCGATCTCTCCGAATGATTATATAATTATTATACCTGAGCTTGTGCGTTTGGTTAAGCTTGGTTTCGCTAACCATTATCACATCAGGATTGCGGTATTTTAACAGGTAGCCGAAGGTGATTTTTCTAGGTTTCTATTTGTCCCTCTTAGTAAATTTACATTCGCGCGAGGATCTTAAGGTTGCTAGCTGCGCGAGTTACATACATTAGCACCAAAACTCCGACAACAACAGGAAATGCTAACTTGCCAATGACCTGCCAAGTGCATATCAGATTAAACAAGAAACAAAACCGCTTGCTTGGTAATTTGTAAGAAACAAACAGCGATCATTCACATGTTCAATTTCCGTTCATTCTGTTTTGTCGAGTAATCGTAATGTTACAGTCGGTCATAAGTCCGACTCATGTCCTTAATTCTATCTTACTGACCCTTCGCGGGTACTCTAAGATACTCTAATAGCCTTTCGGCGCCTAAACTATTGTTTCTGTTTTTTTTGTCCTTAGGACAGATTTCATTGTTTCAGACTTACTGGCCAAGAAAACTAAGAAAAACTTGGCGCACTATACATACATAATATTGCCTAACCTAAATCTAAACCTAAGCCCTATAACCTATTAAAAAACCTAAGAAAACTTAATCTAACTTTATCTATGTCCGTAATACTACGGACGTGTACACAAGAGCGTGAACGTTATTTATATGCGCAACATATATAATCCATACGCCCTTGTGAACCTTTTTTTTACATTTTTTTTCTAATCTACCTTACAACTAGGTAATATGGCCGTTATACCAACTAAACGATTTCTAATATCATATAGGCAGGGGCGGCGAAGGCGGAGACTGGTTCTGGTGTAACCACCAAAAGAAGTGCCACTCCTTATCACTCTATCTCTCCTGTCTCGAGTAGGGATCGCTCTACTGAACCGGAGAAGATCTTCGTGTTCGCGGACGACATCCGATTCGTAGAGGAGTCGCCTGTCAACTGTTCGGCGCACCGCGTGGTAGATTACAGGACATCCTTCCGTGTCCTGGATCAAGCTGATCGAATCAAAATAGATAAACGACTCAGTTGAACAAAGCCGTTGGCACCCTCGCATGGTACATATAATTGGGATAGTAAGCCCCGAAGATCAGGTCGGAAGGTAGATGTCATTAATACCTTGTTTCAACGTGACTTTAACAAGACTTTAACCAGCGATGACTGGAAGCTGCTTATAAATTACCAGATGTCTGAAACTGTCTTTTTCCGTACCCCGCTGGCTATGGCCTCAAGGAATATGCGCGTAAACGCCACTAAGCATCGGCGTACGCGATTAGGTGCGGCATAGACCTTAGGAGGCCTGCAGTGAAAATAGCAAACAATATCGGAGAACCAGCAGCCCCCTGCTGTAGACCATTATTGATATTAAAAACTGTGCTAGAAGTTACGCCGCCACTTTTTACGACGAACTTTCTACCTGTTATCATGTCACATATCTTGTATAGCAATGTTTTATGCAAGCCAAGTCTGACGAGCTTAAGGAAAAGGCCCTCTAGCCAAACGGTGTCGAACGCCTTCTCTAAGTCGATCAGACAGGCACCCGTACATTGTTTTTTATTTTTATTCCATTGAATGTCGGATACCAGCTTTGACGCGGCATGTGAATCTGGTAAAACCGTGATTCTCCGAACGCCATTGATTAATCTCGTTACGGAGATAGAGGTGGTTTAACCAGGCTCTGTTCTCCAGGTCGTGGTTCGGCCTACGAACCTCGTTGACCGTATACACTCTCTGGAAAACAGCACTAATTGTTTTAACCCTCCCCTGGGGATCTTCGACCGCGAAAAAGTCATTGTCTAGCTCAGCCTCATCCGGATCAACATTGATTGAGGTCAGTAGTTGTTCGTTGTCAGTTGTTCTGGGAAGTCGAACGATCTGCATGTCATTTTGATCTTTCCTTCTGAATATTTTATTTACTTGCGGGAACATACCCGGGTTGCTGGATCGTACAGCTCGGTTTTGATTGCCCCAGTGCAAGCTTATAGCTAAATTGAAATTGATTCGTATTAGTTGTTGGAGGTTTTTGATCTCTGTCTTTCGGACTTCTTGGATCTGTAAACCGTCTGTGCAAGAGTTTAAGTCTTGACAGCAGTCTACTTTTATACACATGAAGTGCATCGAAGGTGGCATTCCGATAAACATCAGAGTCATCGGAGTGCGCTACCTTCGGCATTGTCTTGTCCATTGTACGTATTATGACGTTGTCCATTCGTCTGAGGTAGCCGTCAACCTCTTTGATTGTACGGTTTCTATTCGTTGGTGAATTTATCCTACTCGACCGGATTTCAGTGGATAAAGCCCTGGAGAAACGTGGCCATCGAGCCTTATTGTAATTATAAGGCTTTCTCTAGACATTTTCCCCCAGTTCAACCACCTCCTTCGGGATCTGGATAACCACTGAAAAAGCACGATGATCACTATCGTACTCTATAGTGGTTAAGCAGTTCCGTGTACTTCTATCTATGTCATGTAAAGTCAGTCGTCTGTCCATCAGATCCAGACAATTCCCGCTTCTGGGAAATGATGGTATCTCGGTTGAAAGCAGGCCTGCTCTCCACTCGTCATGGTCAGTCAACCAGTTATTTAAGGCGATCCCCCGGGTGCAGTTTCTTAACATCCCCCTTCTTTATGCCTAGAGTTAAAATCTCCTGCTATGATAAAATAGTTATCTTCCGAGCCCAATAGTATGCTTGCAAAAAGAGTTTCGAGCTTGAGAATGTGATCGAGATTTGAATTATCCGGTGCATAGAGAGCGATCACATATGACCGCTTACCACCCGAGAGGGATATGCGGGCGGTGCACGTCTCTAGCAACCGAAATCAACGCGCTTCATTGCTGTACATGATGTCATGGGAACTCCGCCACCTTGATGGGTACGATCTCTCCGAATGATTATATAATTATTATACCTGAGCTTGTGCGTTTGGTTAAGCTTGGTTTCGCTAACCATTATCACATCAGGATTGCGGTATTTTAACAGGTAGCCGAAGGTGAATTTTCTAGGTTTCTATTTGTCCCTCTTAGTAAATTTACATTCGCGCGAGGATCTTAAGGTTGCTAGCTGCGCGAGTTACATACATTAGCACCAAAACTCCGACAACAGGAAATGCTGACATTTAACTTGCCAATGACCTGCCAAGTGCATATCAGATTAAACAAGAAACAAAACCGCTTGCTTGGTAATTTGTAAGAAACATTCACATGTTCAATTTCCGTTCATTCTGTTTTGTCGAGTAATCGTAATGTTACAGTCGGTCATAAGTCCGACTCATGTCCTTAATTCTATCTTACTGACCCTTCGCGGGTACTCTAAGATACTCTAATAGCCTTTCGGCGCCTAAACTATTGTTTCTGTTTTTTTTTTGTCCTTAGGACAGATTTCATTGTTTCAGACTTACTGGCCAAGAAAACTAAGAAAAACTTGGCGCACTATACATACATAATATTGCCTAACCTAAATCTAAACCTAAGCCCTATTACCTATTAAAAAACCTAAGAAAACTTAATCTAACTTTATCTATGTCCGTAATACTACGGACGTGTACACAAGAGCGTGAACGTTATTTATATGCGCAACATATATAATCCATACGCCCTTGTGAACCTTTTTTTTACATTTTTTTTCTAATCTACCTTACAACTAGGTAATATGGCCGTTATACCAACTAAACGATTTTTAATATCATATAGGCAGGGGCGGCGAAGGCGGAGACTGGTTCTGGTGTAACCACCAAAAGAAGTGCCGCTCCTTATCACTCTATCTCTCCTGTCTCGAGTAGGGATCGCTCTACTGAACCGGAGAAGATCTTCGTGTTCGCGGACGACATCCGATTCGTATAGGAGTCGCCTGTCAACTGTTCGGCGCACCGCGTGGTAGATTACAGGACATCCTTCCGTGTCCTGGATCAAGCTGATCGAATCAAAATAGATGAACGACTCAGTTGAACAAAGCCGTTGGCACCCTCGCATGGTACATATAATTGGGATAGTAAGCCCCGAAGATCAGGTCGGAAGGTAGATGTCATTAATACCTTGTTTCAACGTGACTTTAACAAGACTTTAACATATTGCGATGACTGGAAGCTGCTTATAAATTACCAGATGTCTGAAACTGTCTTTTTCCGTACCCCGCTGGCTATGGCCTCAAGGAATATGCGCGTAAACGCCACTAAGCATCGGCGTACGCGATTAGGTGCGGCATAGACCTTAGGAGGCCTGCAGTGAAAATAGCAAACAATATCGGAGAACCAGCAGCCCCCTGCTGTAGACCATTATTGATATTAAAAACTGTGCTAGAAGTTACGCCGCCACTTTTTACGACGAATTTTCTACCTGTTATCATGTCACATATCTTGTATAGCAATGTTTTATGCAAGCCAAGTCTGACGAGCTTAAGGAAAAGGCCCTCTAGCCAAACGGTGTCGAACGCCTTCTCTAAGTCGATCAGACAGGCACCCGTACATTGTTTTTTATTTTTATTCCATTGAATGTCGGATACCAGCTTTGACGCGGCATGTGAATCTGGTAAAACCGTGATTCTCCGAACGCCATTGATTAATCTCGTTACGGAGATAGAGGTGGTTTAACCAGGCTCTGTTCTCCAGGTCGTGGTTCGGCCTACGAACCTCGTTGACCGTATACACTCTCTGGAAAACAGCACTAATTGTTTTAACCCTCCCCTGGGGATCTTCGACCGCGAAAAAGTCATTGTCTAGCTCAGCCTCATCCGGATCAACATTGATTGAGGTCAGTAGTTGTTCGTTGTCAGTTGTTCTGGGAAGTCGAACGATCTGCATGTCATTTTGATCTTTCCTTCTGAATATTTTATTTACTTGCGGGAACATACCCGGGTTGCTGGATCGTACAGCTCGGTTTTGATTGCCCCAGTGCAAGCTTATAGCTAAATTGAAATTGATTCTTATTAGTTGTTGGAGGTTTTTGATCTTTGACTTCAGGGATCTGACTTTCGGACTTCTTGGATCTGTAAACCGTCTGTGCAAGAGTTTAAGTCTTGACAGCAGTCTACTTTTATACACATGAAGTACATCGAAGGTGGCATTCCGATAAACATCAGAGTCATCGGAGTGCGCTACCTTCGGCATTGTCTTGTCCATTGTACGTATTATGACGTTGTCCATTCGTCTGAGGTAGCCGTCAACCTCTTTGATTGTACGGTTTCTATTCGTTGGTGAATTTATCCTACTCGACCGGAGTTCAGTGGATAAAGCCCTGGAGAAACGTGGCCATCGAGCCTTATTGTAATTATAAGGCTTTCTCTAGACATTTTCCCCCACCACCTCCTTCGGGATCTGGATAACCACTGAAAAAGCACGATGATCACTATCGTACTCTATAGTGGTTAAGCAGTTCCGTGTACTTCTATCTATGTCATGTAAAGTCAGTCGTCTGTCCATCAGATCCAGACAATTCCCGCTTCTGGGAAATGATGGTATCTCGGTTGAAAGCAGGCCTGCTCTCCACTCGTCATGGTCAGTCAACCAGTTATTTAAGGCGATCCCCCGGGTGCAGTTTCTTAACATCCCCCTTCTTTATGCCTAGAGTTAAAATCTCCTGCTATGATAAAATAGTTATCTTCCGAGCCCAATAGTATGCTTGCAAAAAGAGTTTCGAGCTTGAGAATGTGATCGAGATTTGAATTATCCGGTGCATAGAGAGCGATCACATATGACCGCTTACCACCCGAGAGGGATATGCGGGCGGTGCACGTCTCTAGCAACCGAAATCAACGCGCTTCATTGCTGTACATGATGTCATGGGAACTCCGCCACCTTGATGGGTACGATCTCTCCGAATGATTATATAATTATTATACCTGAGCTTGTGCGTTTGGTTAAGCTTGGTTTCGCTAACTATTATCACATCAGGATTGCGGTATTTTAACAGGTAGCCGAAGGTGAATTTTCTAGGTTTCTATTTGTCCCTCTTAGTAAATTTACATTCGCGCGAGGATCTTAAGGTTGCTAGCTGCGCGAGTTACATACATTAGCACCAAAACTCCGACAACAGGAAATGCTGACATTTAACTTGCCAATGACCTGCCAAGTGCATATCAGATTAAACAAGAAACAAAACCGCTTGCTTGGTAATTTGTAAGAAACAAACAGCGATCATTCACATGTTCAATTTCCGTTCATTCTGTTTTGTCGAGTAATCGTAATGTTACAGTCGGTCATAAGTCCGACTCATGTCCTTAATTCTATCTTACTGACCCTTCGCGGGTACTCTAAGATACTCTAATAGCCTTTCGGCGCCTAAACTATTGTTTCTGTTTTTTTTGTCCTTAGGACAGATTTCATTGTTTCAGACTTACTGGCCAAGAAAACTAAGAAAAACTTGGCGCACTATACATACATAATATTGCCTAACCTAAATCTAAACCTAAGCCCTATAACCTATTAAAAAACCTAAGAAAACTTAATCTAACTTTATCTATGTCCGTAATACTACGGACGTGTACACAAGAGCGTGAACGTTATTTATATGCGCAACATATATAATCCATACGCCCTTGTGAACCTTTTTTTTACATTTTTTTTCTAATCTACCTTACAACTAGGTAATATGGCCGTTATACCAACTAAACGATTTCTAATATCATATAGGCAGGGGCGGCGAAGGCGGAGACTGGTTCTGGTGTAACCACCAAAAGAAGTGCCACTCCTTATCACTCTATCTCTCCTGTCTCGAGTAGGGATCGCTCTACTGAACCGGAGAAGATCTTCGTGTTCGCGGACGACATCCGATTCGTAGAGGAGTCGCCTGTCAACTGTTCGGCGCACCGCGTGGTAGATTACAGGACATCCTTCCGTGTCCTGGATCAAGCTGATCGAATCAAAATAGATGAACGACTCAGTTGAACAAAGCCGTTGGCACCCTCGCATGGTACATATAATTGGGATAGTAAGCCCCGAAGATCAGGTCGGAAGGTAGATGTCATTAATACCTTGTTTCAACGTGACTTTAACAAGACTTTAACATATTGCGATGACTGGAAGCTGCTTATAAATTACCAGATGTCTGAAACTGTCTTTTTCCGTACCCCGCTGGCTATGGCCTCAAGGAATATGCGCGTAAACGCCACTAAGCATCGGCGTACGCGATTAGGTGCGGCATAGACCTTAGGAGGCCTGCAGTGAAAATAGCAAACAATATCGGAGAACCAGCAGCCCCCTGCTGTAGACCATTATTGATATTAAAAACTGTGCTAGAAGTTACGCCGCCACTTTTTACGACGAACTTTCTACCTGTTATCATGTCACATATCTTGTATAGCAATGTTTTATGCAAGCCAAGTCTGACGAGCTTAAGGAAAAGGCCCTCTAGCCAAACGGTGTCGAACGCCTTCTCTAAGTCGATCAGACAGGCACCCGTACATTGTTTTTTATTTGTATTCCATTGAATGTCGGATACCAGCTTTGACGCGGCATGTGAATCTGGTAAAACCGTGATTCTCCGAACGCCATTGATTAATCTCGTTACGGAGATAGAGGTGGTTTAACCAGGCTCTGTTCTCCAGGTCGTGGTTCGGCCTACGAACCTCGTTGACCGTATACACTCTCTGGAAAACAGCACTAATTGTTTTAACCCTCCCCTGGGGATCTTCGACCGCGAAAAAGTCATTGTCTAGCTCAGCCTCATCCGGATCAACATTGATTGAGGTCAGTAGTTGTTCGTTGTCAGTTGTTCTGGGAAGTCGAACGATCTGCATGTCATTTTGATCTTTCCTTCTGAATATTTTATTTACTTGCGGGAACATACCCGGGTTGCTGGATCGTACAGCTCGGTTTTGATTGCCCCAGTGCAAGCTTATAGCTAAATTGAAATTGATTCGTATTAGTTGTTGGAGGTTTTTGATCTCTGTCTTTCGGACTTCTTGGATCTGTAAACCGTCTGTGCAAGAGTTTAAGTCTTGACAGCAGTCTACTTTTATACACATGAAGTGCATCGAAGGTGGCATTCCGATAAAAATCAGAGTCATCGGAGTGCGCTACCTTCGGCATTGTCTTGTCCATTGTACGTATTATGACGTTGTCCATTCGTCTGAGGTAGCCGTCAACCTCTTTGATTGTACGGTTTCTATTCGTTGGTGAATTGATCCTACTCGACCGGATTTCAGCTTTCTCTAGACATTTTCCCCCAGTTCAACCACCTCCTTCGGGATCTGGATAACAACTGAAAAAGCACGATGATCACTATCGTACTCTATCGTGGTTAAGCAGTTCCGTGTACTTCTATCTATGTCATGTAAAGTCAGTCGTCTGTCCATCAGATCCAGACAATTCCCGCTTCTGGGAAATGATGGTATCTCGGTTGCAAGCAGGTCTGCTCTCAATTCGTCATGCTCAGTCAACCAGTTCTTTAAGGCGATCCCCCGGGTGCAGTTTCTTAACATCCTCATTCTCTATGCCTAGAGTTAAAATCTCCTGCTATGATAAAATAGTTATCTTCCGAGCCCAGTAGTATGCTTGCAAAAAGAGTTTCGAGCTCTGGGATGAGAATGTGATCGAGATTTGAATTATCCGGTGCATAGAGAGCGATCACATATGACCGCTTACTACCCGAGAGGGATATGCGGGCGGTGCACGTCTCTAGCAACCGAAATCAACGCGCTTCATTGCTGTACATGATGTCATGGGAACTCCGCCACCTTGATGGGTGCGATCTCTCCGAATGATTATATAATTATTATACCTGAGCTTGTGCGTTTGGTTAAGCTTGGTTTCGCTAACCATTATCACATCAGGATTGCGGTATTTTAACAGGTAGCCGAAGGTGATTTTTCTAGGTTTCTATTTGTCCCTCTTAGTAAATTTACATTCGCGCGAGGATCTTAAGGTTGCTAGCTGCGCGAGTTACATACATTAGCACCAAAACTCCGACAACAACAGGAAATGCTGACATTTAACTTGCCAATGACCTGCCAAGTGCATATCAGATTAAACAAGAAACAAAACCGCTTGCTTGGTAATTTGTAAGAAACAAACAGCGATCATTCACATGTTCAATTTCCGTTCATTCTGTTTTGTCGATTAATCGTAATGTTACAGTCGGTCATAAGTCCGACTCATGTCCTTAATTCTATCTTACTGACCCTTCGCGGGTACTCTAAGATACTCTAATAGCCTTTCGGCGCCTAAACTATTGTTTCTGTTTTTTTTGGTCCTTAGGACTTCATTGTTTCAGACTTACTGGCCAAGAAAACTAAGAAAAACTTGGCGCACTATACATACATAATATTACCTAACCTAAATATAAACCTAAGCCCTATAACCTATTAAAAAACCTAAGAAAACTTAATCTAACTTTATCTATGTCCGTAATACTACGGACGTGTACACAAGAGCGTGAACGTTATTTATATGCGCAACATATATAATCCATACGCCCCAATGAACCTTTTTTTTTACATTTTTTTTCTAATCTACCTTACAACTAGGTAATATGGCCGTTATACCAACTAAACGATTTCTAATATCATATAGGCAGGGGCGGCGAAGGCGGAGACTGGTTCTGGTGTAACCACCAAAAGAAGTGCCGCTCCTTATCACTCTATCTCTCCTGTCTCGAGTAGGGATCGCTCTACTGAACCGGAGAAGATCTTCGTGTTCGCGGACGACATCCTATTCGTAGAGGAGTCGCCTGTCAACTGTTCGGCGCACCGCGTGGTAGATTATAGAACATCCTTCCGTGTCCTGGATCAAGCTGATCGAATCAAAATAGATGAACGACTCAGTTGAACAAAGCCGTTGGCACCCTCGCATGGTACATATAATTGGGATAGTAAGCCCCGAAGATCAGGTCCGAAGGTAGATGTCATTAATACCTTGTTTCAACGTGACTTTAACAAGACTTTAACATATTGCGATGACTGGAATCTGCTTATAAATTTCCACAAGTCTGAAACTGTCTTTTTCCGTACCCCGCTGGCTATGGCCTCAAGGAATACGCGCGTAAACGCCACTAAGTCATCGGCGTACGCGATTAGGTGCGGCATAGACCTTAGGAGACCTGCAGTGAAAATAGCAAACAATATCGGGGAACCAGCAGCCCCCTTCTGTAGACCATTATTGATATTAAAAACTGTGCTAGAAGTTACGCCGCCACTTTTTACGACGAACTTTCTACCTGTTATAATGTCACATATCATGTATAGCAATGTTTTATGCAAGCCAAGTCTGACGAGCTTAAGGAAAAGGCCCTCTAGCCAAACGGTGTCGAACGCCTTCTCTAAGTCGATCAGACAGGCACCCGTACATTGTTTTTTATTTTTATTCCATTGAATGTCGGATACCAGCTTTGACGCGGCATGTGAATCTGGTAAAACCGTGATTCTCCGAACGCCATTGATTAATCTCGTTACGGAGATAGAGGTGGTTTAACCAGGCTCTGTTCTCCAGGTCGTGGTTCGGTTTCGTTAACCCTCCCCTGGGGATCTTCGACCGCGAAAAAGTCATTGTCTAGCTCAGCCTCATCCGGATCAACATTGATTGAGGTCAGTAGTTGTTCGTTGTCAGTTGTTCTGGGAAGTCGAACGATCTGCATGTCATTTTGATCTTTCCTTCTGAATATTTTATTTACTTGCGGGAACATACCCGGGTTGCTGGATCGTACAGCTCGGTTTTGATTGCCCCAGTGCAAGCTTATAGCTAAATTGAAATTGATTCTTATTAGTTGTTGGAGGGTTTTGATCTCTGACTTTCGGACTTCTTGGATCTGTAAACCGTCTGTGCAAGAGTTTAAGTCTTGACAGCAGTCTACTTTTATACACATGAAGTGCATCGAAGGTGGCATTCCGATAAACATCAGAGTCATCGGAGTGCGCTACCTTCGGCATTGTCTTGTCCATTGTACATATTATGACGTTGTCCATTCGTCTGAGGTAGCCGTCAACCTCTTTGATTGTACGGTTTCTATTCGTTGGTGAATTGATCCTACTCGACCGGATTTCAGCTTTCTCTAGACATTTTCCCCCAGTTCAACCACCTCCTTCGGGATCTGGATAACAACTGAAAAAGCACGATGATCACTATCGTACTCTATCGTGGTTAAGCAGTTCCGTGTACTTCTATCTATGTCATGTAAAGTCAGTCGTCTGTCCATCAGATCCAGACAATTCCCGCTTCTGGGAAATGATGGTATCTCGGTTGCAAGCAGGTCTGCTCTCAATTCGTCATGCTCAGTCAACCAGTTCTTTAAGGCGATCCCCCGGGTGCAGTTTCTTAACATCCTCATTCTCTATGCCTAGAGTTAAAATCTCCTGCTATGATAAAATAGTTATCTTCCGAGCCCAGTAGTATGCTTGCAAAAAGAGTTTCGAGCTCTGGGATGAGAATGTGATCGAGATTTGAATTATCCGGTGCATAGAGAGCGATCACATATGACCGCTTACCACCCGAGAGGGATATGCGGGCGGTGCACGTCTCTAGCAACCGAAATCAACGCGCTTCATTGCTGTACATGATGTCATGGGAACTCCGCCACCTTGATGGGTGCGATCTCTCCGAATGATTATATAATTATTATACCTGAGCTTGTGCGTTTGGTTAAGCTTGGTTTCGCTTACCATTATCACATCAGGATTGCGGTATTTTAACAGGTAGCCGAAGGTGATTTTTCTAGGTTTCTATTTGTCCCTCTTAGTAAATTTACATTCGCGCGAGGATCTTAAGGTTGCTAGCTGCGCGAGTTACATACATTAGCACCAAAACTCCGACAACAACAGGAAATGCTGACATTTAACTTGCCAATGACCTGCCAAGTGCATATCAGATTAAACAAGAAACAAAACCGCTTGCTTGGTAATTTGTAAGAAACAAACAGCGATCATTCACATGTTCAATTTCCGTTCATTCTGTTTTGTCGATTAATCGTAATGTTACAGTCGGTCATAAGTCCGACTCATGTCCTTAATTCTATCTTACTGACCCTTCGCGGGTACTCTAAGATACTCTAATAGCCTTTCGGCGCCTAAACTATTGTTTCTGTTTTTTTTGTCCTTAGGACAGATTTCATTGTCTCAGACTTACTGGCCAAGAAAACTAAGAAAAACTTGGCGCACTATACATACATAATATTACCTAACCTAAATATAAACCTAAGCCCTATAACCTATTAAAAAACCTAAGAAAACTTAATCTAACTTTATCTATGTCCGTAATACTACGGACGTGTACACAAGAGCGTGAACGTTATTTATATGCGCAACATATATAATCCATACGCCCCAATGAACCTTTTTTTTTACATTTTTTTTCTAATCTACCTTACAACTAGGTAATATGGCCGTTATACCAACTAAACGATTTCTAATATCATATAGGCAGGGGCGGCGAAGGCGGAGACTGGTTCTGGTGTAACCACCAAAAGAAGTGCCGCTCCTTATCACTCTATCTCTCCTGTCTCGAGTAGGGATCGCTCTACTGAACCGGAGAAGATCTTCGTGTTCGCGGACGACATCCTATTCGTAGAGGAGTCGCCTGTCAACTGTTCGGCGCACCGCGTGGTAGATTATAGAACATCCTTCCGTGTCCTGGATCAAGCTGATCGAATCAAAATAGATGAACGACTCAGTTGAACAAAGCCGTTGGCACCCTCGCATGGTACATATAATTGGGATAGTAAGCCCCGAAGATCAGGTCCGAAGGTAGATGTCATTAATACCTTGTTTCAACGTGACTTTAACAAGACTTTAACATATTGCGATGACTGGAATCTGCTTATAAATTTCCACAAGTCTGAAACTGTCTTTTTCCGTACCCCGCTGGCTATGGCCTCAAGGAATACGCGCGTAAACGCCACTAAGTCATCGGCGTACGCGATTAGGTGCGGCATAGACCTTAGGAGACCTGCAGTGAAAATAGCAAACAATATCGGGGAACCAGCAGCCCCCTTCTGTAGACCATTATTGATATTAAAAACTGTGCTAGAAGTTACGCCGCCACTTTTTACGACGAACTTTCTACCTGTTATCATGTCACATATCATGTATAGCAATGTTTTATGCAAGCCAAGTCTGACGAGCTTAAGGAAAAGGCCCTCTAGCCAAACGGTGTCGAACGCCTTCTCTAAGTCGATCAGACAGGCACCCGTACATTGTTTTTTATTTTTATTCCATTGAATGTCGGATACCAGCTTTGACGCGGCATGTGAATCTGGTAAAACCGTGATTCTCCGAACGCCATTGATTAATCTCGTTACGGAGATAGAGGTGGTTTAACCAGGCTCTGTTCTCCAGGTCGTGGTTCGGCCTACGAACCTCGTTGACCGTATACACTCTCTGGAAAACAGCACTAATTGTTTTAACCCTCCCCTGGGGATCTTCGACCGCGAAAAAGTCATTGTCTAGCTCAGCCTCATCCGGATCAACATTGATTGAGGTCAGTAGTTGTTCGTTGTCAGTTGTTCTGGGAAGTCGAACGATCTGCATGTCATTTTGATCTTTCCTTCTGAATATTTTATTTACTTGCGGGAACATACCCGGGTTGCTGGATCGTACAGCTCGGTTTTGATTGCCCCAGTGCAAGCTTATAGCTAAATTGAAATTGATTCTTATTAGTTGTTGGAGGGTTTTGATCTCTGACTTTCGGACTTCTTGGATCTGTAAACCGTCTGTGCAAGAGTTTAAGTCTTGACAGCAGTCTACTTTTATACACATGAAGTGCATCGAAGGTGGCATTCCGATAAACATCAGAGTCATCGGAGTGCGCTACCTTCGGCATTGTCTTGTCCATTGTACGTATTATGACGTTGTCCATTCGTCTGAGGTAGCCGTCAACCTCTTTGATTGTACGGTTTCTATTCGTTGGTGAATTGATCCTACTCGACCGGATTTCAGCTTTCTCTAGACATTTTCCCCCAGTTCAACCACCTCCTTCGGGATCTGGATAACAACTGAAAAAGCACGATGATCACTATCGTACTCTATCGTGGTTAAGCAGTTCCGTGTACTTCTATCTATGTCATGTAAAGTCAGTCGTCTGTCCATCAGATCCAGACAATTCCCGCTTCTGGGAAATGATGGTATCTCGGTTGCAAGCAGGCCTGCTCTCAATTCGTCATGCTCAGTCAACCAGTTCTTTAAGGCGATCCCCCGGGTGCAGTTTCTTAACATCCCCATTCTCTAAGCCTAGAGTTAAAATCTCCTGCTATGATAAAATAGTTATCTTCCGAGCCCAGTAGTATGCTTGCAAAAAGAGTTTCGAGCTCTGGGATGAGAATGTGATCGAGATTTGAATTATCCGGTGCATAGAGAGCGATCACATATGACCGCTTACCACCCGAGAGGGATATGCGTACGGTGCACGTCGCTAGCAACCGAAATCAACGCGCTTCATTGCTGTACATGATGTCATGGGAACTCCGCCACCTTGATGGGTGCGATCTCTCCGAATGATTATATAATTATTATACCTGAGCTTGTGCGTTTGGTTAAGCTTGGTTTCGCTAACCATTATCACATCAGGATTGCGGTATTTTAACAGGTAGCCGAAGGTGAATTTTCTAGGTTTCTATTTGTCCCTCTTAGTAAATTTACATTCGCGCGAGGATCTTAAGGTTGCTAGCTGCGCGAGTTACATACATTAGCACCAAAACTCCGACAACAGGAAATGCTGACATTTAACTTGCCAATGACCTGCCAAGTGCATATCAGATTAAACAGGAAACAAAACCGCTTGCTTGGTAATTTGTAAGAAACAAACAGCGATCATTCACATGTTCAATTTCCGTTCATTCTGTTTTGTCGAGTAATCGTAATGTTACAGTCGGTCATAAGTCCGACTCATGTCCTTAATTCTATCTTACTGACCCTTCGCGGGTACTCTAAGATACTCTAATAGCCTTTCGGCGCCTAAACTATTGTTTCTGTTTTTTTTGGTCCTTAGGACTTCATTGTTTCAGACTTACTGGCCAAGAAAACTAAGAAAAACTTGGCGCACTATACATACATAATATTACCTAACCTAAATATAAACCTAAGCCCTATAACCTATTAAAAAACCTAAGAAAACTTAATCTAACTTTATCTATGTCCGTAATACTACGGACGTGTACACAAGAGCGTGAACGTTATTTATATGCGCAACATATATAATCCATACGCCCCAATGAACCTTTTTTTTTACATTTTTTTTCTAATCTACCTTACAACTAGGTAATATGGCCGTTATACCAACTAAACGATTTCTAATATCATATAGGCAGGGGCGGCGAAGGCGGAGACTGGTTCTGGTGTAACCACCAAAAGAAGTGCCGCTCCTTATCACTCTATCTCTCCTGTCTCGAGTAGGGATCGCTCTACTGAACCGGAGAAGATCTTCGTGTTCGCGGACGACATCCTATTCGTAGAGGAGTCGCCTGTCAACTGTTCGGCGCACCGCGTGGTAGATTATAGAACATCCTTCCGTGTCCTGGATCAAGCTGATCGAATCAAAATAGATGAACGACTCAGTTGAACAAAGCCGTTGGCACCCTCGCATGGTACATATAATTGGGATAGTAAGCCCCGAAGATCAGGTCCGAAGGTAGATGTCATTAATACCTTGTTTCAACGTGACTTTAACAAGACTTTAACATATTGCGATGACTGGAATCTGCTTATAAATTTCCACAAGTCTGAAACTGTCTTTTTCCGTACCCCGCTGGCTATGGCCTCAAGGAATACGCGCGTAAACGCCACTAAGTCATCGGCGTACGCGATTAGGTGCGGCATAGACCTTAGGAGACCTGCAGTGAAAATAGCAAACAATATCGGGGAACCAGCAGCCCCCTTCTGTAGACCATTATTGATATTAAAAACTGTGCTAGAAGTTACGCCGCCACTTTTTACGACGAACTTTCTACCTGTTATAATGTCACATATCATGTATAGCAATGTTTTATGCAAGCCAAGTCTGACGAGCTTAAGGAAAAGGCCCTCTAGCCAAACGGTGTCGAACGCCTTCTCTAAGTCGATCAGACAGGCACCCGTACATTGTTTTTTATTTTTATTCCATTGAATGTCGGATACCAGCTTTGACGCGGCATGTGAATCTGGTAAAACCGTGATTCTCCGAACGCCATTGATTAATCTCGTTACGGAGATAGAGGTGGTTTAACCAGGCTCTGTTCTCCAGGTCGTGGTTCGGTTTCGTTAACCCTCCCCTGGGGATCTTCGACCGCGAAAAAGTCATTGTCTAGCTCAGCCTCATCCGGATCAACATTGATTGAGGTCAGTAGTTGTTCGTTGTCAGTTGTTCTGGGAAGTCGAACGATCTGCATGTCATTTTGATCTTTCCTTCTGAATATTTTATTTACTTGCGGGAACATACCCGGGTTGCTGGATCGTACAGCTCGGTTTTGATTGCCCCAGTGCAAGCTTATAGCTAAATTGAAATTGATTCTTATTAGTTGTTGGAGGGTTTTGATCTCTGACTTTCGGACTTCTTGGATCTGTAAACCGTCTGTGCAAGAGTTTAAGTCTTGACAGCAGTCTACTTTTATACACATGAAGTGCATCGAAGGTGGCATTCCGATAAACATCAGAGTCATCGGAGTGCGCTACCTTCGGCATTGTCTTGTCCATTGTACGTATTATGACGTTGTCCATTCGTCTGAGGTAGCCGTCAACCTCTTTGATTGTACGGTTTCTATTCGTTGGTGAATTGATCCTACTCGACCGGATTTCAGCTTTCTCTAGACATTTTCCCCCAGTTCAACCACCTCCTTCGGGATCTGGATAACAACTGAAAAAGCACGATGATCACTATCGTACTCTATCGTGGTTAAGCAGTTCCGTGTACTTCTATCTATGTCATGTAAAGTCAGTCGTCTGTCCATCAGATCCAGACAATTCCCGCTTCTGGGAAATGATGGTATCTCGGTTGCAAGCAGGTCTGCTCTCAATTCGTCATGCTCAGTCAACCAGTTCTTTAAGGCGATCCCCCGGGTGCAGTTTCTTAACATCCTCATTCTCTATGCCTAGAGTTAAAATCTCCTGCTATGATAAAATAGTTATCTTCCGAGCCCAGTAGTATGCTTGCAAAAAGAGTTTCGAGCTCTGGGATGAGAATGTGATCGAGATTTGAATTATCCGGTGCATAGAGAGCGATCACATATGACCGCTTACCACCCGAGAGGGATATGCGGGCGGTGCACGTCTCTAGCAACCGAAATCAACGCGCTTCATTGCTGTACATGATGTCATGGGAACTCCGCCACCTTGATGGGTGCGATCTCTCCGAATGATTATATAATTATTATACCTGAGCTTGTGCGTTTGGTTAAGCTTGGTTTCGCTTACCATTATCACATCAGGATTGCGGTATTTTAACAGGTAGCCGAAGGTGATTTTTCTAGGTTTCTATTTGTCCCTCTTAGTAAATTTACATTCGCGCGAGGATCTTAAGGTTGCTAGCTGCGCGAGTTACATACATTAGCACCAAAACTCCGACAACAACAGGAAATGCTGACATTTAACTTGCCAATGACCTGCCAAGTGCATATCAGATTAAACAAGAAACAAAACCGCTTGCTTGGTAATTTGTAAGAAACAAACAGCGATCATTCACATGTTCAATTTCCGTTCATTCTGTTTTGTCGATTAATCGTAATGTTACAGTCGGTCATAAGTCCGACTCATGTCCTTAATTCTATCTTACTGACCCTTCGCGGGTACTCTAAGATACTCTAATAGCCTTTCGGCGCCTAAACTATTGTTTCTGTTTTTTTTGTCCTTAGGACAGATTTCATTGTCTCAGACTTACTGGCCAAGAAAACTAAGAAAAACTTGGCGCACTATACATACATAATATTACCTAACCTAAATATAAACCTAAGCCCTATAACCTATTAAAAAACCTAAGAAAACTTAATCTAACTTTATCTATGTCCGTAATACTACGGACGTGTACACAAGAGCGTGAACGTTATTTATATGCGCAACATATATAATCCATACGCCCCAATGAACCTTTTTTTTTACATTTTTTTTCTAATCTACCTTACAACTAGGTAATATGGCCGTTATACCAACTAAACGATTTCTAATATCATATAGGCAGGGGCGGCGAAGGCGGAGACTGGTTCTGGTGTAACCACCAAAAGAAGTGCCGCTCCTTATCACTCTATCTCTCCTGTCTCGAGTAGGGATCGCTCTACTGAACCGGAGAAGATCTTCGTGTTCGCGGACGACATCCTATTCGTAGAGGAGTCGCCTGTCAACTGTTCGGCGCACCGCGTGGTAGATTATAGAACATCCTTCCGTGTCCTGGATCAAGCTGATCGAATCAAAATAGATGAACGACTCAGTTGAACAAAGCCGTTGGCACCCTCGCATGGTACATATAATTGGGATAGTAAGCCCCGAAGATCAGGTCCGAAGGTAGATGTCATTAATACCTTGTTTCAACGTGACTTTAACAAGACTTTAACATATTGCGATGACTGGAATCTGCTTATAAATTTCCACAAGTCTGAAACTGTCTTTTTCCGTACCCCGCTGGCTATGGCCTCAAGGAATACGCGCGTAAACGCCACTAAGTCATCGGCGTACGCGATTAGGTGCGGCATAGACCTTAGGAGACCTGCAGTGAAAATAGCAAACAATATCGGGGAACCAGCAGCCCCCTTCTGTAGACCATTATTGATATTAAAAACTGTGCTAGAAGTTACGCCGCCACTTTTTACGACGAACTTTCTACCTGTTATCATGTCACATATCATGTATAGCAATGTTTTATGCAAGCCAAGTCTGACGAGCTTAAGGAAAAGGCCCTCTAGCCAAACGGTGTCGAACGCCTTCTCTAAGTCGATCAGACAGGCACCCGTACATTGTTTTTTATTTTTATTCCATTGAATGTCGGATACCAGCTTTGACGCGGCATGTGAATCTGGTAAAACCGTGATTCTCCGAACGCCATTGATTAATCTCGTTACGGAGATAGAGGTGGTTTAACCAGGCTATGTTCTCCAGGTCGTGGTTCGGCCTACGAACCTCGTTGACCGTATACACTCTCTGGAAAACAGCACTAATTGTTTTAACCCTCCCCTGGGGATCTTCGACCGCGAAAAAGTCATTGTCTAGCTCAGCCTCATCCGGATCAACATTGATTGAGGTCAGTAGTTGTTCGTTGTCAGTTGTTCTGGGAAGTCGAACGATCTGCATGTCATTTTGATCTTTCCTTCTGAATATTTTATTTACTTGCGGGAACATACCCGGGTTGCTGGATCGTACAGCTCGGTTTTGATTGCCCCAGTGCAAGCTTATAGCTAAATTGAAATTGATTCTTATTAGTTGTTGGAGGGTTTTGATCTCTGACTTTCGGACTTCTTGGATCTGTAAACCGTCTGTGCAAGAGTTTAAGTCTTGACAGCAGTCTACTTTTATACACATGAAGTGCATCGAAGGTGGCATTCCGATAAACATCAGAGTCATCGGAGTGCGCTACCTTCGGCATTGTCTTGTCCATTGTACGTATTATGACGTTGTCCATTCGTCTGAGGTAGCCGTCAACCTCTTTGATTGTACGGTTTCTATTCGTTGGTGAATTGATCCTACTCGACCGGATTTCAGCTTTCTCTAGACATTTTCCCCCAGTTCAACCACCTCCTTCGGGATCTGGATAACAACTGAAAAAGCACGATGATCACTATCGTACTCTATCGTGGTTAAGCAGTTCCGTGTACTTCTATCTATGTCATGTAAAGTCAGTCGTCTGTCCATCAGATCCAGACAATTCCCGCTTCTGGGAAATGATGGTATCTCGGTTGCAAGCAGGCCTGCTCTCAATTCGTCATGCTCAGTCAACCAGTTCTTTAAGGCGATCCCCCGGGTGCAGTTTCTTAACATCCCCATTCTCTAAGCCTAGAGTTAAAATCTCCTGCTATGATAAAATAGTTATCTTCCGAGCCCAGTAGTATGCTTGCAAAAAGAGTTTCGAGCTCTGGGATGAGAATGTGATCGAGATTTGAATTATCCGGTGCATAGAGAGCGATCACATATGACCGCTTACCACCCGAGAGGGATATGCGTACGGTGCACGTCGCTAGCAACCGAAATCAACGCGCTTCATTGCTGTACATGATGTCATGGGAACTCCGCCACCTTGATGGGTGCGATCTCTCCGAATGATTATATAATTATTATACCTGAGCTTGTGCGTTTGGTTAAGCTTGGTTTCGCTAACCATTATCACATCAGGATTGCGGTATTTTAACAGGTAGCCGAAGGTGAATTTTCTAGGTTTCTATTTGTCCCTCTTAGTAAATTTACATTCGCGCGAGGATCTTAAGGTTGCTAGCTGCGCGAGTTACATACATTAGCACCAAAACTCCGACAACAGGAAATGCTGACATTTAACTTGCCAATGACCTGCCAAGTGCATATCAGATTAAACAGGAAACAAAACCGCTTGCTTGGTAATTTGTAAGAAACAAACAGCGATCATTCACATGTTCAATTTCCGTTCATTCTGTTTTGTCGAGTAATCGTAATGTTACAGTCGGTCATAAGTCCGACTCATGTCCTTAATTCTATCTTACTGACCCTTCGCGGGTACTCTAAGATACTCTAATAGCCTTTCGGCGCCTAAACTATTGTTTCTGTTTTTTTTTTGTCCTTAGGACAGATTTCATTGTTTCAGACTTACTGGCCAAGAAAACTAAGAAAAACTTGGCGCACTATACATACATAATATTGCCTAACCTAAATCTAAACCTAAGCCATATTACCTATTAAAAAACCTAAGAAAACTTAATCTAACTTTATCTATGTCCGTAATACTACGGACGTGTACACAAGAGCGTGAACGTTATTTATATGCGCAACATATATAATCCATACGCCCTTGTGAACCTTTTTTTTACATTTTTTTTCTAATCTACCTTACAACTAGGTAATATGGCCGTTATACCAACTAAACGATTTCTAATATCATATAGGCAGGGGCGGCGAAGGCGGAGACTGGTTCTGGTGTAACCACCAAAAGAAGTGCCGCTCCTTATCACTCTATCTCTCCTGTCTCGAGTAGGGATCGCTCTACTGAACCGGAGAAGATCTTCGTGTTCGCGGACGACATCCGATTCGTAGAGGAGTCGCCTTTCAACTGTTCGGCGCACCGCGTGGTAGATTACAGGACATCCTTCCGTGTCCTGGATCAAGCTGATCGAATCAAAATAGATGAACGACTCAGTTGAACAAAGCCGTTGGCACCCTCGCATGGTACATATAATTGGGATAGTAAGCCCCGAAGATCAGGTCGGAAGGTAGATGTCATTAATACCTTGTTTCAACGTGACTTTAACAAGACTTTAACATATTGCGATGACTGGAAGCTGCTTATAAATTACCAGATGTCTGAAACTGTCTTTTTCCGTACCCCGCTGGCTATGGCCTCAAGGAATATGCGCGTAAACGCCACTAAGCATCGGCGTACGCGATTAGGTGCGGCATAGACCTTAGGAGGCCTGCAGTGAAAATAGCAAACAATATCGGAGAACCAGCAGCCCCCTGCTGTAGACCATTATTGATATTAAAAACTGTGCTAGAAGTTACGCCGCCACTTTTTACGACGAATTTTCTACCTGTTATCATGTCACATATCTTGTATAGCAATGTTTTATGCAAGCCAAGTCTGACGAGCTTAAGGAAAAGGCCCTCTAGCCAAACGGTGTCGAACGCCTTCTCTAAGTCGATCAGACAGGCACCCGTACATTATTTTTTATTTTTATTCCATTGAATGTCGGATACCAGCTTTGACGCGGCATGTGAATCTGGTAAAACCGTGATTCTCCGAACGCCATTGATTAATCTCGTTACGGAGATAGAGGTGGTTTAACCAGGCTCTGTTCTCCAGGTCGTGGTTCGGCCTACGAACCTCGTTGACCGTATACACTCTCTGGAAAACAGCACTAATTGTTTTAACCCTCCCCTGGGGATCTTCGACCGCGAAAAAGTCATTGTCTAGCTCAGCCTCATCCGGATCAACATTGATTGAGGTCAGTAGTTGTTCGTTGTCAGTTGTTCTGGGAAGTCGAACGATCTGCATGTCATTTTGATCTTTCCTTCTGAATATTTTATTTACTTGCGGGAACATACCCGGGTTGCTGGATCGTACAGCTCGGTTTTGATTGCCCCAGTGCAAGCTTATAGCTAAATTGAAATTGATTCTTATTAGTTGTTGGAGGTTTTTGATCTTTGACTTCAGGGATCTGACTTTCGGACTTCTTGGATCTAACCGTCTCGTCGTAAACCGTCTGTGCAAGAGTTTAAGTCTTGACAGCAGTCTACTTTTATACACATGAAGTACATCGAAGGTGGCATTCCGATAAACATCAGAGTCATCGGAGTGCGCTACCTTCGGCATTGTCTTGTCCATTGTACGTATTATGACGTTGTCCATTCGTCTGAGGTAGCCGTCAACCTCTTTGATTGTACGGTTTCTATTCGTTGGTGAATTTATCCTACTCGACCGGATTTCAGTGGATAAAGCCCTGGAGAAACGTGGCCATCGAGCCTTATTGTAATTATAAGGCTTTCTCTAGACATTTTCCCCCAGTTCAACCACCTCCTTCGGGATCTGGATAACCACTGAAAAAGCACGATGATCACTATCGTACTCTATAGTGGTTAAGCAGTTCCGTGTACTTCTATCTATGTCATGTAAAGTCAGTCGTCTGTCCATCAGATCCAGACAATTCCCGCTTCTGGGAAATGATGGTATCTCGGTTGAAAGCAGGCCTGCTCTCCACTCGGCATGGTCAGTCAACCAGTTATTTAAGGCGATCCCCCGGGTGCAGTTTCTTAACATCCCCCTTCTTTATGCCTAGAGTTAAAATCTCCTGCTATGATAAAATAGTTATCCTCCGAGCCCAATAGTATGCTTGCAAAAAGAGTTTCGAGCTCTGGAATGAGAATGTGATCGAGATTTGAATTATCCGGTGCATAGAGAGCGATCACATATGACCGCTTACCACCCGAGGGATATGCGGGCGGTGCACGTCTCTAGCAACCGAAATCAACGCGCTTCATTGCTGTACATGATGTCATGGGAACTCCGCCACCTTGATGGGTACGATCTCTCCGAATGATTATATAATTATTATACCTGAGCTTGTGCGTTTGGTTAAGCTTGGTTTCGCTAACCATTATCACATCAGGATTGCGGTATTTTAACAGGTAGCCGAAGGTGAATTTTCTAGGTTTCTATTTGTCCCTCTTAGTAAATTTACATTCGCGCGAGGATCTTAAGGTTGCTAGCTGCGCGAGTTACATACATTAGCACCAAAACTCCGACAACAGGAAATGCTGACATTTAACTTGCCAATGACCTGCCAAGTGCATATCAGATTAAACAGGAAACAAAACCGCTTGCTTGGTAATTTGTAAGAAACAAACAGCGATCATTCACATGTTCAATTTCCGTTCATTCTGTTTTGTCGAGTAATCGTAATGTTACAGTCGGTCATAAGTCCGACTCATGTCCTTAATTCTATCTTACTGACCCTTCGCGGGTACTCTAAGATACTCTAATAGCCTTTCGGCGCCTAAACTATTGTTTCTGTTTTTTTTTGTCCTTAGGACAGATTTCATTGTTTCAGACTTACTGGCCAAGAAAACTAAGAAAAACTTGGCGCACTATACATACATAATATTGCCTAACCTAAATCTAAACCTAAGCCCTATTACCTATTAAAAAACCTAAGAAAACTTAATCTAACTTTATATATGTCCGTAATACTACGGACGTGTACACAAGAGCGTGAACGTTATTTATATGCGCAACATATATAATCCATACGCCCTTGTGAACCTTTTTTTTACATTTTTTTTCTAATCTACCTTACAACTAGGTAATATGGCCGTTATACCAACTAAACGATTTCTAATATCATATAGGCAGGGGCGGCGAAGGCGGAGACTGGTTCTGGTGTAACCACCAAAAGAAGTGCCACTCCTTATCACTCTATCTCTCCTGTCTCGAGTAGGGATCTGAACCGGATACTGAACCGGAGAAGATCTTCGTGTTCGCGGACGACATCCGATTCGTAGAGGAGTCGCCCGTCAACTGTTCGGCGCACCGCGTGGTAGATTACAGGACATCCTTCCGTGGATAAAGCCCTGGAGAAACGTGGCCATCGAGCCTTATTGTAATTATAAGGCTTTCTCTAGACATTTTCCCCCAGTTCAACCACCTCCTTCGGGATCTGGATAACCACTGAAAAAGCACGATGATCACTATCGTACTCTATAGTGGTTAAGCAGTTCCGTGTACTTCTATCTATGTCATGTAAAGTCAGTCGTCTGTCCATCAGATCCAGACAATTCCCGCTTCTGGGAAATGATGGTATCTCGGTTGCAAGCAGGCCTGCTCTCAACTCGTCATGCTCAGTCAACCAGTTATTTAAGGCGATCCCCCGGGTGCAGTTTCTTAACATCCCCATTCTCTATGCCTAGAGTTAAAATCTCCTGCTATGATAAAATAGTTATCTTCCGAGCCCAATAGTATGCTTGCAAAAAGAGTTTCGAGCTCTGGGATGAGAATGTGATCGAGATTTGAATTATCCGGTGCATAGAGAGCGATCACATATGACCGCTTACCACCCGAGAGGGATATGCGGGCGGTGCACGTCTCTAGCAACCGAAATCAACGCGCTTCATTGCTGTACATGATGTCATGGGAACTCCGCCACCTTGATGGGTACGATCTCTCCGAATGATTATATAATTATTATACCTGAGCTTGTGCGTTTGGTTAAGCTTGGTTTCGCTAACTATTATCACATCAGGATTGCGGTATTTTAACAGGTAGCCGAAGGTGAATTTTCTAGGTTTCTATTTGTCCCTCTTAGTAAATTTACATTCGCGCGAGGATCTTAAGGTTGCTAGCTGCGCGAGTTACATACATTAGCACCAAAACTCCGACAACAACAGGAAATGCTGACATTTAACTTGCCAATGACCTGCCAAGTGCATATCAGATTAAACAAGAAACAAAACCGCTTGCTTGGTAATTTGTAAGAAACAAACAGCGATCATTCACATGTTCAATTTCCGTTCATTCTGTTTTGTCGATTAATCGTAATGTTACAGTCGGTCATAAGTCCGACTCATGTCCTTAATTCTATCTTACTGACCCTTCGCGGGTACTCTAAGATACTCTAATAGCCTTTCGGCTATTGTTTCTGTTTTTTTTTGTCCTTAGGACTTCATTGTTTCAGACTTACTGGCCAAGAAAACTAAGAAAAACTTGGCGCACTATACATACATAATATTACCTAACCTAAATATAAACCTAAGCCCTATAACCTATTAAAAAACCTAAGAAAACTTAATCTAACTTTATCTATGTCCGTAATACTACGGACGTGTACACAAGAGCGTGAACGTTATTTATATGCGCAACATATATAATCCATACGCCCTTGTGAACCTTTTTTTTTACATTTTTTTTCTAATCTACCTTACAACTAGGTAATATGGCCGTTATACCAACTAAACGATTTCTAATATCATATAGGCAGGGGCGGCGAAGGCGGAGACTGGTTCTGGTGTAAGCACCAAAAGAAGTGCCGCTCCTTATCACTCTATCTCTCCTGTCTCGAGTAGGGATCGCTCTACTGAACCGGAGAAGATCTTCGTGTTCGCGGACGACATCCGATTCGTAGAGGAGTCGCCTGTCAACTGTTCGGCGCACCGCGTGGTAGATTATAGAACATCCTTCCGTGTCCTGGATCAAGCTGATCGAATCAAAATAGATGAACGACTCAGTTGAACAAAGCCGTTGGCACCCTCGCATGGTACATATAATTGGGATAGTAAGCCCCGAAGATCAGGTCCGAAGGTAGATGTCATTAATACCTTGTTTCAACGTGACTTTAACAAGACTTTAACATATTGCGATGACTGGAATCTGCTTATAAATTTCCACAAGTCTGAAACTGTCTTTTTCCGTACCCCGCTGGCTATGGCCTCAAGGAATACGCGCGTAAACGCCACTAAGTCATCGGCGTACGCGATTAGGTGCGGCATAGACCTTAGGAGACCTGCAGTGAAAATAGCAAACAATATCGGGGAACCAGCAGCCCCCTTCTGTAGACCATTATTGATATTAAAAACTGTGCTAGAAGTTACGCCGCCACTTTTTACGACGAACTTTCTACCTGTTATCATGTCACATATCATGTATAGCAATGTTTTATGCAAGCCAAGTCTGACGAGCTTAAGGAAAATGCCCTCTAGCCAAACGGTGTCGAACGCCTTCTCTAAGTCGATCAGACAGGCACCCGTACATTGTTTTTCATTTTTATTCCATTGAATGTCGGATACCAGCTTTGACGCGGCATGTGAATCTGGTAAAACCGTGATTCTCCGAACGCCATTGATTAATCTCGTTACGGAGATAGAGGTGGTTTAACCAGGCTCTGTTCTCCAGGTCGTGGTTCGGCCTACGAACCTCGTTGACCGTATACACTCTCTGGAAAACAGCACTAATTGTTTTAACCCTCCCCTGGGGATCTTCGACCGCGAAAAAGTCATTGTCTAGCTCAGCCTCATCCGGATCAACATTGATTGAGGTCAGTAGTTGTTCGTTGTCAGTTGTTCTGGGAAGTCGAACGATCTGCATGTCATTTTGATCTTTCCTTCTGAATATTTTATTTACTTGCGGGAACATACCCGGGTTGCTGGATCGTACAGCTCGGTTTTGATTGCCCCAGTGCAAGCTTATAGCTAAATTGAAATTGATTCTTATTAGTTGTTGGAGGTTTTTGATCTTTGACTTCAGGGATCTGACTTTCGGACTTCTTGGATCTGTAAACCGTCTGTGCAAGAGTTTCAGTCTTGACAGCAGTCTACTTTTATACACATGAAGTACATCGAAGGTGGCATTCCGATAAACATCAGAGTCATCGGAGTGCGCTACCTTCGGCATTGTCTTGTCCATTGTACGTTTTATGACGTTGTCCATTCGTCTGAGGTAGCTGTCAACCTCTTTGATTGTACGGTTTCTATTCGTTGGTGAATTTATCCTACTCGACCGGATTTCAGTGGATAAAGCCCTGGAGAAACGTGGCCATCGAGCCTTATTGTAATTATAAGGCTTTCTCTAGACATTTTCCCCCAGTTCAACCACCTCCTTCGGGATCTGGATAACCACTGAAAAAGCACGATGATCACTATCGTACTCTATAGTGGTTAAGCAGTTCCGTGTACTTCTATCTATGTCATGTAAAGTCAGTCGTCTGTCCATCAGATCCAGACAATTCCCGCTTCTGGGAAATGATGGTATCTCGGTTGCAAGCAGGCCTGCTCTCAACTCGTCATGCTCAGTCAACCAGTTATTTAAGGCGATCCCCCGGGTGCAGTTTCTTAACATCCCCATTCTCTATGCCTAGAGTTAAAATCTCCTGCTATGATAAAATAGTTATCTTCCGAGCCCAATAGTATGCTTGCAAAAAGAGTTTCGAGCTCTGGGAAGAGAATGTGATCGAGATTTGAATTATCCGGTGCATAGAGAGCGATCACATATGACCGCTTACCACCCGAGAGGGATATGCGGGCGGTGCACGTCTCTAGCAACCGAAATCAACGCGCTTCATTGCTGTACATGATGTCATGGGAACTCCGCCACCTTGATGGGTGCGATCTCTCCGAATGATTATATAATTATTATACCTGAGCTTGTGCGTTTGGTTAAGCTTGGTTTCGCTAACCATTATCACATCAGGATTGCGGTATTTTAACAGGTAGCCGAAGGTGAATTTTCTAGGTTTCTATTTGTCCCTCTTAGTAAATTTACATTCGCGCGAGGATCTTAAGGTTGCTAGCTGCGCGAGTTACATACATTAGCACCAAAACTCCGACAACAACAGGAAATGCTGACATTTAACTTGCCAATGACCTGCCAAGTGCATATCAGATTAAACAAGAAACAAAACCGCTTGCTTGGTAATTTGTAAGAAACAAACAGCGATCATTCACATGTTCAATTTCCGTTCATTCTGTTTTGTCAAGTAATCGTAATGTTACAGTCGGTCATAAGTCCGACTCATGTCCTTAATTCTATCTTACTGACCCTTCGCGGGTACTCTAAGATACTCTAATAGCCTTTCGGCGCCTAAACTATTGTTTCTGTTTTTTTTTGTCCTTAGGACAGACTTCATTGTTCCAGACTTACTGGCCAAGAAAACTAAGAAAAACTTGGCGCACTATACATACATAATATTACCTAACCTAAATATAAACCTAAGCCCTATTACCTATTAAAAAACCTAAGAAAACTTAATCTAACTTTATCTATGTTCGTAATCCTACGGACGTGTACACAAGAGCGTGAACGTTATTTATATGCGCAACATATATAATCCATACGCCCTTGTGAACCTTTTTTTTACATTTTTTTTCTAATCTACCTTACAACTAGGTAATATGGCCGTTATACCAACTAAACGATTTCTAATATCATATAGGCAGGGGCGGCGAAGGCGGAAACTGGTTCTGGTGTAACCACCAAAAGAAGTGCCGCTCCTTATCACTCTATCTCTCCTGTCTCGAGTAGGGATCGCTCTACTGAACCGGAGAAGATCTTCGTGTCGCCTGTCAACTGTTCGGCGCACCGCGTGGTAGATTACAGGACATCCTTCCGTGTCCTGGATCAAGCTGATCGAATCAAAATAGATGAACGACTCAGTTGAACAAAGCCGTTGGCACCCTCGCATGGTACATATAATTGGGATAGTAAGCCCCGAAGATCAGGTCCGAAGGTAGATGTCATTAATACCTTGTTACAACGTGACTTTAACAAGACTTTAACATATTGCGATGACTGGAAGCTGCTTATAAATTTCCAGATGTCTGAAACTGTCTTTTTCCGTACCCCGCTGGCTATGGCCTTAAGGAATACGCGCGTAAACGCCACTAAGTCATCGGCGTACGAGATTAGGTGCGGCATAGACCTTAGGAGACCTGCAGTGAAAATAGCAAACAATATCGGGGAACCAGCAGCCCCCTGCTGTAGACCATTATTGATATTAAAAACTGTGCTAGAAGTTATGCCGCCACTTTTTACGACGAACTTTCTACCTGTTATCATGTCACATATCATGTATAGCAATGTTTTATGCAAGCCAAGTCTGACGAGCTTAAGGAAAAGGCCCTCTAGCCAAACGGTGTCGAACGCCTTCTCTAAGTCGATCAGACAGGCACCCGTACATTGTTTTTTTATTTTTATTCCATTGAATGTCGGATACCAGCTTTGACGCGGCATGTGAATCTGGTAAAACCGTGATTCTCCGAACGCCATTGATTAATCTCGTTACGGAGATAGAGGTGGTTTAACCAGGCTCTGTTCTCCAGGTCGTGGTTCGGCCTACGAACCTCGTTGACCGTATACACTCTCTGGAAAACAGCACTAATTGTTTTAACCCTCCACTGGGGATCTTCGACCGCGAAAAAGTCATTGTCTAGCTCAGACTCATCCGGATCAGATGAATTCAAAAGTCGAACGATCTGAATGTCATTTTGATCTTTCCTTCTGAATATTTTATTTACTTGCGGGAACATACCCGGGTTGCTGGATCGTACAGCTCGGTTTTGATTGCCCCAGTGCAAGCTTATAGCTAAATTGAAATTGATTCTTATTAGTTGTTGGAGGTTTTTGATCTTTGACTTCAAGGATCTGACTTTCGGACTTCTTGGATCTGTAAACCGTCTGTGCAAGAGTTTAAGTCTTGACAGCAGTCTACTTTTATACACATGAAGTACATCGAAGGTGGCATTCCGATAAACATCAGAGTCATCGGAGTGCGCTACCTTCGGCATTGTCTTGTCCATTGTACGTATTATGACGTTGTCCATTCGTCTGAGGTAGCCGTCAACCTCTTTGATTGTACGGTTTCTATTCGTTGGTGAATTTATCCTACTCGACCGGATTTCAGTGGATAAAGCCCTGGAGAAACGTGGCCATCGAGCCTTATTGTAATTATAAGGCTTTCTCTAGACATATTCCCCCAGTTCAACCACCTCCTTCGGGATCTGGATAACCACTGAAAAAGCACGATGATCACTATCGTACTCTATAGTGGTTAAGCAGTTCCGTGTACTTCTATCTATGTCATGTAAAGTCAGTCGTCTGTCCATCAGATCCAGACAATTCCCGCTTCTGGGAAATGATGGTATCTCGGTTGCAAGCAGGTCTGCTCTCAACTCGTCATGCTCAGTCAACCAGTTATTTAAGGCGATCCCCCGGGTGCAGTTTCTTAACATCCCCATTCTCTATGCCTAGAGTTAAAATCTCCTGCTATGATAAAATAGTTATCTTCCGAGCCCAATAGTATGCTTGCAAAAAGAGTTTCGAGCTCTGGGATGAGAATGTGATCGAGATTTGAATTATCCGGTGCATAGAGAGCGATCACATATGACCGCTTACCACCCGAGAGGGATATGCGGGCGGTGCACGTCTCTAGCAACCGAAATCAACGCGCTTCATTGCTGTACATGATGTCATGGGAACTCCGCCACCTTGATGGGTACGATCTCTCCGAATGATTATATAATTATTATACCTGAGCTTGTGCGTTTGGTTAAGCTTGGTTTCGCTAACTATTATCACATCAGGATTGCGGTATTTTAACAGGTAGCCGAAGGTGAATTTTCTAGGTTTCTATTTGTCCCTCTTAGTAAATTTACATTCGCGCGAGGATCTTAAGGTTGCTAGCTGCGCGAGTTACATACATTAGCACCAAAACTCCGACAGCAACAGGAAATGCTGACATTTAACTTGCCAATGACCTGCCAAGTGCATATCAGATTAAACAAGAAACAAAACCGCTTGCTTGGTAATTTGTAAGAAACAAACAGCGATCATTCACATGTTCAATTTCCGTTCATTCTGTTTTGTCAAGTAATCGTAATGTTACAGTCGGTCATAAGTCCGACTCATGTCCTTAATTCTATCTTACTGACCCTTCGCGGGTACTCTAAGATACTCTAATAGCCTTTCGGCGCCTAAACTATTGTTTCTGTTTTTTTTGTCCTTAGGACAGACTTCATTGTTTCAGACTTACTGGCCAAGAAAACTAAGAAAAACTTGGCGCACTATACATACATAATATTACCTAACCTAAATATAAACCTAAGCCCTATTACCTATTAAAAAACCTAAGAAAACTTAATCTAACTTTATCTATGTCCGTAATCCTACGGACGTGTACACAAGAGCGTGAACGTTATTTATATGCGCAACATATATAATCCATACGCCCTTGTGAACCTTTTTTTTACATTTTTTTTCTAATCTACCTTACAACTAGGTAATATGGCCGTTATACCAACTAAACGATTTCTAATATCATATAGGCAGGGGCGGCGAAGGCGGAGACTGGTTCTGGTGTAACCACCAAAAGAAGTGCCGCTCCTTATCACTCTATCTCTCCTGTCTCGAGTAGGGATCGCTCTACTGAACCGGAGAAGATCTTCGTGTTCGCGGACGACATCCGATTCGTAGAGGAGTCGCCTGTCAACTGTTCGGCGCACCGCGTGGTAGATTACAGGACATCCTTCCGTGTCCTGGATCAAGCTGATCGAATCAAAATAGATGAACGACTCAGTTGAACAAAGCCGTTGGCACCCTCGCATGGTACATATAATTGGGATAGTAAGCCCCGAAGATCAGGTCCGAAGATAGATGTCATTAATACCTTGTTACAACGTGACTTTAACAAGACTTTAACATATTGCGATGACTGGAAGCTGCTTATAAATTTCCAGAAGTCTGAAACTGTCTTTTTCCGTACCCCGCTGGCTATGGCCTCAAGGAATACGCGCGTAAACGCCACTAAGTCATCGGCGTACGCGATTAGGTGCGGCATAGACCTTAGGAGACCTGCAGTGAAAATAGCAAACAATATCGGGGAACCAGCAGCCCTCTGCTGTAGACCATTATTGATATTAAAAACTGTGCTAGAAGTTACGCCGCCACTTTTTACGACGAACTTTCTACCTGTTATCATGTCACATATCATGTATAGCAATGTTTTATGCAAGCCAAGTCTGACGAGCTTAAGGAAAATTCCCTCTAGCCAAACGGTGTCGAACGCCTTCTCTAAGTCGATCAGACAGGCACCCGTACATTGTTTTTTATTTTTATTCCATTGAATGTCGGATACCAGCTTTGACGCGGCATGTGAATCTGGTAAAACCGTGATTCTCCGAACGCCATTGATTAATCTCGTTACGGAGATAGAGGTGGTTTAACCAGGCTCTGTTCTCCAGGTCGTGGTTCGGCCTACGAACCTCGTTGACCGTATACATTCTCTGGAAAACAGCACTAATTGTTTTAACCCTCCACTGGGGATCTTCGACCGCGAAAAAGTCATTGTCTAGCTCAGACTCATCCGGATCAGATGAATTCAAAAGTCGAACAATCTGAATGTCATTTTGATCTTTCCTTCTGAATATTTTATTTACTTGCGGGAACATACCCGGGTTGCTGGATCGTACAGCTCGGTTTTGATTGCCCCAGTGCAAGCTTATAGCTAAATTGAAATTGATTCTTATTAGTTGTTGGAGGTTTTTGATCTTTGACTTCAGGGATCTGACTTTCGGACTTCTTGGATCTGTAAACCGTCTGTGCAAGAGTTTAAGTCTTGACAGCAGTCTACTTTTATACACATGAAGTAAAGTAGAAAGGTGGCATTCCGATAAACATCAGAGTCATCGGAGTGCGCTACCTTCGGCATTGTCTTGTCCATTGTACGTATTATGACGTTGTCCATTCGTCTGAGGTAGCCGTCAACCTCTTTGATTGTACGGTTTCTATTCGTTGGTGAATTTATCCTACTCGACCGGATTTCAGTGGATAAAGCCCTGGCCATCGAGCCTTATTGTAATTATAAGGCTTTCTCTAGACATTTTCCCCCAGTTCAACCACCTCCTTCGGGATCTGGATAACCACTGAAAAAGCACGATGATCACTATCGTACTCTATAGTGGTTAAGCAGTTCCGTGTACTTCTATCTATGTCATGTAAAGTCAGTCGTCTGTCCATCAGATCCAGACAATTCCCGCTTCTGGGAAATGATGGTATCTCGGTTGAAAGCAGGCCTGCTCTCCACTCGTCATGGTCAGTCAACCAGTTATTTAAGGCGATCCCCCGGGTGCAGTTTCTTAACATCCCCCTTCTTTATGCCTAGAGTTAAAATCTCCTGCTATGATAAAATAGTTATCTTCCGAGCCCAATAGTATGCTTGCAAAAAGAGTTTCGAGCTCTGGAATGAGAATGTGATCGAGATTTGAATTATCCGGTGCATAGAGAGCGATCACATATGACCGCTTACCACCCGAGAGGGATATGCGGGCGGTGCACGTCTCTAGAAACCGAAATCAACGCGCTTCATTGCTGTACATGATGTCATGGGAACTCCGCCACCTTGATGGGTACGATCTCTCCGAATGATTATATAATTATTATACCTGAGCTTGTGCGTTTGGTTAAGCTTGGTTTCGCTAACCATTATCACATCAGGATTGCGGTATTTTAACAGGTAGCCGAAGGTGAATTTTCTAGGTTTCTATTTGTCCCTCTTAGTAAATTTACATTCGCGCGAGGATCTTAAGGTTGCTAGCTGCGCGAGTTACATACATTAGCACCAAAACTCCGACAACAACAGGAAATGCTGACATTTAACTTGCCAATGACCTGCCAAGTGCATATCAGATTAAACAAGAAACAAAACCGCTTGCTTGGTAATTTGTAAGAAACAAACAGCGATCATTCACATGTTCAATTTCCGTTCATTCTGTTTTGTCGAGTAATCGTAATGTTACAGTCGGTCATAAGTCCGACTCATGTCCTTAATTCTATCTTACTGACCCTTCGCGGGTACTCTAAGATACTCTAATAGCCTTTCGGCGCCTAAACTATTGTTTCTGTTTTTTTTTTTTTGTCCTTAGGACAGACTTATTGTAATTATAAGGCTTTCTCTAGACATATTCCCCCAGTTCAACCACCTCCTTCGGGATCTGGATAACCACTGAAAAAGCACGATGATCACTATCGTACTCTATAGTGGTTAAGCAGTTCCGTGTACTTCTATCTATGTCATGTAAAGTCAGTCGTCTGTCCATCAGATCCAGACAATTCCCGCTTCTGGGAAATGATGGTATCTCGGTTGAAAGCAGGCCTGCTCTCCACTCGTCATGGTCAGTCAACCAGTTATTTAAGGCGATCCCCCGGGTGCAGTTTCTTAACATCCCCCTTCTTTATGCCTAGAGTTAAAATCTCCTGCTATGATAAAATAGTTATCTTCCGAGCCCAATAGTATGCTTGCAAAAAGAGTTTCGAGCTCTGGAATGAGAATGTGATCGAGTTTTGAATTATCCGGTGCATAGAGAGCGATCACATATGACCGCTTACCACCCGAGAGGGATATGCGGGCGGTGCACGTCTCTAGCAACCGAAATCAACGCGCTTCATTGCTGTACATGATGTCATGGGAACTCCGCCACCTTGATGGGTACGATCTCTCCGAATGATTATATAATTATTATACCTGAGCTTGTGCGTTTGGTTAAGCTTGGTTTCGCTAACTATTATCACATCAGGATTGCGGTATTTTAATAGGTAGCCGAAGGTGAATTTTCTAGGTTTCTATTTGTCCCTCTTAGTAAATTTACATTCGCGCGAGGATCTTAAGGTTGCTAGCTGCGCGAGTTACATACATTAGCACCAAAACTCCGACAACAACAGGAAATGCTGACATTTAACTTGTCAATGACCTGCCAAGTGCATATCAGATTAAACAAGAAACAAAACCGCTTGCTTGGTAATTTGTAAGAAACAAACAGCGATCATTCACATGTTCAATTTCCGTTCATTCTGTTTTGTCGAGTAATCGTAATGTTACAGTCGGTCATAAGTCCGACTCATGTCCTTAATTCTATCTTACTGACCCTTCGCGGGTACTCTAAGATACTCTAATAGCCTTTCGGCGCCTAAACTATTGTTTCTGTTTTTTTTTTTTTGTCCTTAGGACAGACTTATTGTAATTATAAGGCTTTCTCTAGACATATTCCCCCAGTTCAACCACCTCCTTCGGGATCTGGATAACCACTGAAAAAGCACGATGATCACTATCGTACTCTATAGTGGTTAAGCAGTTCCGTGTACTTCTATCTATGTCATGTAAAGTCAGTCGTCTGTCCATCAGATCCAGACAATTCCCGCTTCTGGGAAATGATGGTATCTCGGTTGAAAGCAGGCCTGCTCTCCACTCGTCATGGTCAGTCAACCAGTTATTTAAGGCGATCCCCCGGGTGCAGTTTCTTAACATCCCCCTTCTTTATGCCTAGAGTTAAAATCTCCTGCTATGATAAAATAGTTATCTGCAAAAAGAGTTTCGAGCTCTGGAATGAGAATGTGATCGAGATTTGAATTATCCGGTGCATAGAGAGCGATCACATATGACCGCTTACCACCCGAGAGGGATATACGGGCGGTGCACGTCTCTAGCAACCGAAATCAACGCGCTTCATTGCTGTACATGATGTCATGGGAACTCCGCCACCTTGATGGGTACGATCTCTCCGAATGATTATATAATTATTATACCTGAGCTTGTGCGTTTGGTTAAGCTTGGTTTCGCTAACCATTATCACATCAGGATTGCGGTATTTTAACAGGTAGCCGAAGGTGAATTTTCTAGGTTTCTATTTGTCCCTCTTAGTAAATTTACATTCGCGCGAGGATCTTAAGGTAGCTAGCAACCTTAAGATCCTCGCGCGAGTTACATTCATTAGCACCAAAAATCCGACAACAACAGGAAATGCTGACATTTAACTTGCCAATGACCTGCCAAGTGCATATCAGATTAAACAGGAAACAAAACCGCTTGCTTGGTAATTTGTAAGAAACAAACAGCGATCATTCACATGTTCAATTTCCGTTCATTCTGTTTTGTCGAGTAATCGTAATGTTACAGTCGGTCATAAGTCCGACTCATGTCCTTAATTCTATCTTACTGACCCTTCGCGGGTACTCTAAGATACTCTAATAGCCTTTCGGCGCCTAAACTATTGTTTCTGTTTTTTTTTGTCCTTAGGACAGATTTCATTGTTTCAGACTTACTGGCCAAGAAAACTAAGAAAAACTTGGCGCACTATACATACATAATATTGCCTAACCTAAATCTAAACCTAAGCCCTATTACCTATTAAAAAACCTAAGAAAACTTAATCTAACTTTATCTATGTCCGTAATACTACGGACGTGTACACAAGAGCGTGAACGTTATTTATATGCGCAACATATATAATCCATACGCCCTTGTGAACCTTTTTTTTACATTTTTTTTCTAATCTACCTTACAACTAGGTAATATGGCCGTTATACCAACTAAACGATTTCTAATATCATATAGGCAGGGGCGGCGAAGGCGGAGACTGGTTCTGGTGTAACCACCAAAAGAAGTGCCGCTCCTTATCACTCTATCTCTCCTGTCTCGAGTAGGGATCGCTCTACTGAACCGGAGAAGATCTTCGTGTCGCCTGTCAACTGTTCGGCGCACCGCGTGGTAGATTACAGGACATCCTTCCGTGTCCTGGATCAAGCTGATCGAATCAAAATAGATGAACGACTCAGTTGAACAAAGCCGTTGGCACCCTCGCATGGTACATATAATTGGGATAGTAAGCCCCGAAGATCAGGTCCGAAGGTAGATGTCATTAATACCTTGTTTCAACGTGACTTTAACAAAACTTTAACATATTGCGATGACTGGAATCTGCTTATAAATTTCCACAAGTCTGAAACTGTTTTTTTCCGTACCCCGCTGGCTATGGCCTCAAGGAATACGCGCGTAAACGCCACTAAGTCATCGGCGTACGCGATTAGGTGCGGCATAGACCTTAGGAGACCTGCAGTGAAAATAGCAAACAATATCGGGGAACCAGCAGCCCCCTGCTGTAGACCATTATTGATATTAAAAACTGTGCTAGAAGTTACGCCGCCACTTTTTACGACGAACTTTCTACCTGTTATCATGTCACATATCATGTATAGCAATGTTTTATGCAAGCCAAGTCTGACGAGCTTAAGGAAAAGGCCCTCTAGCCAAACGGTGTCGAACGCCTTCTCTAAGTCGATCAGACAGGCACCCGTACATTGTTTTTTTATTTTTATTCCATTGAATGTCGGATACCAGCTTTGACGCGGCATGTGAATCTGGTAAAACCGTGATTCTCCGAACGCCATTGATTAATCTCGTTACGGAGATAGAGGTGGTTTAACCAGGCTCTGTTCTCCAGGTCGTGGTTCGGCCTACGAACCTCGTTGACCGTATACACTCTCTGGAAAACAGCACTAATTGTTTTAACCCTCCACTGGGGATCTTCGACCGCGAAAAAGTCATTGTCTAGCTCAGACTCATCCGGATCAGATGAATTCAAAAGTCGAACGATCTGAATGTCATTTTGATCTTTCCTTCTGAATATTTTATTTACTTGCGGGAACATACCCGGGTTGCTGGATCGTACAGCTCGGTTTTGATTGCCCCAGTGCAAGCTTATAGCTAAATTAAAATTGATTCTTTTTAGTTGTTGGAGGTTTTTGATCTTTGACTTCAGGGATCTGACTTTCGGACTTCTTGGATCTGTAAACCGTCTGTGCAAGAGTTTAAGTCTTGACAGCAGTCTACTTTTATACACATGAAGTACATCGAAGGTGGCATTCCGATAAACATCAGAGTCATCGGAGTGCGCTACCTTCGGCATTGTCTTGTCCATTGTACGTATTATGACGTTGTCCATTCGTCTGAGGTAGCCGTCAACCTCTTTGATTGTACGGTTTCTATTCGTTGGTGAATTTATCCTACTCGACCGGATTTCAGTGGATAAAGCAAAGAAACGTGGCCATCGAGCCTTATTGTAATTATAAGGCTTTCTCTAGACATTTTCCCCCAGTTCAACCACCTCCTTCGGGATCTGGATAACCACTGAAAAAGCACGATGATCACTATCGTACTCTATCGTGGTTAAGCAGTTCCGTGTACTTCTATCTATGTCATGTAAAGTCAGTCGTCTGTCCATCAGATCCAGACAATTCCCGCTTCTGGGAAATGATGGTATCTCGGTTGCAAGCAGGCCTGCTATCAATTCGTCATGCTCAGTCAACCAGTTCTTTAAGGCGATCCCCCGGGTGCAGTTTCTTAACATCCCCATTCTCTAAGCCTAAAGTTAAAATCTCCTGCTATGATAAAATAGTTATCTTCCGAGCCCAGTAGTATGCTTGCAAAAAGAGTTTCGAGCTCTGGGATGAGAATGTGATCGAGATTTGAATTATCCGGTGCATAGAGAGCGATCACATATGACCGCTTACCACCCGAGAGGGATATGCGTACGGTGCACGTCGCTAGCAACCGAAATCAACGCGCTTCATTGCTGTACATGATGTCATGGGAACTCCGCCACCTTGATGGGTGCGATCTCTCCGAATGATTATATAATTATTATACCTGAGCTTGTGCGTTTGGTTAAGCTTGGTTTCGCTAACCATTATCACATCAGGATTGCGGTATTTTAACAGGTAGCCGAAGGTGAATTTTCTAGGTTTCGCGGACGACATCCGATTCGTAGAGGAGTCGCCTGTCAACTGTTCGGCGCACCGCGTGGTAGATTATAGGACATCCTTCCGTGTCCTGGATCAAGCTGATCGAATCAAAATAGATGAACGACTCAGTTGAACAAAGCCGTTGGCACCCTCGCATGGTACATATAATTGGGATAGTAAGCCCCGAAGATCAGGTCCGAAGGTAGATGTCATTAATACCTTGTTACAACGTGACTTTAACAAGACTTTAACATATTGCGATGACTGGAAGCTGCTTATAAATTTCCAGAAGTCTGAAACTGTCTTTTTCCGTACCCCGCTGGCTATGGCCTCAAGGAATACGCGCGTAAACGCCACTAAGTCATCGGCGTACGCGATTAGGTGCGGCATAGACCTTAGGAGACCTGCAGTGAAAATAGCAAACAATATCGGGGAACCAGCAGCCCTCTGCTGTAGACCATTATTGATATTAAAAACTGTGCTAGAAGTTACGCCGCCACTTTTTACGACGAACTTTCTACCTGTTATCATGTCACATATCATGTATAGCAATGTTTTATGCAAGCCAAGTCTGACGAGCTTAAGGAAAATGCCCTCTAGCCAAACGGTGTCGAACGCCTTCTCTAAGTCGATCAGACAGGCACCCGTACATTGTTTTTCATTTTTATTCCATTGAATGTCGGATACCAGCTTTGACGCGGCATGTGAATCTGGTAAAACCGTGATTCTCCGAACGCCATTGATTAATCTCGTTACGGAGATAGAGGTGGTTTAACCAGGCTCTGTTCTCCAGGTCGTGGTTCGGCCTACGAACCTCGTTGACCGTATACACTCTCTGGAAAACAGCACTAATTGTTTTAACCCTCCACTGGGGATCTTCGACCGCGAAAAAGTCATTGTCTAGCTCAGACTCATCCGGATCAGATGAATTCAAAAGTCGAACGATCTGCATGTCATTTTGATCTTTCCTTCTGAATATTTTATTTACTTGCGGGAACATACCCGGGTTGCTGGATCGTACAGCTTGGTTTTGATTGCCCCAGTGCAAGCTTATAGCTAAATTGAAATTGATTCTTATTAGTTGTTGGAGGTTTTTGATCTTTGACTTCAGGGATCTGACTTTCGGACTTCTTGGATCTGTAAACCGTCTGTGCAAGAGTTTAAGTCTTGACAGCAGTCTACTTTTATACACATGAAGTAAAGTAGAAAGGTGGCATTCCGATAAACATCAGAGTCATCGGAGTGCGCTACCTTCGGCATTGTCTTGTCCATTGTACGTATTATGACGTTGTCCATTCGTCTGAGGTAGCCGTCAACCTCTTTGATTGTACGGTTTCTATTCGTTGGTGAATTTATCCTACTCGACCGGATTTCAGTGGATAAAGCCCTGGAGAAACGTGGCCATCGAGCCTTATTGTAATTATAAGGCTTTCTCTAGACATATTCCCCCAGTTCAACCACCTCCTTCGGGATCTGGATAACCACTGAAAAAGCACGATGATCACTATCGTACTCTATAGTGGTTAAGCAGTTCCGTGTACTTCTATCTATGTCATGTAAAGTCAGTCGTCTGTCCATCAGATCCAGACAATTCCCGCTTCTGGGAAATTATGGTATCTCGGTTGCAAGCAGGCCTGCTCTCAACTCGTCATGCTCAGTCAACCAGTTATTTAAGGCGATCCCCCGGGTGCAGTTTCTTAACATCCCCCTTCTTTATGCCTAGAGTTAAAATCTCCTGCTATGATAAAATAGTTATCTTCCGAGCCCAATAGTATGCTTGCAAAAAGAGTTTCGAGCTTGAGAATGTGATCGAGATTTGAATTATCCGGTGCATAGAGAGCGATCACATATGACCGCTTACCACCCGAGAGGGATATGCGGGCGGTGCACGTCTCTAGCAACCGAAATCAACGCGCTTCATTGCTGTACATGATGTCATGGGAACTCCGCCACCTTGATGGGTACGATCTCTCCGAATGATTATATAATTATTATACCTGAGCTTGTGCGTTTGGTTAAGCTTGGTTTCGCTAACCATTATCACATCAGGATTGCGGTATTTTAACAGGTAGCCGAAGGTGAATTTTCTAGGTTTCTATTTGTCCCTCTTAGTAAATTTACATTCGCGCGAGGATCTTAAGGTTGCTAGCTGCGCGAGTTGCCAAGTGCATATCTGCCAATGACCTGCCAAGTGCATATCAGATTAAACAAGAAACAAAACCGCTTGCTTGGTAATTTGTAAGAAACAAACAGCGATCATTCACATGTTCAATTTCCGTTCAAGTCCGACTCATGTCCTTAATTCTATCTTACTGACCCTTCGCGGGTACTCTAAGATACTCTAATAGCCTTTCGGCGCCTAAACTATTGTTTCTGTTTTTTTTTGTCCTTAGGACTTCATTGTTTCAGACTTACTGGCCAAGAAAACTAAGAAAAACTTGGCGCACTATACATACATAATATTACCTAACCTAAATATAAACCTAAGCCCTATAACCTATTAAAAAACCTAAGAAAACTTAATCTAACTTTATCTATGTCCGTAATACTACGGACGTGTACACAAGAGCGTGAACGTTATTTATATGCGCAACATATATAATCCATACGCCCTTGTGAACCTTTTTTTTACATTTTTTTTCTAATCTACCTTACAACTAGGTAATATGGCCGTTATACCAACTAAACGATTTCTAATATCATATAGGCAGGGGCGGCGAAGGCGGAGACTGGTTCTGGTGTAAGCACCAAAAGAAGTGCCGCTCCTTATCACTCTATCTCTCCTGTCTCGAGTAGGGATCGCTCTACTGAACCGGAGAAGATCTTCGTGTTCGCGGACGACATCCGATTCGTAGAGGAGTCGCCTGTCAACTGTTCGGCGCACCGCGTGGTAGATTATAGAACATCCTTCCGTGTCCTGGATCAAGCTGATCGAATCAAAATAGATGAACGACTCAGTTGAACAAAGCCGTTGGCACCCTCGCATGGTACATATAATTGGGATAGGATCTGGATAACCACTGAAAAAGCACGATGATCACTATCGTACTCTATAGTGGTTAAGCAGTTCCGTGTACTTCTATCTATGTCATGTAAAGTCAGTCGTCTGTCCATCAGATCCAGACAATTCCCGCTTCTGGGAAATGATGGTATCTCGGTTGCAAGCAGGCCTGCTCTCAACTCGTCATGCTCAGTCAACCAGTTATTTAAGGCGATCCCCCGGGTGCAGTTTCTTAACATCCCCATTCTCTATGCCTAGAGTTAAAATCTCCTGCTATGATAAAATAGTTATCTTCCGAGCCCAATAGTATGCTTGCAAAAAGAGTTTCGAGCTCTGGGATGAGAATGTGATCGAGATTTGAATTATCCGGTGCATAGAGAGCGATCACATATGACCGCTTACCACCCGAGAGGGATATGCGGGCGGTGCACGTCTCTAGCAACCGAAATCAACGCGCTTCATTGCTGTACATGATGTCATGGGAACTCCGCCACCTTGATGGGTACGATCTCTCCGAATGATTATATAATTATTATACCTGAGCTTGTGCGTTTGGTTAAGCTTGGATTCGCTAACCATTATCACATCAGGATTGCGGTATTTTAACAGGTAGCCGAAGGTGAATTTTCTAGGTTTCTATTTGTCCCTCTTAGTAAATTTACATTCGCGCGAGGATCTTAAGGTTGCTAGCTGCGCGAGTTACATACATTAGCACCAAAACTCCGACAACAACAGGAAATGCTGACATTTAACTTGCCAATGACCTGCCAAGTGCATATCAGATTAAACAAGAAACAAAACCGCTTGCTTGATAATTTGTAAGAAACAAACAGCGATCATTCACATGTTCAATTTCCGTTCATTCTGTTTTGTCAAGTAATCGTAATGTTACAGTCGGTCATAAGTCCGACTCATGTCCTTAATTCTATCTTACTGACCCTTCGCGGGTACTCTAAGATACTCTAATAGCCTTTCGGCGCCTAAACTATTGTTTCTGTTTTTTTTTTTGTCCTTAGGACAGACTTCATTGTTCCAGACTTACTGGCCAAGAAAACTAAGAAAAACTTGGCGCACTATACATACATAATATTACCTAACCTAAATATAAACCTAAGCCCTATTACCTATTAAAAAACCTAAGAAAACTTAATCTAACTTTATCTATGTCCGTAATCCTACGGACGTGTACACAAGAGCGTGAACGTTATTTATATGCGCAACATATATAATCCATACGCCCTTGTGAACCTTTTTTTTACATTTTTTTTCTAATCTACCTTACAACTAGGTAATATGGCCGTTATACCAACTAAACGATTTCTAATATCATATAGGCAGGGGCGGCGAAGGCGGAAACTGGTTCTGGTGTAACCACCAAAAGAAGTGCCGCTCCTTATCACTCTATCTCTCCTGTCTCGAGTAGGGATCGCTCTACTGAACCGGAGAAGATCTTCGTGTCGCCTGTCAACTGTTCGGCGCACCGCGTGGTAGATTACAGGACATCCTTCCGTGTCCTGGATCAAGCTGATCGAATCAAAATAGATGAACGACTGAGTTGAACAAAGCCGTTGGCACCCTCGCATGGTACATATAATTGGGATAGTAAGCCCCGAAGATCAGGTCCGAAGGTAGATGTCATTAATACCTTGTTACAACGTGACTTTAACAAGACTTTAACATATTGCGATGACTGGAAGCTGCTTATAAATTTCCAGAAGTCTGAAACTGTCTTTTTCCGTACCCCGCTGGCTATGGCCTTAAGGAATACGCGCGTAAACGCCACTAAGTCATCGGCGTACGAGATTAGGTGCGGCATAGACCTTAGGAGACCTGCAGTGAAAATAGCAAACAATATCGGGGAACCAGACGCCCCCTGCTGTAGACCATTATTGATATTAAAAACTGTGCTAGAAGTTACGCCGCCACTTTTTACGACGAACTTTCTACCTGTTATCATGTCACATATCATGTATAGCAATGTTTTATGCAAGCCAAGTCTGACGAGCTTAAGGAAAAGGCCCTCTAGCCAAACGGTGTCGAACGCCTTCTCTAAGTCGATCAGACAGGCACCCGTACATTGTTTTTTTATTTTTATTCCATTGAATGTCGGATACCAGCTTTGACGCGGCATGTGAATCTGGTAAAACCGTGATTCTCCGAACGCCATTGATTAATCTCGTTACGGAGATAGAGGTGGTTTAACCAGGCTCTGTTCTCCAGGTCGTGGTTCGGCCTACGAACCTCGTTGACCGTATACACTCTCTGGAAAACAGCACTAATTGTTTTAACCCTCCACTGGGGATCTTCGACCGCGAAAAAGTCATTGTCTAGCTCAGACTCATCCGGATCAGATGAATTCAAAAGTCGAACGATCTGAATGTCATTTTGATCTTTCCTTCTGAATATTTTATTTACTTGCGGGAACATACCCGGGTTGCTGGATCGTACAGCTCGGTTTTGATTGCCCCAGTGCAAGCTTATAGCTAAAGTGAAATTGATTCTTATTAGTTGTTGGAGGTTTTTGATCTTTGACTTCAGGGATCTGACTTTCGGACTTCTTGGATCTGTAAACCGTCTGTGCAAGAGTTTAAGTCTTGACAGCAGTCTACTTTTATACACATGAAGTACATCGAAGGTGGCATTCCGATAAACATCAGAGTCATCGGAGTGCGCTACCTTCGGCATTGTCTTGTCCATTGTACGTATTATGACGTTGTCCATTCGTCTGAGGTAGCCGTCAACCTCTTTGATTGTACGGTTTCTATTCGTTGGTGAATTTATCCTACTCGACCGGATTTCAGTGGATAAAGCCCTGGAGAAACGTGGCCATCGAGCCTTATTGTAATTATAAGGCTTTCTCTAGACATATTCCCCCAGTTCAACCACCTCCTTCGGGATCTGGATAACCACTGAAAAAGCACGATGATCACTATCGTACTCTATAGTGGTTAAGCAGTTCCGTGTACTTCTATCTATGTCATGTAAAGTCAGTCGTCTGTCCATCAGATCCAGACAATTCCCGCTTCTGGGAAATGATGGTATCTCGGTTGCAAGCAGGCCTGCTCTCAACTCGTCATGCTCAGTCAACCAGTTATTTAAGGCGATCCCCCGGGTGCAGTTTCTTAACATCCCCATTCTCTATGCCTAGAGTTAAAATCTCCTGCTATGATAAAATAGTTATCTTCCGAGCCCAATAGTATGCTTGCAAAAAGAGTTTCGAGCTCTGGGATGAGGATGTGATCGAGATTTGAATTATCCGGTGCATAGAGAGCGATCACATATGACCGCTTACCACCCGAGAGGGATATGCGGGCGGTGCACGTCTCTAGCAACCGAAATCAACGCGCTTCATTGCTGTACATGATGTCATGGGAACTCCGCCACCTTGATGGGTGCGATCTCTCCGAATGATTATATAATTATTATACCTGAGCTTGTGCGTTTGGTTAAGCTTGGTTTCGCTAACTATTATCACATCAGGATTGCGGTATTTTAACAGGTAGCCGAAGGTGAATTTTCTAGGTTTCTATTTGTCCCTCTTAGTAAATTTACATTCGCGCGAGGATCTTAAGGTTGCTAGCTGCGCGAGTTACATACATTAGCACCAAAACTCCGACAGCAACAGGAAATGCTGACATTTAACTTGCCAATGACCTGCCAAGTGCATATCAGATTAAACAAGAAACAAAACCGCTTGCTTGGTAATTTGTAAGAAACAAACAGCGATCATTCACATGTTCAATTTCCGTTCATTCTGTTTTGTCAAGTAATCGTAATGTTACAGTCGGTCATAAGTCCGACTCATGTCCTTAATTCTATCTTACTGACCCTTCGCGGGTACTCTAAGATACTCTAATAGCCTTTCGGCGCCTAAACTATTGTTTCTGTTTTTTTTGTCCTTAGGACAGACTTCATTGTTTCAGACTTACTGGCCAAGAAAACTAAGAAAAACTTGGCGCACTATACATACATAATATTACCTAACCTAAATATAAACCTAAGCCCTATTACCTATTAAAAAACCTAAGAAAACTTAATCTAACTTTATCTATGTCCGTAATCCTACGGACGTGTACACAAGAGCGTGAACGTTATTTATATGCGCAACATATATAATCCATACGCCCTTGTGAACCTTTTTTTTACATTTTTTTTCTAATCTACCTTACAACTAGGTAATATGGCCGTTATACCAACTAAACGATTTCTAATATCATATAGGCAGGGGCGGCGAAGGCGGAAACTGGTTCTGGTGTAACCACCAAAAGAAGTGCCGCTCCTTATCACTCTATCTCTCCTGTCTCGAGTAGGGATCGCTCTACTGAACCGGAGAAGATCTTCGTGTTCGCGGACGACATCCGATTCGTAGAGGAGTCGCCTGTCAACTGTTCGGCGCACCGCGTGGTAGATTACAGGACATCCTTCCGTGTCCTGGATCAAGCTGATCGAATCAAAATAGATGAACGACTCAGTTGAACAAAGCCGTTGGCACCCTCGCATGGTACATATAATTGGGATAGTAAGCCCCGAAGATCAGGTCCGAAGATAGATGTCATTAATACCTTGTTACAACGTGACTTTAACAAGACTTTAACATATTGCGATGACTGGAAGCTGCTTATAAATTTCCAGAAGTCTGAAACTGTCTTTTTCCGTACCCCGCTGGCTATGGCCTCAAGGAATACGCGCGTAAACGCCACTAAGTCATCGGCGTACGCGATTAGGTGCGGCATAGACCTTAGGAGACCTGCAGTGAAAATAGCAAACAATATCGGGGAACCAGCAGCCCTCTGCTGTAGACCATTATTGATATTAAAAACTGTTCTAGAAGTTACGCCGCCACTTTTTACGACGAACTTTCTACCTGTTATCATGTCACATATCATGTATAGCAATGTTTTATGCAAGCCAAGTCTGACGAGCTTAAGGAAAATGCCCTCTAGCCAAACGGTGTCGAACGCCTTCTCTAAGTCGATCAGACAGGCACCCGTACATTGTTTTTTATTTTTATTCCATTGAATGTCGGATACCAGCTTTGACGCGGCATGTGAATCTGGTAAAACCGTGATTCTCCGAACGCCATTGATTAATCTCGTTACGGAGATAGAGGTGGTTTAACCAGGCTCTGTTCTCCAGGTCGTGGTTCGGCCTACGAACCTCGTTGACCGTATACACTCTCTGGAAAACAGCACTAATTGTTTTAACCCTCCACTGGGGATCTTCGACCGCGAAAAAGTCATTGTCTAGCTCAGACTCATCCGGATCAGATGAATTCAAAAGTCGAACAATCTGAATGTCATTTTGATCTTTCCTTCTGAATATTTTATTTACTTGCGGGAACATACCCGGGTTGCTGGATCATACAGCTCGGTTTTGATTGCCCCAGTGCAAGCTTATAGCTAAATTGAAATTGATTCTTATTAGTTGTTGGAGGTTTTTGATCTTTGACTTCAGGGATCTGACTTTCGGACTTCTTGGATCTGTAAACCGTCTGTGCAAGAGTTTAAGTCTTGACAGCAGTCTACTTTTATACACATGAAGTAAAGTAGAAAGGTGGCATTCCGATAAACATCAGAGTCATCGGAGTGCGCTACCTTCGGCATTGTCTTGTCCATTGTACGTATTATGACGTTGTCCATTCGTCTGAGGTAGCCGTCAACCTCTTTGATTGTACGGTTTCTATTCGTTGGTGAATTTATCCTACTCGACCGGATTTCAGTGGATAAAGCCCTGGAGAAACGTGGCCATCGAGCCTTATTGTAATTATAAGGCTTTCTCTAGACATTTTCCCCCAGTTCAACCACCTCCTTCGGGATCTGGATAACCACTGAAAAAGCACGATGATCACTATCGTACTCTATAGTGGTTAAGCAGTTCCGTGTACTTCTATCTATGTCATGTAAAGTCAGTCGTCTGTCCATCAGATCCAGACAATTCCCGCTTCTGGGAAATGATGGTATCTCGGTTGAAAGCAGGCCTGCTCTCCACTCGTCATGGTCAGTCAACCAGTTATTTAAGGCGATCCCCCGGGTGCAGTTTCTTAACATCCCCCTTCTTTATCCCTAGAGTTAAAATCTCCTGCTATGATAAAATAGTTATCTTCCGAGCCCAATAGTATGCTTGCAAAAAGAGTTTCGAGCTCTGGAATGAGAATGTGATCGAGATTTGAATTATCCGGTGCATAGAGAGCGATCACATATGACCGCTTACCACCCGAGAGGGATATGCGGGCGGTGCACGTCTCTAGAAACCGAAATCAACGCGCTTCATTGCTGTACATGATGTCATGGGAACTCCGCCACCTTGATGGGTACGATCTCTCCGAATGATTATATAATTATTATACCTGAGCTTGTGCGTTTGGTTAAGCTTGGTTTCGCTAACCATTATCACATCAGGATTGCGGTATTTTAACAGGTAGCCGAAGGTGAATTTTCTAGGTTTCTATTTGTCCCTCTTAGTAAATTTACATTCGCGCGAGGATCTTAAGGTTGCTAGCTGCGCGAGTTACATACATTAGCACCAAAACTCCGACAACAACAAGAAATGCTGACATTTAACTTGCCAATGACCTGCCAAGGGCATATCAGATTAAACAAGAAACAAAACCGCTTGCTTGGTAATTTGTAAGAAACAAACAGCGATCATTCACATGTTCAATTTCCGTTCATTCTGTTTTGTCGAGTAATCGTAATGTTACAGTCGGTCATAAGTCTGACTCATGTCCTTAATTCTATCTTACTGACCCTTCGCGGGTACTCTAAGATACTCTAATAGCCTTTCGGCGCCTAAACTATTGTTTCTGTTTTTTTTTTGTCCTTAGGACAGACTTATTGTAATTATAAGGCTTTCTCTAGACATATTCCCCCAGTTCAACCACCTCCTTCGGGATCTGGATAACCACTGAAAAAGCACGATGATCACTATCGTACTCTATAGTGGTTAAGCAGTTCCGTGTACTTCTATCTATGTCATGTAAAGTCAGTCGTCTGTCCATCAGATCCAGACAATTCCCGCTTCTGGGAAATGATGGTATCTCGGTTGAAAGCAGGCCTGCTCTCCACTCGTCATGGTCAGTCAACCAGTTATTTAAGGCGATCCCCCGGGTGCAGTTTCTTAACATCCCCCTTCTTTATGCCTAGAGTTAAAATCTCCTGCTATGATAAAATAGTTATCTTCCGAGCCCAATAGTATGCTTGCAAAAAGAGTTTCGAGCTCTGGAATGAGAATGTGATCGAGTTTTGAATTATCCGGTGCATAGAGAGCGATCACATATGACCGCTTACCACCCGAGAGGGATATGCGGGCGGTGCACGTCTCTAGCAACCGAAATCAACCCGCTTCATTGCTGTACATGATGTCATGGGAACTCCGCCACCTTGATGGGTACGATCTCTCCGAATGATTATATAATTATTATACCTGAGCTTGTGCGTTTGGTTAAGCTTGGTTTCGCTAACTATTATCACATCAGGATTGCGGTATTTTAATAGGTAGCCGAAGGTGAATTTTCTAGGTTTCTATTTGTCCCTCTTAGTAAATTTACATTCGCGCGAGGATCTTAAGGTTGCTAGCTGCGCGAGTTACATACATTAGCACCAAAACTCCGACAACAACAGGAAATGCTGACATTTAACTTGTCAATGACCTGCCAAGTGCATATCAGATTAAACAAGAAACAAAACCGCTTGCTTGGTAATTTGTAAGAAACAAACAGCGATCATTCACATGTTCAATTTCCGTTCATTCTGTTTTGTCGAGTAATCGTAATGTTACAGTCGGTCATAAGTCCGACTCATGTCCTTAATTCTATCTTACTGACCCTTCGCGGGTACTCTAAGATACTCTAATAGCCTTTCGGCGCCTAAACTATTGTTTCTGTTTTTTTTTTTTTTGTCCTTAGGACAGACTTATTGTAATTATAAGGCTTTCTCTAGACATATTCCCCCAGTTCAACCACCTCCTTCGGGATCTGGATAACCACTGAAAAAGCACGATGATCACTATCGTACTCTATAGTGGTTAAGCAGTTCCGTGTACTTCTATCTATGTCATGTAAAGTCAGTCGTCTGTCCATCAGATCCAGACAATTCCCGCTTCTGGGAAATGATGGTATCTCGGTTGAAAGCAGGCCTGCTCTCCACTCGTCATGGTCAGTCAACCAGTTATTTAAGGCGATCCCCCGGGTGCAGTTTCTTAACATCCCCCTTCTTTATGCCTAGAGTTAAAATCTCCTGCTATGATAAAATAGTTATCTGCAAAAAGAGTTTCGAGCTCTGGAATGAGAATGTGATCGAGATTTGAATTATCCGGTGCATAGAGAGCGATCACATATGACCGCTTACCACCCGAGAGGGATATGCGGGCGGTGCACGTCTCTAGCAACCGAAATCAACGCGCTTCATTGCTGTACATGATGTCATGGGAACTCCGCCACCTTGATGGGTACGATCTCTCCGAATGATTATATAATTATTATACCTGAGCTTGTGCGTTTGGTTAAGCTTGGTTTCGCTAACCATTATCACATCAGGATTGCGGTATTTTAACAGGTAGCCGAAGGTGAATTTTCTAGGTTTCTATTTGTCCCTCTTAGTAAATTTACATTCGCGCGAGGATCTTAAGGTAGCTAGCAACCTTAAGATCCTCGCGCGAGTTACATACATTAGCACCAAAAATCCGACAACAACAGGAAATGCTGACATTTAACTTGCCAATGACCTGCCAAGTGCATATCAGATTAAACAAGAAACAAAACCGCTTGCTTGGTAATTTGTAAGAAACAAACAGCGATCATTCACATGTTCAATTTCCGTTCATTCTGTTTTGTCGAGTAATCGTAATGTTACAGTCGGTCATAAGTCCGACTCATGTCCTTAATTCTATCTTACTGACCCTTCGCGGGTACTCTAAGATACTCTAATAGCCTTTCTGTGCCTAAACTATTGTTTCTGTTTTTTTTTTTTTTTTGTCCTTAGGACAGACTTCATTGTTTCAGACTTACTGGCCAAGAAAACTAAGAAAAACTTGGCGCACTATTCATACATAATATTACCTAACCTAAATATAAACCTAAGCCCTATTACCTATTAAAAAACCTAAGAAAACTTAATCTAACTTTATCTATGTCCGTAATCCTACGGACGTGTACACAAGAGCGTGAACGTTATTTATATGCGCAACATATATAATCCATACGCCCTTGTGAACCTTTTTTTTACATTTTTTTTCTAATCTACCTTACAACTAGGTAATATGGCCGTTATACCAACTAAACGATTTCTAATATCATATAGGCAGGGACGGCGAAGGCGGAAACTGGTTCTGGTGTAACCACCAAAAGAAGTGCCGCTCCTTATCACTCTATCTCTCCTGTCTCGAGTAGGGATCGCTCTACTGAACCGGAGAAGATCTTCGTGTCGCCTGTCAACTGTTCGGCGCACCGCGTGGTAGATTACAGGACATCCTTCCGTGTCCTGGATCAAGCTGATCGAATCAAAATAGATGAACGACTCAGTTGAACAAAGCCGTTGGCACCCTCGCATGGTACATATAATTGGAATAGTAAGCCCCGAAGATCAGGTCCGAAGGTAGATGTCATTAATACCTTGTTTCAACGTGACTTTAACAAAACTTTAACATATTGCGATGACTGGAATCTGCTTATAAATTTCCACAAGTCTGAAACTGTCTTTTTCCGTACCCCGCTGGCTATGGCCTCAAGGAATACGCGCGTAAACGCCACTAAGTCATCGGCGTACGCGATTAGGTGCGGCATAGACCTTAGGAGACCTGCAGTGAAAATAGCAAACAATATCGGGGAACCAGCAGCCCCCTGCTGTAGACCATTATTGATATTAAAAACTGTGCTAGAAGTTACGCCGCCACTTTTTACGACGAACTTTCTACCTGTTATCATGTCACATATCATGTATAGCAATGTTTTATGCAAGCCAAGTCTGACGAGCTTAAGGAAAAGGCCCTCTAGCCAAACGGTGTCGAACGCCTTCTCTAAGTCGATCAGACAGGCACCCGTACATTGTTTTTATTTTTATTCCATTGAATGTCGGATACCAGCTTTGACGCGGCATGTGAATCTGGTAAAACCGTGATTCTCCGAACGCCATTGATTAATCTCGTTACGGAGATAGAGGTGGTTTAACCAGGCTCTGTTCTCCAGGTCGTGGTTCGGCCTACGAACCTCGTTGACCGTATACACTCTCTGGAAAACAGCACTAATTGTTTTAACCCTCCCCTGGGGATCTTCGGCCGCGAAAAAGTCATTGTCTAGCTCAGCCTCATCCGGATCAACATTGATTGAGGTCAGTAGTTGTTCGTTGTCAGTTGTTCTGGGAAGTCGAACGATCTACATGTCATTTTGATCTTTCCTTCTGAATATTTTATTTACTTGCGGGAACATACCCGGGTTGCTGGATCGTACAGCTCGGTTTTGATTGCCCCAGTGCAAGCTTATAGCTAAATTGAAATTGATTCTTATTAGTTGTTGGAGGTTTTTGATCTCTGTCTTTCGGACTTCTTGGATCTGTAAACCGTCTGTGCAAGAGTTTAAGTCTTGACAGCAGTCTACTTTTATACACATGAAGTACATCGAAGGTGGCATTCCGATAAACATCAGAGTCATCGGAGTGCGCTACCTTCGGCATTGTCTTGTCCATTGTACGTATTATGACGTTGTCCATTCGTCTGAGGTAGCCGTCAACCTCTTTGATTGTACGGTTTCTATTCGTTGGTGAATTTATCCTACTCGACCGGATTTCAGTGGATAAAGCCGTGGAGAAACGTGGCCATCGAGCCTTATTGTAATTATAAGGCTTTCTCTAGACATTTTCCCCCAGTTCAACCACCTCCTTCGGGATCTGGATAACCACTGAAAAAGCACGATGATCACTATCGTACTCTATCGTGGTTAAGCAGTTCCGTGTACTTCTATCTATGTCATGTAAAGTCAGTCGTCTGTCCATCAGATCCAGACAATTCCCGCTTCTGGGAAATGATGGTATCTCGGTTGCAAGCAGGCCTGCTATCAATTCGTCATGCTCAGTCAACCAGTTCTTTAAGGCGATCCCCCGGGTGCAGTTTCTTAACATCCCCATTCTCTAAGCCTAAAGTTAAAATCTCCTGCTATGATAAAATAGTTATCTTCCGAGCCCAGTAGTATGCTTGCAAAAAGAGTTTCGAGCTCTGGGATGAGAATGTGATCGAGATTTGAATTATCCGGTGCATAGAGAGCGATCACATATGACCGCTTACCACCCGAGAGGGATATGCGTACGGTGCACGTCGCTAGCAACCGAAATCAACGCGCTTCATTGCTGTACATGATGTCATGGGAACTCCGCCACCTTGATGGGTGCGATCTCTCCGAATGATTATATAATTATTATACCTGAGCTTGTGCGTTTGGTTAAGCTTGGTTTCGCTAACCATTATCACATCAGGATTGCGGTATTTTAACAGGTAGCCGAAGGTGAATTTTCTAGGTTTCTATTTGTCCCTCTTAGTAAATTTACATTCGCGCGAGGATCATAAGGTTGCTAGCTGCGCGAGTTACATACATTAGCACCAAAACTCCGACAACAGGAAATGCTGACATTTAACTTGCCAATGACCTGCCAAGTGCATATCAGATTAAACAGGAAACAAAACCGCTTGCTTGGTAATTTGTAAGAAACAAACAGCGATCATTCACATGTTCAATTTCCGTTCATTCTGTTTTGTCGAGTAATCGTAATGTTACAGTCGGTCATAAGTCCGACTCATGTCCTTAATTCTATCTTACTGACCCTTCGCGGGTACTCTAAGATACTCTAATAGCCTTTCGGCGCCTAAACTATTGTTTCTGTTTTTTTTTGTCCTTAGGACAGATTTCATTGTTTCAGACTTACTGGCCAAGAAAACTAAGAAAAACTTGGCGCACTATACATACATAATATTGCCTAACCTAAATCTAAACCTAAGCCCTATTACCTATTAAAAAACCTAAGAAAACTTAATCTAACTTTATCTATGTCCGTAATACTACGGACGTGTACACAAGAGCGTGAACGTTATTTATATGCGCAACATATATAATCCATACGCCCTTGTGAACCTTTTTTTTTACATTTTTTTTCTAATCTACCTTACAACTAGGTAATATGGCCGTTATACCAACTTAACGATTTCTAATATCATATAGGCAGGGGCGGCGAAGGCGGAGACTGGTTCTGGCGTAACCACCAAAAGAAGTGCCGCTCCTTATCACTCTATCTCTCCTGTCTCGAGTAGGGATCGCTCTACTGAACCGGAGAAGATCTTCGTGTTCGCGGACGACATCCGATTCGTAGAGGAGTCGCCTGTCAACTGTTCGGCGCACCGCGTGGTAGATTATAGGACATCCTTCCGTGTCCTGGATCAAGCTGATCGAATCAAAATAGATGAACGACTCAGCTGAACAAAGCCGTTGGCACCCTCGCATGGTACATATAATTGGGATAGTAAGCCCCGAAGATCAGGTCCGAAGGTAGATGTCATTAATACCTTGTTACAACGTGACTTTAACAAGACTTTAACATATTGCGATGACTGGAAGCTGCTTATAAATTTCCAGAAGTCTGAAACTGTCTTTTTCCGTACCCCGCTGGCTATGGCCTCAAGGAATACGCGCGTAAACGCCACTAAGTCATCGGCGTACGCGATTAGGTGCGGCATAGACCTTAGGAGATCTGCAGTGAAAATAGCAAACAATATCGGGGAACCAGCAGCCCTCTGCTGTAGACCATTATTGATATTAAAAACTGTGCTAGAAGTTACGCCGCCACTTTTTACGACGAACTTTCTACCTGTTATCATGTCACATATCATGTATAGCAATGTTTTATGCAAGCCAAGTCTGACGAGCTTAAGGAAAATGCCCTCTAGCCAAACGGTGTCGAACGCCTTCTCTAAGTCGATCAGACAGGCACCCGTACATTGTTTTTCATTTTTATTCCATTGAATGTCGGATACCAGCTTTGACGCGGCATGTGAATCTGGTAAAACCGTGATTCTCCGAACGCCATTGATTAATCTCGTTACGGAGATAGAGGTGGTTTAACCAGGCTCTGTTCTCCAGGTCGTGGTTCGGCCTACGAACCTCGTTGACCGTATACACTCTCTGGAAAACAGCACTAATTGTTTTAACCCTCCACTGGGGATCTTCGACCGCGAAAAAGTCATTGTCTAGCTCAGACTCATCCGGATCAGATGAATTCAAAAGTCGAACAATCTGAATGTCATTTTGATCTTTCCTTCTGAATATTTTATTTACTTGCGGGAACATACCCGGGTTGCTGGATCGTACAGCTCGGTTTTGATTGCCCCAGTGCAAGCTTATAGCTAAATTGAAATTGATTCTTATTAGTTGTTGGAGGTTTTTGATCTTTGACTTCAGGGATCTGACTTTCGGACTTCTTGGATCTGTAAACCGTCTGTGCAAGAGTTTAAGTCTTGACAGCAGTCTACTTTTATACACATGAAGTACATCGAAGGTGGCATTCCGATAAACATCAGAGTCATCGGAGTGCGCTACCTTCGGCATTGTCTTGTCCATTGTACGTATTATGACGTTGTCCATTCGTCTGAGGTAGCCGTCAACCTCTTTGATTGTACGGTTTCTATTCGTTGGTGAATTTATCCTACTCGACCGGATTTCAGTGGATAAAGCCGTGGAGAAACGTGGCCATCGAGCCTTATTGTAATTATAAGGCTTTCTCTAGACATTTTCCCCCAGTTCAACCACCTCCTTCGGGATCTGGATAACCACTGAAAAAGCACGATGATCACTATCGTACTCTATCGTGGTTAAGCAGTTCCGTGTACTTCTATCTATGTCATGTAAAGTCAGTCGTCTGTCCATCAGATCCAGACAATTCCCGCTTCTGGGAAATGATGGTATCTCGGTTGCAAGCAGGCCTGCTATCAATTCGTCATGCTCAGTCAACCAGTTCTTTAAGGCGATCCCCCGGGTGCAGTTTCTTAACATCCCCATTCTCTAAGCCTAAAGTTAAAATCTCCTGCTATGATAAAATAGTTATCTTCCGAGCCCAGTAGTATGCTTGCAAAAAGAGTTTCGAGCTCTGGGATGAGAATGTGATCGAGATTTGAATTATCCGGTGCATAGAGAGCGATCACATATGACCGCTTACCACCCGAGAGGGATATGCGTACGGTGCACGTCGCTAGCAACCGAAATCAACGCGCTTCATTGCTGTACATGATGTCATGGGAACTCCGCCACCTTGATGGGTGCGATCTCTCCGAATGATTATATAATTATTATACCTGAGCTTGTGCGTTTGGTTAAGCTTGGTTTCGCTAACCATTATCACATCAGGATTGCGGTATTTTAACAGGTAGCCGAAGGTGAATTTTCTAGGTTTCTATTTGTCCCTCTTAGTAAATTTACATTCGCGCGAGGATCATAAGGTTGCTAGCTGCGCGAGTTACATACATTAGCACCAAAACTCCGACAACAGGAAATGCTGACATTTAACTTGCCAATGACCTGCCAAGTGCATATCAGATTAAACAGGAAACAAAACCGCTTGCTTGGTAATTTGTAAGAAACAAACAGCGATCATTCACATGTTCAATTTCCGTTCATTCTGTTTTGTCGAGTAATCGTAATGTTACAGTCGGTCATAAGTCCGACTCATGTCCTTAATTCTATCTTACTGACCCTTCGCGGGTACTCTAAGATACTCTAATAGCCTTTCGGCGCCTAAACTATTGTTTCTGTTTTTTTTTGTCCTTAGGACAGATTTCATTGTTTCAGACTTACTGGCCAAGAAAACTAAGAAAAACTTGGCGCACTATACATACATAATATTGCCTAACCTAAATCTAAACCTAAGCCCTATTACCTATTAAAAAACCTAAGAAAACTTAATCTAACTTTATCTATGTCCGTAATACTACGGACGTGTACACAAGAGCGTGAACGTTATTTATATGCGCAACATATATAATCCATACGCCCTTGTGAACCTTTTTTTTTACATTTTTTTTCTAATCTACCTTACAACTAGGTAATATGGCCGTTATACCAACTTAACGATTTCTAATATCATATAGGCAGGGGCGGCGAAGGCGGAGACTGGTTCTGGCGTAACCACCAAAAGAAGTGCCGCTCCTTATCACTCTATCTCTCCTGTCTCGAGTAGGGATCGCTCTACTGAACCGGAGAAGATCTTCGTGTTCGCGGACGACATCCGATTCGTAGAGGAGTCGCCTGTCAACTGTTCGGCGCACCGCGTGGTAGATTATAGGACATCCTTCCGTGTCCTGGATCAAGCTGATCGAATCAAAATAGATGAACGACTCAGCTGAACAAAGCCGTTGGCACCCTCGCATGGTACATATAATTGGGATAGTAAGCCCCGAAGATCAGGTCCGAAGGTAGATGTCATTAATACCTTGTTACAACGTGACTTTAACAAGACTTTAACATATTGCGATGACTGGAAGCTGCTTATAAATTTCCAGAAGTCTGAAACTGTCTTTTTCCGTACCCCGCTGGCTATGGCCTCAAGGAATACGCGCGTAAACGCCACTAAGTCATCGGCGTACGCGATTAGGTGCGGCATAGACCTTAGGAGACCTGCAGTGAAAATAGCAAACAATATCGGGGAACCAGCAGCCCTCTGCTGTAGACCATTATTGATATTAAAAACTGTGCTAGAAGTTACGCCGCCACTTTTTACGACGAACTTTCTACCTGTTATCATGTCACATATCATGTATAGCAATGTTTTATGCAAGCCAAGTCTGACGAGCTTAAGGAAAATGCCCTCTAGCCAAACGGTGTCGAACGCCTTCTCTAAGTCGATCAGACAGGCACCCGTACATTGTTTTTCATTTTTATTCCATTGAATGTCGGATACCAGCTTTGACGCGGCATGTGAATCTGGTAAAACCGTGATTCTCCGAACGCCATTGATTAATCTCGTTACGGAGATAGAGGTGGTTTAACCAGGCTCTGTTCTCCAGGTCGTGGTTCGGCCTACGAACCTCGTTGACCGTATACACTCTCTGGAAAACAGCACTAATTGTTTTAACCCTCCACTGGGGATCTTCGACCGCGAAAAAGTCATTGTCTAGCTCAGACTCATCCGGATCAGATGAATTCAAAAGTCGAACAATCTGAATGTCATTTTGATCTTTCCTTCTGAATATTTTATTTACTTGCGGGAACATACCCGGGTTGCTGGATCGTACAGCTCGGTTTTGATTGCCCCAGTGCAAGCTTATAGCTAAATTGAAATTGATTCTTATTAGTTGTTGGAGGTTTTTGATCTTTGACTTCAGGGATCTGACTTTCGGACTTCTTGGATCTGTAAACCGTCTGTGCAAGAGTTTAAGTCTTGACAGCAGTCTACTTTTATACACATGAAGTACATCGAAGGTGGCATTCCGATAAACATCAGAGTCATCGGAGTGCGCTACCTTCGGCATTGTCTTGTCCATTGTACGTATTATGACGTTGTCCATTCGTCTGAGGTAGCCGTCAACCTCTTTGATTGTACGGTTTCTATTCGTTGGTGAATTTATCCTACTCGACCGGATTTCAGTGGATAAAGCCGTGGAGAAACGTGGCCATCGAGCCTTATTGTAATTATAAGGCTTTCTCTAGACATATTCCCCCAGTTCAACCACCTCCTTCGGGATCTGGATAACCACTGAAAAAGCACGATGATCACTATCGTACTCTATAGTGGTTAAGCAGTTCCGTGTACTTCTATCTATGTAATGTAAAGTCAGTCGTCTGTCCATCAGATCCAGACAATTCCCGCTTCTGGGAAATTATGGTATCTCGGTTGAAAGCAGGCCTGCTCTCCACTCGTCATGGTCAGTCAACCAGTTATTTAAGGCGATCCCCCGGGTGCAGTTTCTTAACATCCCCCTTCTTTATGCCTAGAGTTAAAATCTCCTGCTATGATAAAATAGTTATCTGCAAAAAGAGTTTCGAGCTCTGGAATGAGAATGTGATCGAGATTTGAATTATCCGGTGCATAGAGAGCGATCACATATGACCGCTCACCACCCGAGAGGGATATGCGGGCGGTGCACGTCTCTAGCAACCGAAATCAACGCGCTTCATTGCTGTACATGATGTCATGGGAACTCCGCCACCTTGATGGGTACGATCTCTCCGAATGATTATATAATTATTATACCTGAGCTTGTGCGTTTGGTTAAGCTTGGTTTCGCTAACCATTATCACATCAGGATTGCGGTATTTTAACAGGTAGCCGAAAGTGAATTTTCTAGGTTTCTATTTGTCCCTCTTAGTAAATTTACATTCGCGCGAGGATCTTAAGGTAGCTAGCAACCTTAAGATCCTCACGCGAGTTACATACATTAGCACCAAAAATGCGACAACAACAGGAAATGCTGACATTTAACTTGCCAATGACCTGCCAAGTGCATATCAGATTAAACAAGAAACAAAACCGCTTGCTTGGTAATTTGTAAGAAACAAACAGCGATCATTCACATGTTCAATTTCCGTTCATTCTGTTTTGTCGAGTAATCGTAATGTTACAGTCGGTCATAAGTCCGACTCATGTCCTTAATTCTATCTTACTGACCCTTCGCGGGTACTCTAAGATACTCTAATAGCCTTTCGGCGCCTAAACTATTGTTTCTGTTTTTTTTTTTTTTTTTGTCCTTAGGACAGACTTCATTGTTTCAGACTTACTGGCCAAGAAAACTAAGAAAAACTTGGCGCACTATACATACATAATATTGCCTAACCTAAATCTAAACCTAAGCCCTATTACCTATTAAAAAACCTAAGAAAACTTAATCTAACTTTATCTATGTCCGTAATACTACGGACGTGTACACAAGAGCGTGAACGTTATTTATATGCGCAACATATATAATCCATACGCCCTTGTGAACCTTTTTTTTTACATTTTTTTTCTAATCTACCTTACAACTAGGTAATATGGCCGTTATACCAACTAAACGATTTCTAATATCATATAGGCAGGGGCGGCGAAGGCGGAGACTGGTTCTGGCGTAACCACCAAAAGAAGTGCCGCTCCTTATCACTCTATCTCTCCTGTCTCGAGTAGGGAGCGCTCTACTGAACCGGAGAAGATCTTCGTGTTCGCGGACGACATCCGATTCGTAGAGGAGTCGCCTGTCAACTGTTCGGCGCACCGCGTGGTAGATTACAGGACATCCTTCCGTGTCCTGGATCAAGCTGATCGAATCAAAATAGATGAACGACTCAGTTGAACAAAGCCGTTGGCACCCTCGCATGGTACATATAATTGGGATAGTAAGCCCCGAAGATCAGGTCCGAAGGTAGATGTCATTAATACCTTGTTACAACGTGACTTTAACAAGACTTTAACATATTGCGATGACTGGAAGCTGCTTATAAATTTCCAGAAGTCTGAAACTGTCTTTTTCCGTACCCCGCTGGCTATGGCCTCAAGGAATACGCGCGTAAACGCCACTAAGTCATCGGCGTACGCGATTAGGTGCGGCATAGACCTTAGGAGACCTGCAGTGAAAATAGCAAACAATATCGGGGAACCAGCAGCCCTCTGCTGTAGACCATTATTGATATTAAAAACTGTGCTAGAAGTTACGCCGCCACTTTTTACGACGAACTTTCTACCTGTTATCATGTCACATATCATGTATAGCAATGTTTTATGCAAGCCAAGTCTGACGAGCTTAAGGAAAAGGCCCTCTAGCCAAACGGTGTCGAACGCCTTCTCTAAGTCGATCAGACAGGCACCCGTACATTGTTTTTATTTTTATTCCATTGAATGTCGGATACCAGCTTTGACGCGGCATGTGAATCTGGTAAAACCGTGATTCTCCGAACGCCATTGATTAATCTCGTTACGGAGATAGAGGTGGTTTAACCAGGCTCTGTTCTCCAGGTCGTGGTTCGGCCTACGAACCTCGTTGACCGTATACACTCTCTGGAAAACAGCACTAATTGTTTTAACCCTCCACTGGGGATCTTCGACCGCGAAAAAGTCATTGTCTAGCTCAGACTCATCCGGATCAGATGAATTCAAAAGTCGAACGATCTGAATGTCATTTTGATCTTTCCTTCTGAATATTTTATTTACTTGCGGGAACATACCCGGGTTGCTGGATCGTACAGCTCGGTTTTGATTGCCCCAGTGCAAGCTTATAGCTAAATTGAAATTGATTCTTATTAGTTGTTGGAGGTTTTTGATCTTTGACTTCAAGGATCTGACTTTCGGACTTCTTGGATCTGTAAACCGTCTGTGCAAGAGTTTAAGTCTTGACAGCAGTCTACTTTTATACACATGAAGTACATCGAAGGTGGCATTCCGATAAACATCAGAGTCATCGGAGTGCGCTACCTTCGGCATTGTCTTGTCCATTGTACGTATTATGACGTTGTCCATTCGTCTGAGGTAGCCGTCAACCTCTTTGATTGTACGGTTTCTATTCGTTGGTGAATTTATCCTACTCGACCGGATTTCAGTGGATAAAGCCGTGGAGAAACGTGGCCATCGAGCCTTATTGTAATTATAAGGCTTTCTCTAGACATATTCCCCCAGTTCAACCACCTCCTTCGGGATCTGGATAACCACTGAAAAAGCACGATGATCACTATCGTACTCTATAGTGGTTAAGCAGTTCCGTGTACTTCTATCTATGTCATGTAAAGTCAGTCGTCTGTCCATCAGATCCAGACAATTCCCGCTTCTGGGAAATGATGGTATCTCGGTTGAAAGCAGGCCTGCTCTCCACTCGTCATGGTCAGTCAACCAGTTATTTAAGGCGATCCCCCGGGTGCAGTTTCTTAACATCCCCCTTCTTTATCCCTAGAGTTAAAATCTCCTGCTATGATAAAATAGTTATCTTCCGAGCCCAATAGTATGCTTGCAAAAAGAGTTTCGAGCTCTGGAATGAGAATGTGATCGAGATTTGAATTATCCGGTGCATAGAGAGCGATCACATATGACCGCTTACCACCCGAGAGGGATATGCGGGCGGTGCACGTCTCTAGAAACCGAAATCAACGCGCTTCATTGCTGTACATGATGTCATGGGAACTCCGCCACCTTGATGGGTACGATCTCTCCGAATGATTATATAATTATTATACCTGAGCTTGTGCGTTTGGTTAAGCTTGGTTTCGCTAACCATTATCACATCAGGATTGCGGTATTTTAACAGGTAGCCGAAGGTGAATTTTCTAGGTTTCTATTTGTCCCTCTTAGTAAATTTACATTCGCGCGAGGATCTTAAGGTTGCTAGCTGCGCGAGTTACATACATTAGCACCAAAACTCCGACAACAACAGGAAATGCTGACATTTAACTTGCCAATGACCTGCCAAGGGCATATCAGATTAAACAAGAAACAAAACCGCTTGCTTGGTAATTTGTAAGAAACAAACAGCGATCATTCACATGTTCAATTTCCGTTCATTCTGTTTTGTCGAGTAATCGTAATGTTACAGTCGGTCATAAGTCTGACTCATGTCCTTAATTCTATCTTACTGACCCTTCGCGGGTACTCTAAGATACTCTAATAGCCTTTCGGCGCCTAAACTATTGTTTCTGTTTTTTTTTTGTCCTTAGGACAGACTTATTGTAATTATAAGGCTTTCTCTAGACATATTCCCCCAGTTCAACCACCTCCTTCGGGATCTGGATAACCACTGAAAAAGCACGATGATCACTATCGTACTCTATAGTGGTTAAGCAGTTCCGTGTACTTCTATCTATGTCATGTAAAGTCAGTCGTCTGTCCATCAGATCCAGACAATTCCCGCTTCTGGGAAATGATGGTATCTCGGTTGAAAGCAGGCCTGCTCTCCACTCGTCATGGTCAGTCAACCAGTTATTTAAGGCGATCCCCCGGGTGCAGTTTCTTAACATCCCCCTTCTTTATGCCTAGAGTTAAAATCTCCTGCTATGATAAAATAGTTATCTTCCGAGCCCAATAGTATGCTTGCAAAAAGAGTTTCGAGCTCTGGAATGAGAATGTGATCGAGTTTTGAATTATCCGGTGCATAGAGAGCGATCACATATGACCGCTTACCACCCGAGAGGGATATGCGGGCGGTGCACGTCTCTAGCAACCGAAATCAACGCGCTTCATTGCTGTACATGATGTCATGGGAACTCCGCCACCTTGATGGGTACGATCTCTCCGAATGATTATATAATTATTATACCTGAGCTTGTGCGTTTGGTTAAGCTTGGTTTCGCTAACTATTATCACATCAGGATTGCGGTATTTTAATAGGTAGCCGAAGGTGAATTTTCTAGGTTTCTATTTGTCCCTCTTAGTAAATTTACATTCGCGCGAGGATCTTAAGGTTGCTAGCTGCGCGAGTTACATACATTAGCACCAAAACTCCGACAACAACAGGAAATGCTGACATTTAACTTGTCAATGACCTGCCAAGTGCATATCAGATTAAACAAGAAACAAAACCGCTTGCTTGGTAATTTGTAAGAAACAAACAGCGATCATTCACATGTTCAATTTCCGTTCATTCTGTTTTGTCGAGTAATCGTAATGTTACAGTCGGTCATAAGTCCGACTCATGTCCTTAATTCTATCTTACTGACCCTTCGCGGGTACTCTAAGATACTCTAATAGCCTTTCGGCGCCTAAACTATTGTTTCTGTTTTTTTTTTTTTTGTCCTTAGGACAGACTTATTGTAATTATAAGGCTTTCTCTAGACATATTCCCCCAGTTCAACCACCTCCTTCGGGATCTGGATAACCACTGAAAAAGCA